>VONZ01000460.1:0-591039 GCA_012976165.1 Labeo catla
CGTTCTGTCTACCTATGTATCTACCTATCTATCTATTGTTCTTTCTATCGTTCTATTGTTCTCTCAATCGTTGTCTATCTATCTACTTATGTATCTATCTATCTATCTATCTATCTATCATCTATTTATCTACCTATCTATCTAGCTATCTATCGTTCTATCAATCATTCTGTCTATCATCTATCTATCTATCCATCTATCCATGTCATATTGTTATAAACAAATCTTTACATATTTAATATGATGATGTCTATTTTATAGTTTGTCTTTTTTAAATGAGGAAAAATTGCTATACTTTATATGAACCCACTTATTTTATTTTTTTTTTTTTCTGAAAACTAGACAATAATCTTTACTTGTCTAATTTTTACTAGTAACCCTAAACGTGTTAGCATCATGTTAACAGCATGCTAACAACATGGTAATTGTTTAAGCATTATGCTAACAATATGTTACAGTTTTTCTCGATTGGTTTGGCTCATTTCTTGAAACCGAGATGACATTCTCAAAACCATAAGGTCATTTGGCCAAACAGTCTTACAGTTCTGCTCAACATTATAGCTCACTAGCAAAATCAAATATCTTTCCTCAAACTCTTCTTCCATGCTTCAAAAGCAGATTCCTTTCCCATATAAAAGGTCAGTACAGTCAAAATAGCACAGATCCTTCTCAATTGCCTTGGCACATGTGCATTCATTTAGTGCTTTTGTCAAAATAACCTGGATGGTTTAGCACAACACCATGGATCCCCTGCAAAAGCTCATATCTCTCCCAAAACAGTTTATCCATGTGTCAAAACTAAATATCCTTCTCATATAAATAGTCAATGCCCCCAAAATGCATTATACCTTTGGCATTGTTTAAGCACTGCAAGTCAAAATGCTTAGACGTTTTGTCACTGAGGCACAGGTCTAGTAACAGAATACCACTATGAATAAAACTAAAAGATTTTACAGTAAAATCAGCCTCCAATAAACCACTCATACTCAAGGAAACTGTAAACATTTTTATTCGTACAAAGAAATGTTAACATTAGAGAACATACTGTGAAAAGAAAACATATACAGGATTCTGTAAATGTGAACAGTTATAAACACAAACAAAAAACAAAAAAAACAAAAAAAACTCTAGCCTACCATACTGTAAATAAAGTTTCAGAACTATAATACAGTAATATTTTCAGTGGTCGCCATTGTCACCCTCTCTTTCCTGGCCACCATCCTCATCCTCCTGGCCATCGACGCGCTGCTCTCTGTTAGGCCATAAATTCTCATCCACATCGCAACGGATATTTTCTCTTGCGATGCAGCGAGGGAAGAAATGGCGTGAATGTCTCAACCATCCCCTACATTGATCCCCTGTGATGTCCTCACATGCAGCATCCAT
The DNA here is from genome assembly GCA_012976165.1 of Labeo catla. Classification (NCBI taxonomy): domain Eukaryota; kingdom Metazoa; phylum Chordata; class Actinopteri; order Cypriniformes; family Cyprinidae; genus Labeo; species Labeo catla. The sequence goes on from VONZ01000460.1 coordinate 1,387, forward strand.
TGCATGCAGCAGGGCCCTCTGGTCTTGAGCCTGATGCTCATACACCCTCCACCTCCAAGCTGAAAAAAACTCCTCAATTGGATTTAGGAAAGGAGAGTAAGGTGGAAGAAACTCCATTAGCATCCGGGGATGGGTGGTGAACCAGGTTCTGATGCGTGGGCCACGGTGGAAGTTCACATTATCCCACACAATGACATAATGTGGTAGCTGAGGTCCTTCTTCACCTCTCTCATTTTCCGGGATCAGATCAGTATAAAGGTGGTCCAAAAAATTGAGGAGCTTTTGTGTATTGTAGGGCCCTAAACTGGGAATGTGTGTGGCCACACCTCTTTCTGATATAGCGGCACACATTGTTATATTTGCTCCTCGCTGGCCTGGGACATCCACAGTGGCTCGGTGGCCAATGATGTTACGGCCACGCCTTCGACCTTTGGCCAGGTTGAAGCCAGCTTCATCAACGAACACTAGGATGTGAGGGGTTTCGTTGCCTTCTAATGCCATTATTCTCTACAATAGAATAAAAATAAATCTAATCAGTCAAGTAGAGACAGATACTGCAGGGAGGATCTAAAGTACTGTAAAAAGAGGGAGTGAAAAACTGAAGACAATTTCTAGGCATAATGCTCTAGTCACACAAAGCTGGATTCTGAAGGTAAAAAGGATAAAGCAAAACAAAAAAAAGTGGTAACCATGTCTTACTGTAATAGTGTTACAATGATAGACAACCAGTAGTTGACTTACATGCACATACTGGTACCGCAGCTCTTTCACTCTGTCAGAGTTTCTCTCAAATGGTACCCTGTAAATCTGTTTCATGGTCATCTGATGTTTCTTCAATACCCGGTCTATTGTGGAGATGCTGATAGAGTTTATATTTTGGAACATTACATTGTCTAGAAGGATTGCATTACGAATCTGTCTCAGTGTGATGGCATTATTTGCAATGACCATGTTGCATATTTCTTGTTCTTGTTGTTCATTTAGAAGTTTTCTTCTGCCACCCACTTGAGGCTGTCGTCCAATCCTAGACATACAAGTCAAAGGTCAACACTGTAAATTTGTTACAAAATGAGTTACCAATGTAATTGTACTGCTGTTTTATGGTACTAAAAGTGTGATGCACTGCACAGTGACTGGAATACTATTCACAGTATTTTCTCCATTTTTTTTGTCTTTGTCATTTTTATAGTATCATATAACATCACATGAAGATATTACAGTACTCTAGGCCTACACACACACCAACACTGAATAGTTCAATAGAATAGTTCTGTACCTGTTTTCCCTGCGAAAGGTTTGGATGATGGAGGAGACTGTAGACCGAGGCACATTAGGCTGCACTCGGCGACCTGCCTCTGCCATTGTGAGGCGATGGTTTATAACGTGGTCAATAAGGGTGGCCCGGATTTCATCTGGGACATCATGGTGCCTCCGTGCTCCTCGGCCTCTTCCCCCTATTCCTCCACGCATTCTCACTCCTCCTCTTCCTCTTCCTCTTCCTCCTCTTCCTCGAGCAGGAAGTTGCTGTTGTACTTGGCGAGGTGCTTCCATGTTCACACTGCAAATGAAACTGGCCCCGGGCCAAGCTCTGTCTATATACTTTTGGCAGCAGTCATAATCATAGACAACACCTGTCAGGTAACTAAACAAACTGTTTGATTGGTCATCTGAGATGTGGGAAACTGCTCCTTCGTTAGTTCTAATTTCACCTGATTGATTGTCAAGTGCTGTCATAAATTTATCAAATGTTCCAAGAAATTCTTTCATGGTATTATATCTTTGACTAATTTTGACAGTTGAACAGACAATTGTGCATATGATGACTTACACAATGAAACCATGCTGATATGTTTTGGAGAGAGTAACCATTTCACTGAAAAATCAACTAATCAGTTTAGATCAGCAAGATCTATTTATTTGGAAAATGTGCTAAATGTGGGCTCATTGTGCTAACTGTAGCTACTTGTACATAATCATTTGAAAAAAAGCACAGAGTCACTTGAGACATGTACTAAAGCATTTGCAATTTGATAAAACCAATGAAAAATGACATTCTGTTGTGAACAATTGCAAGGTGGTTTGGAGATTTGTCCATGTTATTTTGAGAATGTCATCTCGGTTTCAAGAAATGAGCCAAACCAATCGAGAAAAACTGTAATATGATGATGTCTATTTTATAGTTTGTCTTTTTTAAATGAGGAAAAATTGCTATACTTTATATGAACCCACTTATTTTATTTTTTTTTTTTCTGAAAACTAGACAATAATCTTTACTTGTCTAATTTTTACTAGTAACCCTAAACGTGTTAGCATCATGTTAACAGCATGCTAACAACATGGTAATTGTTTAAGCATTATGCTAACAATATGTTAACACAAGTTAAAACAAAATTAACATGATTAGCATGTTGCTAGCATGATATTAACATGTTTTAAACCATATATATGTACACGCAAATGCCTCATTAGTGACAGTTTTAGATTTATTTTGATTATGTATGTATATATATATATATATATATATATATATCAATAAAAAATACTTATTAGTAACATGAAAATTTCCTTTTTTTGGGAGGGTTTGCCTTCGCCGTGCTTCCTGGAAGTAGGGGTAGGAAGTTGACTGCCTTATGTGACAGGAAGTTAGTTAATACCTTATTTCTTCTTCTTAAAATCCTTTATTTGGTAGTTAGCTTGCATGTCATTAAGACATAAAACATGGATAACCTCTAGAAAAATACTTACAAAAGGAAAATGGCAACTATAGTTGCCAGTGGGCTTAAATGGGTTAATTGAATAAATGTACAATATTTCATAATGTTTTTCTATCACAGTTTGGTTGTGTGCCTTCCTTAAATAGCTGGTTATAGCATTAGAATTTAAAAATAATATGGCATTTACATGTTTACAAAAGTGTTATAATGATATTTTGTGGCTTTTCATCCTCGGGTATTTTTGAAAGAAAGCCAGGCGTTTCTTGAAGGAGTGGAAAGTCACTTGCAGTGGAAGTGACTCCGTGAATTTATTTATAATTTTTATTTGTATTATTTTTATTATATTATTTACATCATCATAATTTCAAAATAGGGATTTAAGTGAAAAATAAATAAATAAATATTTGAGATTTTTTGTTTATATTTCATTATACTTCATGAGCTGCATCCTGGGATGCATTTTAAATAGGACTGAAGTTCCTGTGTATGCTAGACACTTGTTTGCTTTTTTAATAAATTAAATTAAATATGTGTATGTAATTGTATTAATAAATATACATAATTAATTGTATATATATATATATATATAGTGATATATATATGCATATATATATATATGTATCTATATTTAATATTTAAAAGAACGCTATTGCATGAGTATATGTTATGTTATATTGGTTTGATACTGTATTATATTCTTCTAGAATTATGACGTTTTTACGATCGACTCAGATTCGACATAAATCATTTGAATTGTATGACAATCTAAGTTTGGACATGTTTGAGGTATAAAGTTTTCTCTGGCCTGAGTCCTCCGGATCGCTATGCCAGAATGCCGCCTACGCGCTTCCATTCATACTCCGGCAACAGTTGTCATGACGTCATGAGGGACGGGCACATGCACTCTTTAAAACCCGAGCCGGTCTCCGCCGCATCTTACTCGCGTTTGCCTGGATTTTACGCACGCATGAAGAAGCACAGCGTCTGTCGGCGACTTCAGCGGAGATTATACGAAGCTCTGGGACATTCCTATTCTTCCCTGTTCGTCCACAACCTGGCCATTACCAAAAACGCCACAAAAATGACAGGCTCCGAGATTTCCCACATCTTGAAGGAAGGCGAGCTGGAGAAAAGGAGCGACAACCTCCTCCAGTTCTGGAAGAGGAAGACGTGCGTCCTCACCACGGACAGCCTGAACATCTACGCGGACAACCAGAAGAGGAACAAGAGCAAAGAGCTCAAGCTGCAGTCCATCAAGAAGGTGGACTGTGTGGAGCGCACTGGGAAGTTCGTGTACTTCACTATCGTGACTACAGACAATAAGGAGATTGACTTCAGGTGCTCAGGCGAGGAGAACTGCTGGAATGCCGTCATTACAATGGCTCTGATTGACTTTCAGAACAGAAAAGCCATTCAGGACTTTAAAACACGACAGGAGTCGGAGAATACGTCTCTGGGACAGCAGGAACGATGCAAGGCGAGAGCACCGTGAGATGTTTCCAAGCCGAACATGGTGAGATAACAAGTGTGGATATTTACTGAACAAAGATGTTTTGTGTGGTTTAGAGCATTGTTTGATCTCAATTTAAGCTGGCTAGGCTAGTTACCAACATGAATCACTGAATTCTCCTTTTTTTGATTCATTTAGAGATACAGCGAAGTGAATCTTGAAGCTTGGACCAAAGCGAAGCATGTCGGCATGTCTGAAAGGAGCCCATGTGCTCAGAATCGCGACTATCGTTGAGCTGGTCTGTGAAGGTCTTCAGAATTAAACCTGCAATGATTTCAACAAGAAAAACACTCAAGACTGAATTCTTGAACTTTCCTAAGCGCCTCCGTAAGGCTTCGGATATGTACATGTAAAATGTATATCTATTTATTTTTACAAATGAATGCTGCAAATACCAATGTTGTATTAAGTTATTTCACGATGTATGTATTTATTTAAATAAATTTGCATAAAACTACGTTTGTATTCCGACTACGTTTATGATTTTTGAGTTTTTATAGGTAATATTTCACTATGTTTTTATTCGCACTTTTCTTAAATGGAAGGTTATGCCATCATGACTTAATAATATGGCGTTTTAGCATTTATATATTTAAAAAAGTGTCATATGTGTTGGCTTTTGTCAGAATATCCTCAGTTATTTCTGAAAGCAAACCAGGCGTTTCTTGAGGGAAAGTAACTTCTTGAATATATTTAGAATTTTATTTTATAATTTAATTCGCTGTCAAACGATTAATCGCAATATATATATATATATATATATATATATATGTATTTACATAATATATGTGTGCATACTGTGTATATTTAAGAAAAATGCTGTTTATATATTAAATATTTTTATATATAATATAAAATGTATAAATTTAAAAATACTGTATGTGTGTATTAACATATACATAATAAATATACACCGTACACACATTATGTAAACAAAAACTTATTTCAGATGCGATTAATCGTGATTGATCATTTGACAGCACTATAAATAATAATAATTTCGAATATTTTTCAGTATTTTCATGTCATAATGTGGTTGTGAACTAGTCTTGTAGTCCTTAACAGTTACGTAATTATAATTAGCATTTCAGCATTTATGTTTCCACAAGATTTACTTGCCTTTACAATGATATTCGGGGTTTGGTCTAAACGCCCTCAGTTCTTTCTGAAAGAAACCCAGGCGTTTCTTGAGGGAGTGGAAAGTCCCGTATAGTGTAAGTGACTTGTTCATTCAGAAATGTGGCGTCATTGTGCGTCAGATACATAACTCAATGGACCTGTTGTATAGCATAGCGTTGCTAGCCACACCCGTTGAGAACGTTTATTACACGCTAACGTTTGCATCAGAAATCCTTATTATTTTTACACAAGAGCTTGGTGATGTTCCTTCGGGTCTTTTGATGCTTTATTGCAGGTGTAATCTTAACATCTGCCCTTATGAACAGGTGTAGGCGTAGATAAGATAATAAAATGTGTGATCCACCCAATCTACAATAAACGCCGCCGTTTTATCAAGCCGAGGTGCAATAAGTCATGTGATTACAGGAAACCGCTCATCAGTGCGTGTTGTAAATGTGTGTCATTTATTTCAAACGCCTACAAAACCTTTTTATGCATTCAGATGTCAAAATAACTAATAATACGAGAGGTATATGGTCTTTTGTTGAAGTGTCAATGGAGTAAGTGAGAAACCCGGAGGAATTACGCAGCTTTACAGATTATCGAGGTTTGGCTTTGAAGTCGTATCCAGCTACTATATGGATCAAAGAGACACGCTGATCTAAGGAGCAGCATCCGGGCAAGAAATATGTCTGGCTGATTTGCCCTCTCAGTTATATGGGCTCCTGACAGACTCGGAGGCTCAGGTTCACTTTGTATTCTCTCGTGGGGCCTGGAGGTCTGGATGTGTGCGGATATCTGGATGGAGACATTTATAACCCGCATATGTCATCACTATTTAAGGTCCCCTATCCACTTGTTTTCATAAGTGATTTTTGAAAAATGAAAACAGCAATAATGATGTAAGGCATTGGCACATGATTTAGTGTTAAAACCTGAGGTTATTTAAAGCTCTGTTTTATTAAGGTGAGGCTAAATCAGGTCTAAATTAGGCCTATTGTATATATGTAATTCAGATGGTTTAATTAAGCAAAAAAGCACATAAGGCTGTGATATACTACGAATATAATCACAGCTAAACAGCATTAAGCTGCAATCACATTCACAATACAGCTTGGCCTCGAGTTTCGAACTGCTTTTACTATTTAGGGCCCAATTTTTATTTAAAAAATTGGTTATGGTTTCTTTTTATTAAGCATTTCATTTAGCATATTTAGGAAAATTAAGACATTTTTTAATGAAGTATTTAGATAAGCGTATTTATTAAAAGATATTTAGGGCACAAATTTATTTTGAAATGTTCTTGTGTATTTAATTAAAAAATAACAATTTGGACAATTTTTCATATAAAATTTTATACTAAGACATTTTATTAGGGTTAATTAATTTAAACATATTCAGGGCACACATTTTTATTTACATGTTTTATTTATTATGCATTTTATGTAGTTTATTTAATAAAAAAGTGGACACCTTTTTCTTTTTGATTTAGCATATTTAAGAAATTGGGACATAATTTAGACACATTTGTTTTCTAAAGTATTTTAATTTTAAAATCAATTTAAAATTCATATATATATACACACACACTTTAAGTAATTATTATTTTAAGTAATTACGTAATTATTCAGGGCACACATTTTTATTTACATGTTGTTTTATTTTATTTAATAAAAAAAAGTGGACACAATTTTTCTCTTTCTATGAAGCATTTTTTTTTAGTATAGTTAGGAAAATTAGGAAACTAATCTGTTTTATGAAATATTTGCATTATATGCATTTTTTAAAATTAATAATACTATTATTTATTAAGCATTTTATTAATAATGTGTTTATTTAAAAAATGAACATTTTGGAGAATTTTTATTTATTTATTATTTATTTATTTAATTGTAAAAAGTTCAGGGAACATTTTCATTTACATGTTGCTTTACTTTTTTTAATTATGCATTTTATTTAGTATATATAGGAAAATTATGACAAATTTGTTTTATGACATATTTAATGACATGTATTTAGTAAAACACATTTAGTAAAAAATATTTATGATAAATTTAAAAACCATTTAACATCCACTTAAATGTTTCTTCTTCTTCTTCTTCTTCTTCTTCTTCTTTATTAAGCATTTTATAATATATGTTTAATAAAAAATACCCATTTTGGAGAATTTTTCATATTATTATTATATATTTTTTTAATAAGATTTTTTTTTAAGATTATTTAATTTAAAAATATTCAGGACACACATTTTTATTTACATTATTTATTTATTTATTTATTATGCATTTTACTTAGTTTATTTAATAAAAAAAGTGGACACATTTTTTCTATGAAGCATTTCATTTAGTATATTTAGGAAAATTAGGACACAAGTTTGTTTTATGAAGTCTTTAATGACATGTATTTAGTAAAATGCATTTAAATGTTACTTTAATTTTAAAACATTATCATTTATTAAGCATTTTTATTAAGTGTGTTTAATAAAAAAACATTTTGAAGAATTTTTCATATTGTTTTTTTTTTTAAATTAAGATTATTTAATAAATGTATTGTGTTCTGAATATTTTCAGTGTATATAGTACATATTATGTATACATTATACAAATAATATTCTAGCATAATTCTTGTCACTGGCATTATATGAAGACACAATGGTCTGTGTCTCAAACAAACACTTTTGAACATCAAACTTCACAGTCATGCAGGTGGAACTGGAGAATGTTGTATACTTAGGGTTGGGTTTACAGCGGAAATGTATCGTTCTTCCCATATCTAAAAGATAAGCTGCACCCACCAGGTCACTTGTTTGATCTTAATTGACACACACTTATGAATCATTACTGCAGTCTGAAGTCATTGTTTACTGCTCAATCATATGACGACGCACTGCTTCTTGAGAAATCTTCACCTGCCTTTAGTTTGGACCAAACCAACATTTTCACTTTGCAATTAATCAGCGATAGTCACTAGAAAGTTTTAACACAACTGCACTAATCTCATTTGTGCTTCCCTTTATTAACTGTCTTCACAGCATGATTCAGCTAGGTTAAAATAAACATACTTTAGTTTTGGCAACAACTTTTCATAGGAGCCCACTGTCAATATTTATCGTATTTGACCATGTTTGGTCTTTCAGACATATATGGTAAAAGTATCTTGGGGGGAATTTGCCCTCATAGTCAGGTGAGCCCTCACCTGAGTCATACCTCTCATTCTTTACTTGTGACCGCACGAGTGAAAAACAGCCAATCAGAGACTTGATAAAAGAATGTGACTCCTAGACTGGCATTCAAATACCCTCGCAAAAGGAGTCAGTCATCCACTGTAGAAGTGAAATGTTTGTGTGTATACAGGTATTGTGTCCTTTCATTTGTAATGGGCCCTGTCTGTTTTTTTAGCAGTGCTCCAGTTCTTTGTAGGCTTATGAGTCTGTGCATAAATAACTTGAATGTTTGCCTTCAGGCATTTGAAACATTTAAAGCCACACTCAGATGCCTCCTGATAATTAATTTCGGTTGACAAAGACTTGACAAGTTCCTTCCTGTGAGATCAAATTTCAAGGAAATTGGGGGATAGTCACATCCTATTTTGAATTTCTCACACAGATCTTTAGAAAAACTTAATTGAAAATATGTGTATATATATATATATATACACACACATATATACAGTTCTTTCTGGTCCTCGAATCTGATTGGCTGATAATAGTGCGATATTAGAGTCCAACAGAACTCCAACAGCCGTTTTACCATTTGTAAATGTATCACTCCACTTGAGGTACTTCTTACAGTGAGTGTCATGGCGGACGCCCAAATCCAGTTTTTCAGTTGAGAATGTACTTGTTTATAGTCCAAATATGCAGTTTGTTAATAAAGATAACGCCTATTTGAAAATTTGCGTCAGCATTTTTGGACGTGTGAGCTCCAGGGCCTCATGAACCCGTCTGAGAGAAACTTCAACACGGCCAGATCTTCTGGAATTTGCCACTGGCTCTAATGTCTCTACAGTGGTTAAACATGAGATATAATTCGTTTTGGGCAAATCTAACGGGCAGTCTTTGGTCTCATTAATCTATTATTTGTTCCAGAGAAAATCGTTTTATCATAACGCGTCCGCGCCGCATCGAGATGAAAACAGATGCATCGAGATGAAAGCTTCATCCTTTCCCGTAACAACATTGAAAGCTCAGCCAAGATGGAGAAACAGCTGATCATAACTGTACATTTTTAATTAAAATTTAGTAGCAGAGCTACAGCAAGTGATTTTTAGTGCTGGAAATCCGTTTGTCCTTTGATGAAACTTCCGCGTCTTCATTGAGAGTGCGGGTCATGGTTGCTTAGCAACGGCAGACGCCACGGGAGCGCAAGCTACAGAGCGCTTTGGAAAGGAGGAGAAATCGGCGCGCCTAGCGTTTTCCACGCGTTTTAGGCGCGATATGTGAACGGCCCCTAACCCTTTCACCGGTGAGTTTAAAATATTCTATCTGACCCCCCAGAGTGAGTTTTTTTTAGGCGACCGTTATTTTAGAACATTCGACTTATTGTTTCCATGGCGACGCGTCATGATTGTAACGTGACACACCGCAGCCACAATAGCGCTGCATGACAGATGGATCGCTTTTATTTCGTTTTTACTTTTTTATTAAAAGTGTTCACACACTTATTTACTGAATCATCAACTATCTGATATTCCGATTCACAGATACTTGTAAGTGAGTGTATTTTGTCGTTTAAAAGCCGTTATAAATGATCTAGATCGTGATCTATCACGTGAGATGGGCGCCGCCATGTTTGTTTGCGCTGCAGTTCAGAGAGTCCTGTCAGCCAGATTTACAGCACGTAAATTCATCAGTTTCTCCCGAAATGCATGCAAGTAAGTGGCTGGTGAACTAGGAGAAGAATAGAGTAAACTTTATAGTTACTTACACTATGTGTATCTGATACGAATCAAACAAGTCGGCAAATTATATTTGAATGGATTGATATTGCTGCTCCAAAGACATCCGTGTGTATTTTACAAACTCTAAATGTACTTATGTGTATTTAAATGTCTGAAACCTAAAATAAATATTATGTGGTTGAAAACACTGCCTAATTGTGATTATAAGCGCAGAGCGCATCTCTTTCCGGCTCAGCGCCAGCCAACGTGCGAAAACGCCGTTTGAATTTGGCAGTTACATGACGTCACTTAACGTTCTAAATCCCATATGTGGGACCCTACTCCCAGGGGCACAGAAAATAGAATCCCACATGTGAGACCGTACCGCTCAACAGGTTAATGTAAAAGTTCATTTTTGACCTTCCCAGTTTCCAAATACTTTGGGGGCAACTCTATTCTGTGTCTGAAAATGTGGTAATTTTTAATAACATCTGTTATAAAACTACAGCATAAATGTATCATATTCTGCAGCTGTCTGGAAAGCCACAGAGAGAGAACAAGAGCAAGAAAAAGTAAAACAAAATCTCTCTGAGGTAAAATTACATACATTTGCACTTTTACAGCCTAGCTCAAGTTCTTTGAGAAATGCATTACGACTCTGGGTGGAAAGTCCCTGGCACAAGATTTTTTCAATATGTTTGACCTTTCATTACTTATCCACATCTCTCCACCACCGGTTTGGTGTCCTGCTTTGCTTGAATTAAGTAAGGCAAACCTCAAACGGGCGTCTTTGGGTGTTACCTAGTCAGGGAAAACCCCAGATCAATTTTATGGGATATAATGACTCAAATAATCATGGTTTTGATGATTGATGATTCAAGAGAAAATGCACTGATATTGCAGAAAATGGGTTGGTTGTGCAAACATATTGGTGATGTATTATTACCTGAGGCAGTAATTGTCTATTTCGCAGATGAATGCACATGTGCACCCACACGCAATCAGAAAGCAAGCCACTACCTCATTTCCTCTTCCGACACTTTGTCCTGTTCTGTGGTTGAGAATGTCATGCACCTGTGCTAGGAGCAGCTGTGCCTTTTCTTATGAATCCATGATTTATGTTGCCACTGTTTAACTTGGGCTCGTCTGGGCTGTAACAGTGAAAGCGTAGGAGGAATTTGCACATTAGGGGTCCAGCCGCAGAGGATGTGCTCCATTGTATCCGAGATACAATAGCCCAGCTATTTATCTCTATTCTTTGGCGGGATGAATGTGAATGAAGGTCTGGGCAGGTTGTTAAAGTGAAATGTCAAGTGATCCTGGATCCGTAAATCAATACATATGATCTTGAGAGCTATTAAATACAGTTCAGATGGAAGTTTAGGATTATACGATGTCTCTTTTCCACATGGCTATCCGTGAAGCTCCCCAAAGAGACTGTAATGGGATGTTTGGCACAGTTCTGTTGCTACAATCACTGTAGTTTGCAGACAATGAAATTCCTCCTATGGGAGAGTTTTCAAGAACAGACTGTTATTTGATATAAGAGTCTGCATGGGAAACAGAAATGGTATCCTTCCCCATGGTCAATAGTAAAATCAAACCCGGAAAGAATCAAGCGTTTTAAAAGTTCATATTCCACCCAGATTTGGTGGAATCCAGGACATACACCAACACAACTGGAAGACCTTTTTTGGTGAACCTAAAGGCAAAAAGCTGGGACCCGATTTAATAAATACTTTCAAATTTTAAAGCTCTAGCGAGCAGACTTCAACAGACAGGTTCTCCAGTAGTTTGTGTGTGTCATAACTGAAATGCAAATACCTATAATAATACTGGTAGGTGTTGTTTGCTTTCCTTAAACAATATGTACTATTACTTGTGCGACTTGAGCTCCAATGTCCTGCAGAGTTTAGCTCCAGCCCTGATCAAGTTCACTTTCTAGTAACTTTCTAGTAATCCTGAAGATCTTGATTAACTTGATTAACTACAGGTTGTTTGATTTTATTTTACTGGAGAGAATAATTCACCATTTACATTTCTATTTGAACGAAATAATGTTTCAAACATATGTGGTGTGTTAGCATTAGGTTTAGCATTGACTTCTACATAGGAAAGGCAGCACTACTCATACTAGCAGTTTATTATGACATCATTACATTTTACAGTATGGACACAAAATGTCATAGAATAGTGCAAATCTATGCAGAAAAGGATGCACTTAATGTCCACCACAAACCCAAGGTTACTAGGCTACAGAGTTAGTGTTTAAAGAGAGATAAATGTTTGATTACTTTGATTTGACCTTACTTTGACCTTTTTTCTCTGCTGTCCCTTCAACAAAAAAAATGCAATGGATCTTGAAGGTAACATTAATGGTTAGGTATATGTAACCAGTCCTAGTCTCATGGAAGGAAAATGCACCAGGGAATGATATTTTATCTGCACAGTTCTTACAAGTCACTATCTGTTACACTTACCCCCATCTGGGTCACGGCACCAGTGCACCTCTTGAGACCAGGGGAATGGTATTTTACTTGCATAGCTCAAGTCAGCCTATGTCACCCTCACCCCCACCTGGATCACGACACCATTGCAACTGGTTCCACTCAAACCAGTGACAACCAGAATGGGAGGTGGGCGCTAACAATGATGCTAAAGACAGCAGCCTCTAACGAGAGTTGCTAGTGCACCTCTTGAGAGCAGAGTAGTGATGTTTTACCTGCACATCTCCTACCAGCTAGCCTCTATTACATTTACTTCCATTTGGATCATGGCACCATCGCAAACGGTTCCACTCAAACCAGTGACAGCCAGTATGGGAGATGGGCACGCTAACAAAGGATGCTAAAGACAGCAGCCTCTAGCAAGAGTTGCTAGTGCACCTCTTGAGAGCAGAGTAGTGATTTTTTACCTTTACATCTCTTACCAGCTAGCCTTCATTACACTCACCCCTATCTGGGTCACGGCACCATTGCAAACATGGCCACTCAAACCAGTGACAGCCAAAATGGGAGGTGGGCGCTAACAAGGATACTAAAGACAGCAGCCTCAAGCACAGTTGCTAGTGCACCTCAAGGCCAGGGGAGTGATGTTTTACCAGCACAGCTCTTACCAGCTAGCCTTCATTAAACTCACCCCAATCTGGGTTACAGCACCAGTACAACCAGTTCCACGCAAACCAGTAACAGCCAGCATAGGAGGTGGGTGCTAACAAGGATGCTAATGACAGCAGCCTCTAGCAACAGTTACTAGTGTACCTAATGAGGCCAGGGGAATGATATATTACCTGCACAACTCTTACCTGCTAACCTCCATTACACTCATGACATCAATGCAACCGGTTCAACTCAAACCAGTGACAGCCAGCATGGGAGGTGGGCACTAACAAGGATGCTAAAGATGGCTCTAGCATTAGTCGCTAGTGTGTGTCTTGAGGCCAAGGGGGTGATGTTTAACTGCATAAATATGCTTTAAGGCACTCTTTCATCCTCGTATATGTTGATAGCCAATGTCAGTTCTATATGAGTTTACACCATCTGGAGTCTACATTAGTTGTTTCACCAGTGGTATTCAAGATGGGTAGACATCTACTTGCTGGCACGTTGACTCAAGCTGATCAAGTCAAATCTTTAACCACATTCGAAAGACAGTGTTAATGAGCCAAGAGAAGCTCGGAGAGGATCTAGGAGAGGGTTGGGGATCAACTTCAACAGGCCGGGGAATGTCATGGTCAGTCTTGCCTTTCTAACACCTCTCTGCTGTCGTCCGCTCATGTCTCAGGTCTTGCAAAAAGCATAAGATTGTATTACAAAGACATACAAGTTCAGTCCACCATCCCCGCCCCCAGCACATACATTTTTGTACATACTACACCCCCACAGCTGTGTCTGAGGCGGCAGGGTCTTGTTTATCGTACCCAATGCAGCTGTCCATGACGGCAACTGCAAGCGGAGGATTAAACAGAAGACAAGAAGTAACAAGAAAGAGGAAATGTGACGGAAGCAAGATGAAAGGGTGAAAGCTAGTTCTTTATTTTCGCTAATGTTTTTTACAAATGTTCTCTTTCTCAACAACCTTCCCATGTATTAGATCACAAAACAGGGATAATATTTATCCCCCCATTGATTATAGAGAGTGGACAGGATCAGAAAGTACCACTAGCCAGGACTTGTGTTTCTCAAAGCACATCCATGCTATTTGTCTGTGAGAATCAGAGAGTCTGACTGGTGGACAGAAGGCCAGAAGTTAGTTATTTCTATTTATCTCATGTAGACAAAAAATCCTGGATAACCTACTACATCTTCCAAAATTCTGAAGTGCACATTCAGACATGAAGTCATAAATGCCATGGAACAGTGACAGATGATGGATTTCATAGGTCACATGACAATGCCAACATGGAGTAGTAGTAGTAGGACACTTCATTGTCCTCAAAAGGAAGACTGGAGGATCTAGTATGTCCACAAATAAAGTTCTCCATCAAATGCAGTACAAACTCTGACAGTATGTGAATTTGGACGCAGAACCACAGTCAATCGTGAGCCATAAATATCATTTGACTAATCACCGTGGAGCTTTAGGTAAATTACATCATGACAATGTTGTTTAGCTAATAGCCCCACAAGAACACACACAGTCTCAGTCCGACTACTAATCAGCACAACTACACTAATCTGGACCAACCATAATGCCATTTCTTGATTAGATCACCGTGTTATTATATTCATGTCTTTAGTTGCATAACTTAATTTCACTTGCATGTTGAGTTCACTGGCCTGTTCTGACATGCTGCATTTAGATATACCCAGGAAATCATACCTCATTCCCACAGTCCCACAACATAATACTTCCTGGTGTAGTGGGTTCAGTTCTGGGCTGTCAACAAAGAGTTTAAGGTTCTTGCAAAATGCAGTCCTTAAGCTATCAGCACTATGCCCTTGAATAAGGCACTCAGGTTACTCCAGTTGGATTGTCTCTAAAATAAACTTGCATTGGGTAGACGTTCCTCCATTACACCTCACATTTAGAAATAGGATGGATTTCCTGTTGATATCCACTGCTTAGAGGACATTTCTAACCAAAACAATGTACATTGCATTCTGTTTAATCTATTCATGGACTACCTGGAAATACCAGGGACTACCCACAACCCAAGTTGCTATTTGAGCTACAAGAACATGCTGAATGGATGCCAGCCAGAAACTCTTAAGCAATCCTAACATAGGCAACAATATATTTACACATGCATACTGTGATAAACTCCTTTTTGTGGTAGATCAAGAATGCAAGCATTAGAGTATAAGACATGCCAGAAGACCTTAAGATGTCCCTCTAGTGCTCTTTCAACAGTCACTTCTATGAAGACTCTGTGGCATGTCCTTGAACTGGTCTGTGTAGAAAACCCATGGGAGTATTGAATTTCGTCCATTTGTAAATCAACCTGTCAACTTATCAAGGACCAAGTGCTAAGAAACCCTTTCAAGTCCTCCACAGCTTCTTCTGAGGTCCTTTGATGTCTCTTTCAGAATGGCATGTTGCACCTGAATAGGCCTCTACTGCAAAAATAGATAAATTGCATACTTTAGTTTTATATATGACAGGTCAGTGTTATTTCGTCTTGCATAAGATGTCCTATTGTCATAATTAATAGGACTTGAATTTTTATGAGCCACACATGCAAATCCTTCAAAAACATTACACAATTTTTTCTCAGAACTCTGTCAAAATGTAATTCACAACAATCGATAAAGTACACTTTATCCTTTTTACATACACATCACAACAAAGAGGTATTGTACTGTCCTTTTTCGTTGTGGGTGTGCTAGCATGACTGTGTACCTTAGCACGATCGTGTATTTTTCCTTGCAGGCATTGCAGCAGGTCGCCCTGCATTTGAAGTCATTTGTTCTGGAACAAGACCTGACAAGCTCAATTCAGCCAGTCATGACCCACCCTGCTAAAGGAGGCTCCATTTTTCTTTCGAAACAGGTCACAGCAGTCTGTTGGAAACAGACAGGCAGGGCGTCATGGTAGAAGAAGACAAATGGGGCTCTGTTTATGATGACTGCTGTAGCTCATTTTGAAATATGGCCAATTTCTATTTGCTGTATTGTTTTAGGTATAACTACAATAAAATTACGTTAAATCTTCAGCAAAAACATTTTAAATGAAAGAGTAGGAGCACTTTTACCTCACAGCAAAAAGGTCCCTGGTTCAAGTCCCAGCTGAGTGAGGTGGCTTTTCCCTTTCTTACTAGATGATAAGAAAATAGACTTAATTTAAGAAAACAAATAAAAACAGATCTTGATATCTTATGCAATTTTGCTTCCTAATGCAAATTTACTTACTTTTACTTGCGATTAAGACAAACTGGTAGTGAAAGACACTGGCTGAACACCAACAGCTCCACCACACCTGCAAACAGATAAGTTCAAACCCTCAACCACTAATGAATCATTTCCTTTCTTTCACACGGGCAATTTCTCATAATAAAAAGCCATTTAATAATAAATCAGGCATCAAAGCTGTTTGAAAATGCGCACACAAGGTACTCACAACGGGAAGAAGACATGCTGCATAATTTCCAGCAATAGGTAATTGTACAATAAATTGATTGTCTGGATGTTAATCTTCATCATTTTGCCATAACATATTAATTTGCAGTAAATTTTATTTCAAGTTTACAAGAAAAAAAAAAGTTACAGGAACTATATGACAGGTATTATTTATTTACAGCAATACCCACTCACATAAAAAATCTCTAGCAACAGTTGTAAAAATTAGCCCAGTTTAGGTTAAACTCATGCAAAATAATTAAAAAACTAGATAATCTCATGTAAATTATGAACACTGCACTGCAATTCTTTATTATACAACAGTTAGTTCTGATGATATAACAGTAAGGCCTATTGGATTCCAGGCCTAAGACGTCATTTGAACATGTTTTGTTTGTTTTGTTTTTAACATGCAAATATAATGTTCTAGTACTGATTGTTGATGTCATGTCTATTTATGTGTTGAGTCTGTGTAAGTTTAATGCTGATTGAGTGTTGATTTGCATTGATTCAGTGTTTTATTAGTATTGTTTGACTGTTGACTGAGATTTGTTTCAGCTTTGATTCAGTATTTATAGTATGTTTATTCAGTGCTGGTTTAATTGATTCAATGTTCCCAAAGTGTAAAAGCATAGACAATAAAAATAAAATATCTGTGTCATGTAGCATAGACAGTGCATGACAAGTTCTGCAGCAAAACTGAACAAATCCTAACCTTAAATATGAGCAATAGTAATAATGTTTCTTATGCCTAATTATACTGCACAGAAACTTTAGTATCACTTCTGGTAGCCTGTGGCTAAATGCGTCCCCATTCGAAACAAACCAATTTTTTATTGCTTCTGTAGACTAAAACGTAATGAATGCATCTGAAAATATAATGAATGTGTCTGAAAATGTGATTCACAGCTGAGCATGGTGTGTGTTTCTGTGTGGAAATGATTCCTGCTCTGACCTAGTGAACATGTCAAGGCATGACTCTGACACCTCCCTGTGTTCTGTAATCTGAGATGTCTCAGGGGAAGCTCAGGAGTGGTAATTACTGGTCAAACATCCGCAAGAACAACCCAAACTAGTCAGCACCTTGCCCTCCCAACACACCTAAGTCTAGCATTAGTGTCCTGCCCTCTCACCTTATCAGCCATGGTTGTGGTACATAATAAATAGTAAGTTGTTGAAAGTTTGACACTTTCTGTTAAACGAAAGACAACAGACTTTCTTTTTAACAAGACTTCCCTTAATGGATTGGATTCTGGAAATCACAGAACTCACATCACTTGCATAACCACCATGGTTTAACATGTCAGAGCATGTGCAATAACTGCTAGGTCAGCACTCCAACAATGAAGCGGATGTTTTTAGCCAGAGCGCCCAGAAGTTCAGTCTAGTGATTCAGTAGTCAGTTGTCCAACATTTAACCGGTCCATCAGTCAGTGAGTTTAGCATTTTCGCTTTCCCTTTATATTGTTGGTGCTATTTCAGTAGCTGCGTTTCCACTACCCTTCAAATTGCACAAACTGGAATTGCGAATTGACAATACACCTAATGCAAGCACGTCAATTTTGCAAAAACTCCATATATTGCATAAAAGCATGAGGTGGTTTGAATATGTGAATATTTTGCAAAACTACAATGGAAACTGCTTTTCACATTTACAGGTCACCTTTTGTATGTAAAAGTCACATGATCATTCACTAAAAAACCACCTCATATGTGGCCACTTACTCAAGCATTGACTACACAATCCTTGCAATTAAAGCTTGGATAACCCCTTATTTACACAAGTCTGCGGCACATTATGGCTCAGACATGGCCACCAGAGCTGATCACGGCCACACTAGCCAATGCTTGTGTTTATACCATGCGCATCACAACACGTTTCAGAAGTGGTTTTCCAGGCTGCTTCTGTAAAAATAGATGCCTGCATCTCCTACGATTAAAATTAATGGCTAGCAATATGCATAAACCTACCAACATTCATCAAAAAAGTATGTTTTAGCCGCATAACATCAGTTAATGGAAACGCAGTCATTTTGCAACAGTTTTTATTGACATTTCTAAAATATTGCAGTTTTGCACAAATCTGTAATGGAAACGCACCTAGTGACAACTTCTAAGAGAGGGTTTTAGCTTGCCAACATACTAACAGTAACTTCTGTATGTTTACATGCACTTTAAAAGTTCAGCTCAGAACTAGAAGAGTAACTTGTTTTTTTAAAATGTCATATCAGTGTTTTAGTTTGACTGAAATCGCACTAGCCCTTTTTTGAAAGTTGGGCTAACACCCATCCATCCATTTTCCAAACTGCAGGAAAACACCCTGGACAGATGCAAATTCTGTTCAGAATTACTCACCCTCATGTCGTTTCAAACCTGTAAGACATTCATTCATCTTCGGAACACAAATTAAGATATTTTTTATGTTCTGACCCTGCATAGACAGCAACGGTACTACAACGTTCAAGGCCCAGAAAGGTAGTAAGGACATTGTTAAAATACCCAGATAGCACATGTATGTCTGCAAGATGTCTGCTAAAGATCACTTAATCTGGAAAGCATCTACTCTGGACGAACATCTGACAGATGTCTGCAAGATGTCAGTTTTACATACATTCTAAATCATAAACATCTTAAAGACATCTAATAGACATCTATTTGACATCTAATTGGAAACGTCCTATAGACGTTTTGCAGATGAGCAAACACGCCAAAAATCCGTCTTCCAGGTGTAAATGCAGATGTCAAATAGACATCTCTGTGATGTATGTATACTATCAGGGCTGATGTCACATAACCTTTTTAACAATGTCCTTGTTACCTTTCTGGGCCTTGAACATGGTAGTTGCGTTGTTGTCTATGCAGGGTCAGAAAGCATTCTGATTTCATCAAAAATATCTTAATTTGTTTTCAAAAGATGAACAAAGGCCTTACAGGTTTGGAGCGACATGAGGGTGAGTAATTAATGACAGAATTTTCATTTTTGGGAAACCTATCCCTTTAAGACTGACTAGTTGCCCAGTAAACCTACTGACCTATCATTTATGAAATTATGTAGTTTGGACTATTCAAGGACACAAATATGACAGCTCATGACTCACACCCTGCAGGACATTATGATTACCAGACGTACCTGCTACACTACCTTTTCATTTTACGTAAGCATTCGGTACAGCTAGCGACACTAAATACTGTCTTACCGACTATTCCAAGAAAATCCCTTTACCACAACCTTAGAATGGGACATTGTGTACCTAATGAGTAAATGCATAGCAACACGTAGAAGACAACACAGGGTACCTTGTGGAAAGTCACATTCCAAAAAGAGCAAATCTCCAAATGTATGACTACACTGGGGACATTACAGTCGAACAAAGACTCTTTGCAGGCCTTGGGACTGGAGCCTTGCCAAGAGCGTCCAGAAACCTCTAACAAAGAAAGGTGTGACAGTAAGAACCCAAGAGACCCGCCGAGGGTCTTGACTTACAGAAGTACTGTCAGAACACCCACGCCCGCTCCGATGTCAAATATGTATGGGTCGCGTCCACCTAAAAGGATCTATTGAGGTTCAATTTGATAGACACTTTGTCTTCAGGCATCGAATCTTATGTTCATGTTTTGTTATCCCAGAAAGCACATTACACAGCTGTAGGAGGAAGGAATTCTTTTGTGCAGAGTCCAGCACACATGTGACCTAATTAGGGCCTGCGTTTTCGGAGCGTTTCCGTCTTCCCCCGCATGTATTCGAGCACAAAGGTCCAGTGTGTGCGCCCACTCGCAGATATGTAGCCTGTAGGCCTTGGTGCAATTGCAGTCCCTCCTAGAGTTGTCCATCAGTGTGATGGGCCAACAAATGGCATAATGAACTGAATGATCACCATGAAGACATACAAACAAACAGTTACCATCTAAACATTTATCAGATGACTCAAGGCTAAAAAATGCTGGCCTAGAGTAACTTATCTTTCTGTGTTTTTGCACCGGTATCCCTAGAGACTGCATTGTGCAACATAACATCCCAAAACCAAGTGATTGTGGATAAGATATTGAACTAAAATAGCACTTGTATTCTACCCTATGGCTGTATTTGATGGTGTATTGCTTGAGAGTAGATTGCTGACTCATATGCTCCCAAAAAACCACACCCAACCTCCGCCTGGAGGCTTTTTGTACAGTCATAGTTTCCATGAAAATCTTAACTAGATACCTGCAGGTAGGTTTGAGGTTGAGGTATCTTATTTCTATTTTCTTTTGACCAGATCAGAAAGCAGACCGCAAATATTGCACTTTCACTTCACAGGCCTGCGTTTACTCAAGGAAGTGGAGGACGGAAGGCAGTATACACACTTTTTACCCTGTCCCAACAAGCCCTGGGACTGCCTGCTGTGGCAACAAAAAGAAAACTCCAACTGTGAAAGCCTTTGAACCAGAAAATGAACATGAACTTGCACTTTTTGCCCATCTCTTAATGTACAAATATCACCATCACATAGCAAGGTTTTGTGGTAGGGCTGCCCCATAATAGTCAACTAACCCTTAGTTGATGAGAGGAGGCTTGGTCGACCAAAATTTTATTAGTTGCTTGGTCACAGAAAAAAAAAAATCCACAGGAAGTGGTGACTATCATTATAAAACTATCATTCACTGACCTCAAATATGGCCTTTCATCTGAAAAATGTATGTAGTAGCAACTTTACATGGCCGTTCAATCTAATGTTAACCTAGAAAATGTGCACTATTGAAGTGTCTGTGTGGAGGGTGGAAGCTGAATAGTAGCGTGCTCACTACACGTTTATTTGTGTGTGCTCAGAATAACAACGAAACATTGCACTTTTGTAAAATAATGAAAGCAAACAGGATGCGCTTTCTCCCATTTCGGTGTCTGTGAACTTGAGCGCAAAACTTTGAAACTCTGTGTATACTTGCCTTACAGACATGAAAATATATCTATACAGAGTGAAATGTCTACTTTCAAAAGAACCAGTTGAACAAAACAAATATTCTCAGATAACGTAATCTGGATGAAACGTGCATACAGGTGCATCAATACTGTGGAGATGACGAGTCAGTGCCGACTTCGTCTCTTAAGCCGAAAACAAAGAAAGCGCTAGTTTATCAATAAATTCTGAAAACGTTAATGCAGTCTCCTTGCTGTTTTTCCCAGATTTATAATTCTTATATCTGCCCGTGAGTGGTGGCAAGGTTTTTTTGCGTGCACCTGAACGCCTATTAGGCTATGTAGGCAAATAAAGGCTCATTATTATGATTTATATGGTTTATTATTAGACGTGCGACTAATAGTCAATTAATGCTTAAAATGAACAACTACTAAATCTTCAGTTGAGGTCAACTCTAGTTTGTGGGTAGTTGACAGATGATCGCTAATGTGTTTTGAATGGTTGTTACCATGTTGCTGAGGTGTTCTAACCATAGATATGTATAGGTTAACCTGATCTCTTGACAAAAACATACCAGTGGGAATTTTTTCGCAAGACGCAAAATACCAGCATGTACGTTTTGTGATATATTCAATGTGAAATGTCTACTGAGTGGTGCTAAAAGAGTGTTCCATTAAGTGGCTCTATAACTCTAATGCTCTGTGACGTTTTAAAATAATGTATCATCTGCACTACTCCTAAACCTACCCTAGTATGAACAAAAGTGAATGTGATTTAAAACGCAATCATGCCATTTTAGCTTGTTTTTCGATCTCTCATCTTTCAGCTCTTTCACTGTGAGTCGTTTTTCACTGGATTCGTACCCAAGCATTCCACATCCTAAGTCCAGTTCCGTGCCGGATGAGATACCGAGCAAGGTTGTTACATCCGTTGTTGTGTCCATTTTTGACCCCCTGCCAAATTATCACCCCCTTGCGTTGAAAACACAACATGATTGCCTAATCCTAACCCCTCCCCCACATCTAACCCTAAACCTACCAATACAAGGGAGGTAGTAATCTGGGAAGGGTCAGAATTCGGCACAACACTGGAAAGCGAAACATATGGAGCTGTAATCATAACTGTGTATAAAAACGATTACAAGTTCTCTCTGTTTTGTCGCCTCTAGTGTTTATTTCTGTTGTTATCTCCAGTGATATGTATTTATTGGTACGTATTTTATGTCTTGCGAAAAAGTTCCCACATTACCGTTTTCGTCACAAGATCAAGTAGCAAGTGATTGTTTTGAGTGGTTGTAAACAGGTTTCTAAGTTGTTCAACGTGGCTGCTATTGCTAACATGTTGCTAATGTATTTTGAATGGTTGTTAGCATGTTGCTAATGTGTTTCAGTGGTTGTTAACATGTTGCTGAGGTATTCTAAGCACAGATATGTTTAGGTAGAAGCCGTTAGCCAACACAGCTTTTAAATTTAGTTTAAAAACCTGCAAAATTGAATTAATGCATATTAAAAACACAAACCAACACCTTCTTACCTGTGAAAGTTTATCCAATTTCTTTAGGAATTAAAATTTTGGCAGCATTTACAACCGGAGGCTGCGCAATGTTGTGGCATCTTGAAACTTTTGTGAGTAAAGACACACTGACCGTTACAAGATGGCGACGCGGCAGTATGTCTGGAGTGGTCGAATGTGGCATGTACCTATACATATCTATGGTTCTAAGTGGCTGCTACTGCTAGCATGTTGCTTGGGTATTGTTTCCATGGTTAGGATGTTCTGATTGGTTATCTTTAATTCCCAAAGGTAACATGTTTTCTGAAGTTACTGGGTTGTTTCAAATTAATTGTTAGTATTACAACAACACTAGCTACACTATAGTAATACTACCAGGGAGAATTTGGCCTTCAAACTGTTTTAAAATGGTGAAAAATAGTACAAATATTTGTGAAGCTGATCTAAATATGTACCTTATTGTGGTTTTGAATGTTTCAAAAATGACAAAGCAACATGTCGAAATGTAAAACTTTACTGTGGTGCTGTAATTGCAACAATCATTAACAAACAGTGAGCCAATGACATCTCATTCATTTCAGTTGTCAGACAAGATAATGTTGTACTGTGCTCTGTAAAAAAAAGGAAAAAGTACATGAAAAATAATTTTAAATGTCAATGGGTTGAACTATGGCTCAGGAGCGCAAGCATCATTCAAGCTTTCCTATATGAATCCTGCATTGGAAGTTCTGCACTTTGACCTTAATATTTCCCCACTGAGGGGTCAAGCAAACTTCACAACAACAAAAAACATAAGGAAGAGAAAGCGATTTGATGCTCAACTATACTTGCTCCCAGAAAACCTGAATGAATGTGTTCTTAAAAACAGTACGATTAATATATATAAAACAAATCAAGTGAAATGATCAAATAAATACATTCTCAATTTCAGTTGTTCCAAACAAATATATACACTTTTGATTACTCAGTCACACCTTCGTTATTTGAACGTATCACACTTCATCCGAGCAACATCAATGAACTGGAACTTCCCAGAAGGCCTCACGTGTCCCTATTGTGACTGACCAACCCAATGCCCAACAAACAGTCATGAATATGAGTATTCTTAATATGGCAAGACGATTTAACATTTAATCCTTACACCATACTTGTATCTGCTTTCATTCTAAAAGTACCTAATACATAAATACTAGTATGTTTTATTAGACACAAGTTCTTATTTATTAGATACTAGTACCTACTGGTTAGCTATTAGTACTTATTTAACAGATACTAGTACACATTTATTAGATACTAGTACGTACTACAAATGTTACTACTAAGATTTTTAATTGAACTCTACAGTGCCCATAACAAAAGACAAGTAAAAAAGGTATTGTGATTTATAAGATTAGAATTTTTACTAGTACTTTTTTATAGACTAGTAGTTATTCATTAGTTTTTATCAGGTACTAGTTCTTATTTATTGGATACAAGGACTTATTAGATACTCCTATGTATTAAACAGATGCTAGTACTTACTCATTAGACACTTGTACCTGTTAAATTGATACTAGTACTTACTAATCAGCTACTAGTATTTATTCAACACATACTAGTACTAGTATTAGATGCTAGTACTTTTACCACATACTACTAGTAAGATTTTTATTTGAAGTCTACAGTGGCCATTCTGACTAGTTATAACAAGACAAGTGGAAAAAAAATCAGTTGTGACTAGTAAGATTAAATTACTAGTAACAATTACAAAAGATACTAGTGTCTAAAAAACACGTCCTAGCACCTAATGAATAACTACTAGTATGTATAAGTTTTTATTAGATACTGGTACCTTTAACTAGTATGTATTCACTACTGGAATACACACTAGTCATAACTAAAGAGATCATACTGTATGTGAATGACAGATTCCCATAGAAGTCAATGGCAAAAATTGGAAATGCGTTATTAGTAACAACAGAATAGTTACTAGTTACTACTGAAATAAATACTAGTATCTAATGAATAAGAACTAGTAATTAATGGAGATAAGCACTAATGAGCGAATAAGCTAATGAATAATCATTATAGTTAATGAGTAAGTACTAACTGTTGAGTAATCACTAGAAGTCAATGAATAAGTACTAGTAGCCAATGAAAAAGGACTAGTGGCCAGTGAGTAAGTACTGATAGCTAATGAATAAGGACTAGAAACTAAAGAAAAATAACTAGTAGCTAATGGATAAGACTAGTAGCTAATGAGTAAGTACTAGTAGCTAATAAGTAAGTATTAGTAGCTAATGGATAAGGACTCGTAGCTAATGAGTAAGTACTAGTAGCTAATGGATAAGGACTAGTAGCTAATGAGTAAGTATTAGTAGCTAATGGATAAAGACTAGTAGCTAATGAGTAAGTATTAGTAGCGAATGGATAAGGACTAGTAGCTAATAAGTATGAATGAATAAGAGCTAGTAGCTAATGAATAAATACTAGTAGCCAATGAAAAATGACTAGTGGCCAATGACTAAGTACTGGCAGCTAATGAATAATGACTAGTAGCTAAAGAATAAGAACTAGTAGCTAATGAATAATGACAATTAACTAATAAATACGGACTAGTAGCTAATGAGTAAGTACTAGTAATTAATGAATAAGCACTAGCAGCTAATGAATAAAAACTAGTAGCTAATGGATAGCCACTAGTAGCTAATGGATAAGGACTAGTAGCTAATGAGAGTACTAGTAGCTAATGAAAAAGGACTAGTAGCTAATGAATAAGGACTAGTAGCTAATGAATAAGGACTAATGGTTAAGGACTAGTAGCTAATGAGTAAGTACTAATTGCTAATGAATAATCATTAGTAGCTAATGAAAAAGACCTAGTAGCTAATAGAGAAGTACTAGTATCTAAAGAATAACCACTAGTAGCTAATGGATCATCACTAGTAGATAACAGAAAAAAAAACTAGTAGCTAATGGATAAACATCACTAGATAATGAATAATGACTATTAGCTAATGGATAAGGACTAGCAGCTAATGAGTAAGTACTAGTAATTAATGAATAAGCACTAGCAGCTAATGAATAAAAACTAGTAGCTAATGGATAACCACTAGTAGCTAATGGATAAGGTCTAGTAGCTAAAGAGTAAGTACTAGTAGCTAATGAATAAGTACTAGTAGCTAATGAATAAGGACTAGTAGCTAATGAGTAAGTACTAATTGCTAATGAATAATCATTAGTAGCTAATGAAAAAGAACTAGTAGCTAATGGAGAAGTATTAGTGTCTAAAGAATAACCACTAGTAGCTAATGGATAAACACTATTAGCTAATGAATAATCACTAGTAGCTAATTAACAGGAACTAATAGCTAATCAACAAGTACAAGTAAAAAGGAATAGATACTAGTAGCTAAAAAATAAGTACTAGTAGCATAAAAGTAGATTCTAGAATGTTTTAAGGATTAAATGTTAAACCGGCTTGCCGTATTCTCATGGCTGATTGTTCATTCTCACCAATTCTGTTAGCTTCATTGAAATCTACACGACGCATTTGGTGTCAGAGCATTGTTTCCTTTGTGTACAATCAAGTTTGTAAACATTTACTCTTCTTTGTATTGTTCTATACAGAAACACTGTTTTGGTAAAATAATAAAACGAGCAAATTTGTGTGGTCAGACGTTGAAAGCATAATAAAATTGCACTGGTGGACTGCACTGACTTTTCTTTTTTTTCCCCCTTTTTGGCATCAGTATTAAGGCCCGGTGTATAAATGGAAGAGGAATTTGTGGGAAACGCGCACACAGACACACACACCCATTCGACTGCATTCAAATATGCCACAAATACACGATCTATATTGCAGAGAAAGGGAAGTACGTAGGAAAGAGGAAACACGTCAGTTACCGAGAGTGGCCGTACAGCGTTTAACATCCACTCTGAAATGATTATCGGTCATATTTATTAAAACAAGAGTCTCTTTCTCTCTAATTGAAGTGCTTAGTGCTTGATGGTGCGGCTACGGTGGGTAGCGACGTCGCGGCGGGGCATTCGGGGGGCTGTGTGACGGTGATCGTTTGGCTGTGTTTATTGCTAGGCGATGGTCGCTAGGTGACAGCATCTCAAGTGAAGACGTAGTTGATGAGGAGCTGGAAGAGCAACAGCATGCAGAGGATGAGACAGTGGCGGCCGCTCAAGGACTTGTTCTCCTCCGACGACTTGTGCCGGGCGATCTGACGACCCAGTGCGCTCAGGTTTCTGAAGATACAGGGATTAGTGTAATTAATATACGATATCGAATATTCTTATGCCATCAGTAATGCTGAATACTGCATGACTCAGACTGTACTTGCCTCTGGATGTCCTGCTGTGTTTTCTGTATAGCTGCTACCGAAGCCTCTATGAGAGCGATGTCCTTCACGTCTTTAGTGCATCTTGCACACTGATTCATAAAGCCTGAGGAAGTTAAAATATATGAATATAGAGATATATAAAACGGTCTGAAGACTTGAATCGTGAATTTTATTTTAAAATAGATATTTATCTTGCTTTTATAATACATTTTTGTTTTCTAATACATACTTTTTATTTCATAACATACTTTTTTAAATCTAAAAATACATTAATAATTTGTTTATAATAAATTATAATAAATGATAATTTTATTATAATTCTGTTTCAGAATAAATATAAATTTTTTTGTTTTTGAATTTTCTTTCTTTTAGAATTCATACTTTTTAAATTTTTACTACTTTTTGTTTTTTAGTAAATTGTTTTGTTTTAGAATAAATATTTTTGTTTTAGAATACATATTCTTTATTTTAGAATTCATACTTTATTATTTTTATTTTTACTTTTTTTTTCTTTTATTGTAAACTTTTTAGAATAAATATTTATTTCTGTTTTAGAATACATATTCTTTGTTTTAGAATTCATGCTTTTTATTATTTTTATTTTTACTATTGTTTCTTTTATAGCAAACTGTTTTTGTTTTAGAATAAATATTTATTTTTGTTTTAGAAAACATTCTTTATTTTAGAATTCATGCTTTTTTAGTTGAAAGTACATTCTTTTATTTTATACCACATTTTTTGTTTAATAATAAATAGATTTAAAAACAAATTTTAGCTTTGTATTTTATCATTTTTACTTTATAATAAATATATTTTTGATTTTTTAAATTTGTTTATTTTAGATTTGTTTTATTCTAGAATAAATAGATTATTTTACAAAACGTTTTTCTTTTATAGTTTTGTTTTAGAATACATATTCTTTATGTTATAGAATTCATACGTTTTTACATTTTTTGTTTTATAATAAAGAGTTTTTAATTTTTCTTTTACGTTTGTATTTTATCATATCATTTTTACTTTATAAAAATATATTTTTGAGAGATATTTTAATGTTTTTTAACAACTTTTTGTTTTAGACTAGTTTAGACTAGTTTTGTGATTTTTTAAATTTTTTAAGAAATATTATTTAAGAATATATATATACATATATATATATATATATATATATATATTATATTTATTTTTTATATTTATTTTATATTTATTTAGTTTCATTTAAGAAAAAAATGTTATTTTATAATACACATTTATTTTATATTCTTTATTTTAGAATTCATATAATACTTATATGAATACATTATATATATATTTTTTATTTTTATCTGTATGGATTTTATAATAAATACTTTTATTTTACAACAGTTTTGTGTTTTATTTAAGAATAAATTGTTTATAGTCCATTCTTTTTTTTTAAAATTACTTTGCTTGTTGATTATTTTAGAATTGTTGTCTTAATTATTTTAAAATATTTTTTATTATTCATATTTTTTATTTTAATACCACATTTTAGAATAAATTGTTTTATTTTAGAATTAATTTTTTATTTTATTTTATTTTATTTTATTATTTTATTTGTCTTATCTATGGAAGCCTGTCTCCATCATTGAAAAATAAAAAAAAGGGTTACTTTTTATCTTACAATTCTGACTTTAATTCTCAGAATTGCGTGCTAATTTTAAGTTATTAAGTCAGAATTGTGAGATATAAACTTGCAAGAACATATCGGTCAAAATTGGACTTTATAACTTGCAATTATTCCACAATTTTGAGAAAAAAAAGTCAGAATTGCGAGAAGAAAGATGGGATTGTGAGATGTAAACTCAAAATTATGAGAAAAAGTCAAAGTCTTAATTTAATAAAGACTTCATTTCTCACAAATGTGAGTCCATGTTTTGCTATTCTGAGCAAGAAGGATTGCAAAATAAAAAGATATAACCTTCCTTCTTTTTCTGGTCAGTGGCGGAAACGGGCTTCTATACTTCCATATTTTTTAAAAACTTTCCCAAGCTGTTTGTCTGGATTGAATCAGTTCTTTGCTTTACTTCAGTTTCTTTTTATGTCATTAGTTTAGACTTTTATGAACTTTTGTATAGTCCAAATGATTCGTGCAGCTAGTTCACTGTAATGTACAGCATAAGGTCCGTTATAGTCTAGTGGATCTGACACATTGTTTCATAAAGCGGATAGTTCAACATTAAAGGTCTCATTTTGGCATTACTCACGTCTGAAGCTTTTGTAACAGTCTGCAGGGAGACTGATGAACTATTTTAATTGCCGGAAGAAGTATTTATTCAGCTCTGAGAATGGAGGCGTGTTTGCGTACGGCTTGATGACTTGCCTTCGTTGTCGGATGATTCATGGTTGGGTTCTGGCGTTGAGCTGCTGCTCTCTGTGTTCTGACTGCAGCTGGACGGCTGGCTGCTCGACTTCCTGTGCTTGCCATTCACCCGCACCTGACGAACACACACCGCCGTCAGCCAAACGCACCCTGAAGGGTCAGCGGGTCACCTCCTTTACAAAACACGAGGAGCCTGTGGGACGGAGCGTCCCGTGTGACTCACCTTCTGCTGTCCTGCCCAGTTCTGGCTGTAGGAGAAGCTGCTGCGCTGGCGCTGGGATTTCTCTTTTGTCTGGATGATGCCGTCCTTCTCAAACTGCAGCAGGCAGCGCTCCGGATCCCACGGCTTAGTGCTGACGACGGAAATGGGACGCGCAGATTATTAGTCAATGGAAAACTGCCACATTTGAGGATTTGTCATTTTTATTTATTAACAAAATATGCTTAGACGTAAAAAGCAATGATTTATACATTTTAAGATGAAAATGCATATTAAAAATAATAAATTAAAATACTCTAAATCAATGAATGTTCATAAAATATACACCATTTTGTTTAATAGTACAGCATTTAATAAAAACAACAATAATAAAAAAATACATTTATATTACATGTAATAAAATATATAATAAAAATGGACAAATGCACCATTGAAAATGAGAGTATCAGTTAATTTTGCTTTAAATCAAATTATTTTTCTGTAGCATTTCTAAGATAATTAATAAGTAAATAAGTTAAGCTAATGATTAGCTTAATTAAATGTATGCTAATTAATATGTTGCATATATATATATACACACATTATAAATTATATTAATACAAACGCATACAATTTCACTGAATTATTAATATTAATATAACATTATAATATAATAACAATAATAATAATAATAATAAAATGATACTAATATACTAATAGTTTCTGAAGAACACCCAAAGTGAAACAGATTTATGGATTTTATTTGTAATAAACTAGTTTAGAAATAAAATTTTTTAAATGTTAAGAATAAAATGTATATTAAACAATGTTAAATATAAAAAAAAAAATGTTCAATAAACAATTTAAATAAATAATATATTGTAGTATTTAGTAGTTTTTAGTAATAGTAATAATAATTTATATTATAATATTTAGAAATTAAAACTATGAAAATGATACAATGAAATTCTATATACCAAACACATTTTATTAAATTACAATTAAAAATTACATAATTAAAAAACAATTATATATATATATATATATTTTTTTTTCAATGTATAGTTTCACAGAATTATTAATATTAATAACATTATACTTATCTAATAATTTAATAATAACAAATATGATAATCATAATATAAATATATTATAATAATTGTAATAATTATAACAACTATTTTTTATAACTATTATTATTATTATTATTATTATGTATTGTACCTTTATATCCATAAAAATGCATACAATTTCATATAATTATTAATATCAATATTCATAACATTATGGTATTTAATAATAATAACAGGACAAAAATATATTACTATGTATTATTCATATACTATAAATTAATATAAAAAATCATAAAAGATCATAGAATTATTAATACTAATATTACGAACATGATAGTGTTTAAAAAAATAAATTTACAAAATTAATAATTTAATAATATATAATAAAAAGGTAAGACATAATATTAAAATATATCACTATTATTAATACATTGTAAATTAATATTCATAAAAATGCATAAAATGTAATTAAATTATTAATAATACTAATATTAATAACACTGCAGTTTTTAATAATAATAAAACTAATACTAACAATATTTAAGCTAATAATTAGCTTAATTAAATTAATAATAATAATAAGCTCTATATCCACATTATAAATTACATTCATAAAAAGTGCATAAGATTTCTCTGAATTATTAATATTAATGTAACATCATAGTATTTAATAATAAAATAATACTTATACTTACAAAAAATCATAATTTAATAATATATAATATAATATAATATATTATAAGAAATCATAAAAGTTTATAGAATTATTAATAATCCTAATATTAATAACATTATAGTATTTAATAATAATAATAGGAAAAAAATCTATTACTATGTATTATTAATATATTATAAATTATTACAAAAAAATAATAAAATATCATAGAATTATTAATACTAATATTAGTAACATTATAGTACTTAATAATAATAAAATAACATAATATTTACAAAATTAATAATTGTATAATATATAACAAAAAGGTAACATAATATTAAAAATATACATTACTATTTATTATTAAATTAATATTCATAAAAATGCATAAAATGTCATTACATTATTA
Source organism: Labeo catla (assembly GCA_012976165.1). Classification (NCBI taxonomy): domain Eukaryota; kingdom Metazoa; phylum Chordata; class Actinopteri; order Cypriniformes; family Cyprinidae; genus Labeo; species Labeo catla. The sequence continues at coordinate 33,579 of VONZ01000460.1, forward strand.
ATAATACTAATATTAATAACATTGCAGTATTTGATAGTAATAAAAATAATTTACAAAAATTAATAATTTAATAATATATAATAAAAAAGGTAACATTTTATAATAAGGTCACATTAAAATGACCAATTACCAATAAAAAATATTACATATATTGTAGATATACAGCAGTATAAATGTAGCTATCAGTTGATTTATCTTTAAAGCTTATTATGTTTCTGTGGTGTTTGTGTTTGTGTTTGTGTGTGAATGTCAGTGTGGTGTTGTGAACGTACTCTGTGTATTTGTAGTGCCACTCGTTGGTGTCTCCGTTGAAAGTGAAGAGTCGTGGGCTCCAGGGCCGCTCGGCTCGTTCTCGGGCCTCCTGTCGCTGAGCCTCTTCCAGCACAAACTTCTCCTGCGTGGCTCTCATCTGGTCTTTATCGTTAATCGCTCGGGTCACGTGCCGCCACAGCCTGCAGGAAAACACGCCAGCAGTTTTCCACTGAAAGCTCAACTTCTTACAATAGCCATAATTGTTCAGCCACAGCACATTTGACTGCTCTTTGATGTGGTATAATATAAACCAGAACGGTAAGGTCATATTTAATGAAGCTTTGCAAAGTTGATTTAGAGGTCAAGATTCAAGGGATCTAACAGTGATTTGGAGTTTTCATCAAGGTTTGACTGGTTAGCATTAGCAGTTAGCACCTGCTGGTAGATGCTGTAACATCACCAGGGTCAGTACACCAAAACAAAACAACAACAAAACAAAAAACATCCTTCTCCATTGACAGTCATTTATTTTGACAACACTTTTGCATGCAAAATAAAAATAAAAAAATGCTTATGTTTTATTTCATTATTGTACGTTTTACCAGAGTAACAAAATTATATATATATATATATATATATACACACATTACAAGATTCTAAAATATATGAAATCAGTAATTATTAATAATAAAAATGCTAAAATAAATTTATATACATATATAATAAAAATTATATAATTAAAATTAATTTAAAAAATACAAATTATAAAAATTCTAAAATAAAAAATATATCTAAACATAAAATAGTAAAAATAATAAAACACATTAATTAAAAATGTAATAATATATGTGTGTGTTTGTTTATATATATATATATATATATATATATATATATATAAATATATATATTATTGTTATTATATATATATATATATATATATATATATAAATGCATAAACATTCATACAATTAATAATATTAATAACAGTACAGTATTTAACAATTAAATAATATTTATAACCTAAAATAATAATAATATATAACTCTAAAAAATGGTACTATTTTATAATAATAAAATAATATTTATAATATATAATAATATATAATATATATAATATTAAACAAAACATTAAATATTAAGAATTATTTTTAGAAACCAAAGATTTATATATACATTAAAAATTCTAAAAAGATATGAAATCAGTAATTATTAATAATAAAAATGCTAACATAAAATGATACATATAATACAAATTACATAATTAAAATAAATGTAAAAATACAATTTTTTTATTAATTATAATATAATGTATATAAACAAACTGAATAAAACAAACACATCACTTAAAATTAAAATTAAAAAACAAAAATTATATATATAAATGAACTAGTATTATAGTTTTAGTAATAGTATTAATTATAATAACCAATGTATAATTTTAACAAATTAGAGTAAAAAATAAAAAGTAAAAACTATATTACACACACACCAAATTATAAAAAATAATAAAACAAACATCAATAAAGAATAATATATGAAATCACTAATTATTAATAAATACAAATTATAAAATTATAAAATAAAATGAGATACTGTACATTTAGTAAATTTAGTAATTTATTTTAAAATAATTATTAATATAAAAATAACATGATAATTTACATTTAAACAACATATATACTAATGATCATGATTATTATTATTATTAATAATACATATTTAATAATAATATTATTAATTATAATAGTAATAAAATAATAATAATAATAATAATAGTAAATCAATCAATCAAATCAATCAATCCAGCAACTGAAATAAATAAAACATCAAAAATGTATGGTAAATCACAAACCAAACTGCATATGTATAATCTATTTTGCAGCACTCTCTTTCCCAATTGTCTTTAGCTCTTTAGTTTGTGAATGTGTGTTTCTGCACCTCTCAGACTCGAACGCCTCCTGCTGGTCCCTCTGCACCACCTGTCTCTTGAGCCGCTGTCGCCGTATGTCTGAACTGGGGTTCCACAGCACCTCCTGCTGGCCCGTCCTCTTCTCAGTCAGGTGCACTTTACTGTCCTGCAGAAACATTAGGATTTCAAACACGTCTGTGAGATCATGTGCTGTCAACCGCTGTGATAAAACATCTTGTAGCCTGTGCTTTTAAGTTCTGCCTCCATTTTCCTCTAGGGATCAACAGACCAGTTAGTTAATAGATCAGTTAGTTCAGCCACACCTTCCTATAAGCTGAAACAATACATAATAATACTGAAAATACCTAACATATATACCATTCTTTATTTAATGATACATATATTTTGATAAATGTAAATATATACAAATATATATATATAGATATATATTTTTTATTTCATAATACATTATTTTATATTACATTTTTATTTTATATAATAATTTTATATACAATATATTTTGGAATTTATAGGGCATGTTGCTGATAAGGACTGTTCTTTTATGTAATTATCTGTAATTATTCGTACCCAGTGGCCGTCTACTGTAGCCAGAACGTCCTCCCCCATACGGATCTTTCCAGAAATCTGGTTAACGTTGCAAGAGCTGCCAAGAAAAGGCTGGAACAGAGAAAAAAAAAGACAACTGTTATGAAATTTCAATTAAAAATACTAATAAGTTGCATAATTAGGTTTGGGATTCCAAAATACCTTCAGTTTGAATTCAAGTTCTGTGTAACATTGTGTTTTTTCACACTCAATAGTGATTTTCCCGCCAAGCTCTAGTGTCATTGTACCATACAGAATCCCTGTAAGAAAAATACAATTTACATTTATTATTAACATAGACAGTTTTCTCATTATATATATTAAATTATATGAAAATAAATATATTATTCTTAATATTATTAAGAATATTAGGCTAAATAGAATTTTTAACATAAAATAATAAAAACATTTAATAATCAAACAAACACATCATTTAAAAAGTAATAGATTTTAGAATAAATTTTGACTTTTTATTTTATTTTATAATACAGTTTGTTTTATTTTAGATTTTTTTATTGTATTCTCTATCTCTCTCTCTTTCTCTTTCTCCCTCTCTCTCTATATATATAAAATTAAGATTTTCATAATAATAATAATAATAATAATAATGTTGACAGTTTTCTTATTTTCTTTCCCTAATATCATTGCAAATAATACTTTTGTTTTAGATTTTAATAATAATAATAATAATAATTTTATTATCATTGCAAATAATAATAAAATTAATTAATTAAAAAAAGAATAATAAATTAAATAATAAATAAATATAAATTAGATAATAAAATAAAAAAAATAAAACTTTTTTTGGAATTACATAAGGGTCAGTAAATAATGTAATGTAATGTATAATTTTGTTTTAGAATTTAATAATAATAATAATAATAATAATAATAATAATAATAATAATAAATGTTGACAGTTCTTATTATTTACCTACCGTAATGCCATTTCAAATAATAATACAATTAAATATTTTAAAATAAATAAATAAATAAATAAATAAATACATATAAAATTAAATAATAAAAATATATATAAAAAAAAAAAATGTAGAATGTACATTTTTTTATAATGAAATGTAATGTATAATTTTGTTTTAGAATTTAATAATAATAATAATAATAATAATAACAATAATAATAAATGTTCACAGTTCTTATTATTTACTTACCTTAATGTCACTGTAAATAAAACTAATTAAATAAATAAATAAGTAAATAAATAATTGTAATAATTGTAATAATTTAATTAATTTGGAATTGAATGAGGGTCAGTAAATAATGACAAAACAATGTAGTATGTTTTTAATTGATGATAAAGACTTATTGACAAATAATAAATACATATAATTTAATTTCAGCACATGGTTTAATTATGAAATTTGTGACCCTGGACCACAAAACCAGTCATAAGGGTCAGTTTTTTGAAATTGAGGTTTATACATCATATAAAAGCTGAATAAAAAAAAAAAAAAAAAAAACAGGGTGCAAAAATGATCAAAGTATTTAGAAAATTGAAAGTTTTAATATATTTACAGTAGGAATTTTACTAAATATCTTCATGGAACATGATCTCAATATCCTAATGATTTTTGGCATAAAAGAAAAATCGATCATTTTGACCCATACAATGTATTTTTGGCTATACAAATATACCCGTGCTACTTACGACTGGTTTTGTGGTCCAGGGTCACATTTAGTCTTATGTCTCATGAAATGTAAACTGAGAATGAAGTCTATTACCTTTACAGTGAGCGTAGGGCATTGTGATGACGTACTCTTCGTCTCGGGTCAGAAACACGAGTCTGGCCTTTCCATCGAGTATAGCAGACAGCGAGTTCCCTTTAAGAAATCACACTGAAATTACAACCAGCATCACACAACAAAAGCACAAATGCTGTGTATTAAAATCACTGTATTTGAACTGAACGCTGTATACCATAAAACTTGGATTTGGCCAGAATACTTCCACTAATGCAGAAGCCGTCCTTCCTGTTGCTGATGTAGAAAGCTGAAACAGGAGGATGATGAGAAACCTGAAAGTACAAAAGTCAAGCGCTTATCACACGAGCTTATCGCTTTCCATTATTATTACAAACAGAGACTGCCGTCATGTTTACAGTGTATGCAGAGGGAGACAGAGTAATTCAATAACTTGTGTGAACGTCAGTATATTGTTTTTAAATGTCACTCAGTTTGATTTGATTTAATGCAATGTCAGAGATTTTAACTGTAACTGAGTCTCACCTGCTCTGCGATGTAAAATGTACAGCTGTCTGTTTGTGGATGCAGCCAGCAGCATCGAAACATCTCTCCTAGAATAGGGTTGTACGGTTTCTTCAGACCCTGTGATACATACAAAATGCACAATAAGTGTAAATATAAAACCATACGCGCAAACTAATGATACATTTTTTTAAAGAAATTAATACATCTATTCAGCAAGAATGCATTTGGTGACAGAAAATACTTTTTTTTTTTCTTTTTTTGATCAAATAAATGCAGCCTCTGTAAAAATAAGCTATTTTTTTTTTCCAAACACATTAAAAAAAAATTAACAAACTTTAGAACAGTTGTATATTTTGGTGTTTTCATCCATTTACATATATAGTTTATTTATATAATGATTGTTTAGTCATATAATAACATACATTTCTATTTTGCAAAAAAATAAACGTTATTTATAATAAATAGTTTTTAATAATGAGAAATATTTTTCAAATATTTAAAAATAAAATTACTTAAAAATAACAATTGAACTGTTTCGTTTATAATTATTTTTTAATTAATAACTTTATTCTATCCTGTTATTTTCAACTTTCTATTCATCATAAAATACCGAATGAATGAATGAATGAATAAATAAATAAATAAATAAATAATCACGGTTTCCACAAAAATATGAAGCAGTACAACTGTTTTCAACATTGATAATAAGAAGAAGAAGAAGAAGAAGAAGAAGAAGAAAAAGAAGATGATGATGAAGAAGATGAAGAAGGAGAAATGTTTCTTGAGCAGCAAATAATCATATTAGAATGATTTCTTTAAAAATAAAGACTAGAGAGTAATAATGCTGAAAATTCAGCTTTGCATCACAGGAATAATTAATATTTTAAAATATATTACAATAGAAAACAGTTAATTTAAATAGAAATTAAATTTCACAAAATGTGATTATTTTACTGTATGTTTAATCTAATAAATCTTAATACATAAAAAAAAAAAAAAATCTTACCAAGCTTTTGAATAGTTGTATATTTTGGTGTTTTAATCCAATTAAATATACAGATATGTTTATTTTAATTTTATAATAATATAAATGTTTATTTTACAATAAATATAAATTGTATTTTAGAGTAAAATATATTGTTTTGTTTTATAAAATTAATTACAGCTTTATTTTAGTATATGTTATTTTATTTCATATTTTTGTTTTATAATAAATACTTTTTTAGAATAACTTTATTTGAGAATAAATATTGTTCATTCAGTGTTGTTGAAATATAAGAAAAAAAAAATCCTCAGTTTTCACAAAAACTATAAAACAGTACTGTTTTTGACATTGTTAATAACAAGAAATGTTTCTTGAACATATCAGACTGATTTCTGCAGGAACGTGACACTGAAGAGAGGAAAATAATATTAGTAAATTATTAATTACATTTTAGTATTTTTTTTTAAATTATAATAGGGTTTCACAATATTAATGTTGTTTTTACTGCTTTTATTTAAAAAAAAATAATAATAAAAAAAAAAACGCAGCCTTGGTGAGCATGAGAGACTTCATTAAAAACGGTTGTATTATTTTGGTGTTTTTTATGTGATATGTATGGAAACTGACTAATTTCAACTGATTTAATATTCTCAATCCAAAAATGAGCATTTCACTCAACTCGCCTTTGGTTTCTTGTAAAAGCCTGACAGATACCAGCGCAAGACCTGCTTCATCCTGCAGTACGGGCTCTCCTCAATCACAGCCCTGAAACACAAATATATATCATTATCTCTTCTTCAACAAACACTAGTCTAGTAAAGTGCGTCTGGTTGCAGTAGAGATGATAAAGAGGTGCTCACTGGGACAGCAGGTCAGCATGATAGTAGTAATCCGACAGCTTGTCCAGAAATGAACGCGGCTCCAGGATAAACGTTGGCAAAACCACTTTGGACAGATCCATCCCTGGCCTCAGCTGCTTCAGGAGAGTCCAAATCAAACCCTTATTCTCCTCTGAGACCGTCTCGACCTGAGACGCCTCGCCAGCCTGTGATGATGACAGAAAATACGTATACCATAAATGCAATTCAAGTCACTTTTGGATAAAAGCATCTGCTAAATGCGTAAACGTAAACATAAAAGATACCTACTGTCCTTCATGTTCTTTTAAATAAAAGTGGCTTGTGTTATTGACTGATTTAAAGGTGTGCCAATTTTTTGTCTTCATCAATGTCCAATACTACAGTATTCTTTGACGATATACTGACCCCTATTGGTGTGGATGTAGAATCACATAAAACCAAATGTTTTGTTAACAATGCAGTCATGGAAATACCATATTCACAAGCATGACTAACTCATTCTGCAGCTAAAATTGTTTAATATTAGACAATATTGGTCATGTGATCTCAAATTGGCTGTCACCGTAAAGCGGACCACCCCTGTGTAGAACAAAACAGCTTTTTCGCAACCAGGGCTTCATTTATAAAACACACATATGATCAGATTTGATTCTAAATTCTATGGATTTCATCCTACATCCTACAATACAACTGACGAACAATTCAGGGTTTAAAGGCAAAAACAGACATGAAAATGTTTTTATGTGCACATCAAATGAAATGTATAGATAGACAATTATATTAAATATAAATAGACAATGTATTAAAATGTATAGATTAATAGACAATCACAATATGCATTTCTATTATTATATGCAACTACTTTGTAATAATTAAGCCACAAAAAAAGCCATTATAATGAATCAATTATATATAATTCCCAAAATGGATGTGTATTGATGGACGTTTTATAAATTCGTAGAAAATACAAGTTCATAGCAAAAAACAAACAAACAAAAAAAAAAACCCAACAACAACAACAACAACAAAAAAACCTGAAATACTAATTATGAGGGGTGTAACGGTACACAGATGTCACGGTTCGGTACGTACCACGGTTCGAGGGTCACGGTTCGATACGATTTTGGTACAACAACAAAAAAACAAAAAACAAATCTACTATGCTAGATTTCTTTTAATTTATTTTAAACAGACAGTAGTACAAATTAAAAAAAAATATTCCACCTACATGTGAAAGTACTAAATATTATATCAAATTAATGTCATATATAGGTTATAAAATCATAAATATACAACTTATTTTAAAATATATTGTTTTAGAATAATGTATATAAATAAATATATTGTTTGTTTACATATATATATATATATATATATATATATATATCTACATACACACACACACACACACACATACACATGTATTTACATTTATATATTTATATTTATATAATTTATATTATATATAAATATATTTAATATATAAACATAACATTTCTTAATTATATCCATGCATTTAAATATGTGAAGGGCAACTGTTTTCGAAATTGATAATAAGAAGTGTTTGAGCACCAAATCAGCATATTAGACTGATTTCTGAAGGATCATGTAACAAAAGAAATATAGAATAAAAATAATTTATTAATAAATGATACATAAAATTTCAAAATGTATTTTACACGCTTTTAATTTAGTCCTATCGTAGTTTATGAAAATATTTTGTTCTCATAAATGTTTCAGATCAGACAATGCACCCATTTTTCGGTTTTTGCAGAATAAAAATCCATAAATTAATAGTTGCAATTTCTTAAAAGTCCTATTCATTTCTTCAGTTCAATACTTAGGGCACATTTTAATTGACTAAGACACAATTTCTCTTTGTTTTATCTTGTCTTTATCGACCGTGTTTAATGCGTCACTGCGTAACCAAAACATAATTAACTAGCTCTGCTTAGACAAGGCAGTACATTGAGACCAAACAGAGGCTGTGATGAAGCCACATTAATGTTTCACCTCTCCCATCTCTTCATGGGCTTCTTCCACAAACACCGTGGCCTGCAGGCACACGTCATCCGATTGGTCCATATCGCTCTCCTCCGTCAGTCTGCCTCCGTTCTCATTGGCCGCATTGTCCGAGTCTTCATGCGCCTCCCTCTCTGATTTGTCCGAGTTGGCGTCGTTCTCCATATGGTTTTCCAACATGGAGTCATTCAACCTTTAACAAATACACACAAACAAATCAGCATGTGAGATCTGATTTAGCTGCATTTTCAATATATTATTTCGTATTATTTTAAGAATTGTTTATTCTGCTTTATCTCAGTGAGATTTGTTATGTTCACATTCAAAACCAGATCAGTTGCCAAAGCAACAAACCGCATGATCATCTTTGCGAGTAATTTAAATGACAGGGTTGTCACCATGGTCACAACAGCTTCATTATATGAACGTTATTTTTAAAATTTCTGCTATAGGCAATGACTCCCTAAAGAGAAATGTGAATCGTCTGACTAGTAAAAAGAGCAATCAGAGCAGAAGCGTGACATTAAATCATCTCTTTGTGTCCACCAGAGATCACAGGAAAACCAGCTTACGTCCTGCGTCACTGGCTGTCAGCAAGAACGACCGGCGAGCCAAGCAAAAAAACAAGTCCTTACCTTGCCAAAAATATATTATTCCTGATACTCCAAAGATTGGTAAATAAATACTGAGAACTCCTCTGTGAAAAAGTCTGTGTTTACAGGCGAAACACAGTGATTTCTCTCTACAGTTCCTGTTTAGTCTGATGTTTGCACAGGAAAGCTCTGCAGTAATGTGTTTTCCAAAGCTGTTTTTCCTGCTTCACAGCTTGTCTGACGCTCCTGTGTGCGTGTGTGTGTGTGTGTGTGTGTGCTGATGGTGGTGTTGGGTTTACATTCTCCTCATCTCTTCCTGCTCCTCTGCCCGTCACGTAAACCTGTAGGGCGCAGCTGATTGGACGAGAGCTTCAAAGCGGCTAGAAAGAGGCGGGGTTTGGAATATATCAATGATTGACAGCTGAAGCATATCGCTGGCAAACAACTTCTACTATTTCTCTTCCTCTCAGGTACAGAAACGCTGTCATTTAAATATAGTTTGAATCTTATCTGATTTTTTTTTTGTAAATTAATTATTAATGTCTAATTTCGAATCATCTGTTTTGTATTGAAGTACTCAGCATATATATATATATATATATATATTACAAGATGCAATAATAATAATAATTATTATTATTATAATTATTAGTATTAGTATTATTATACTGTCTGTAATTATATATATATATATATATAAAATAAAATACTATATAAAGTACTATACAAGATGCAATAATAATAATAATAATAATAATAATAATGTCTTTAATTATATATAATTAGAATAATAATGATAAAATAATACTGTCTATAATTTATATATATATATATATAAAAGATGCAATAATAATAATAATAATAATAATAATAATAATAATAAATAGTTATTATTATTATTATACTGTGTCTTTAATAATAAATAAAAAAAATAAACTGTGTCTTTAAGGGGAAATGTTAATGATATATATATATATATATATATATATATATATATATATATAATAAATAATAAAATAATATATATATATATATATATATATATATACTGTTTATTTTATTTATTTATTATTAGAGACACAGTATAATAATACTGTACAATACTGTATACTGTATAATACAATATAATAATAATACTATTATTATTATTGCATCTTGATGCAATAATAATAAGAATAAGAATAATAATGCAAGATGCAATAATAATCATAGTTAATATTATTATTATTATTATTATTATTATTATTATACTGTTTCTCTAATAATAAATAATAAAAATAAACTGTGTTTTTAAGGGGAAATGTTGATTGTCAAGCCACTGACTAGCAACAGGCTAAAAACCAAATTACAAATAGATCAGAAAAACTAACATAACTATACAGAAATATTACAGCATACTGTCAGTTTATCAAAGCAAACAATTTCCAGCTTCTGCTTTAGATGTTTTAGCAGACATGCAATTTTTTTATATATATGTATAATCAGAGATGACGTCAAACAGTATTTGCTGTAACCAGGTGTACAAACTGAGTTTACAGTTCTGTGCATGTAAAAGCATTTTATATTGATTTTGAGGTGTTGTTTAATGTCCATTAAGTCATTAAACATCCATTTAATGCATTAAAGGTAATTAAGGTAATTAACAGTAATAGGTATCACAATCTGAAGGTGGCTGACTACAACATCACTTCAAAATACACAAAAGATTGTATCTGGACACAATGTGAGGTAGATTCAAACGCAATTTTTCCTCATAATCACCAAGGCTCTGAAAATGGGGATCCAGTGAGAAGATACATGAACTCCTTCACAAATCCAAAATATTTTGCTACCAGAATTTTATATGAAGGATATTATTTTGTTAAATGTTCAGTTGCAGAGTCCTTTTTTATTGTCTGAGAACAACAAAAAATGTCTAAAATATTTAAGAATATTTCATGTTCGTCTCAATTTAGTCATATTGTAATTTATACAAATTAGATAAAAAAAAAAAAAACTTATCTGAATAATTTATATTTTCTTGTAATTTAGTCTATTGAACAGCTTTGCGGCAAAAAAAAATCTGTGAATATGGTTAATTTTGTCTCAATTGGTCATATAGTAGATAATGCAAATAGTTTTGGTGACAAAAATTGTTTGTCATATTCTTTTTTTTTTTTTAGAAAAATAAGAAAAATGTGGTCAAAAAGTCCCTGAGAATATTTCACGCTTTTAATTTAGTCACACTGTAGTGCAAATATTTAGGGTACTAAAAACTATTCTCCAAAAATAATTAATATATTTACACACCATGTTGCCAACAGTGTGAATATTTCATATTTTGTATCATTTACCGACTGCTTTTTTTTGAGGAGAGTATATGCTTTTATTCCAGAGACCTAATAATAACTTCACCAATAATTATTTGAAAAATTCACACTTTAGTCATATTGTTTACAAAAATATTTTTGATACCAAAAATTATTCCCAAAAATCTGTGAATATTTGATAACTTTGATATTGATTAGTCATATTGTAGTTAAGGCAAATATTTTTGGTAACAAAAAATAGTTTACATTTTTGCCAAAATTGTGAACATTTCATACACATTTGTGTAATTTAGCAAAAATGTAAAATTTTCTTTGAATGTTTTTTTTTTTTTTTTTAAGTTGTTGTTTTAGTTTCTGTAAATATTTTGGGTACTAAAAACTTTTCTCCAAAAATAATTCATACATTTATACACCATGTTGCCAAAAGTGTGAATATTTCATATTTTATATCACGTAGTGATAATTGCTTTTGATTTTTTTTTTTACATAGTTTTCTAAATTGCTCTTTTTTTATGAGACTTGACCAAAAATAACTTAACCAATAATTATTTGTAAATGTCACTTTTAATTTAGTCATACTGATACCAAAACTGTTCTTTAAAAAAAAATCTGTGAATTAATAACTTTTATCTCGATTAGTCATAGAGTAGTATTTTTGCCAAAATTGTGAATATTTCAAATTTTGTGTAATTGTCCAAAAACTGGTCATTTTATTTGGAGTCATACTGTAGTTTCTGCAAATATTTAGTGTACTAAAACTATTCTCCAAAAAGAATCTATACATTCACACACCATGTCATTTAGTCACATCATACCTGATGTGCATATTTCATATTTTCTGTAAATACTTCATATTTTATATTATTTATCAATAATTGCTATTTTTTAGAGGGTACATACTTTTTTTTAAATGCTCTTTTTTTCAGAGAACAACAAAAATTTGACAATCACTTGAAAATGTCCCACTTGTAATTTAATCTTATTGTTTAAACAAATACTTTTAGTCAAATAGTTAATGCAAATGTTATGGTGCCAATCATACGTTCACATTATTTAGCGGTGTTATACCTGCTGTGAATAAGTTTGGTGTCAAAAGTGTGAATTTACTATATAAACATATTTTCTTATTCTTTTATGTTTGAGAATTTACTCATCAGTTTACTTATTATTTACTCATATTGCATTATACACAAATATGTTTGGAACCAAATACCGTTCTACACTATAATTTATACTTCCATATCATTTAGTCACACACAGAAAATCTGTGGTAAACAGTTTAGTGGCAAAAAAAAAAAATACTACTTTTGCGTCAGTTTAGTCCTATTGTAGTTAACGAGAACGATTCTGATGCCACAAAATATTTACAAATATGTTCATGTACTTTCACTGCACTCTGTCTGATGTGAAGAGAGACTAAACTCACTGCAGCAGGTCCTGGTCGGTGAGAGCCGAACTCTGCAGCAGCTGCAGTATGTGTGAGGACTCAGAGGAGCCGCTCACGTCTCCATCCCTGCTGCTTTTCGCCGTCATCTTAGACAGACTGGAGCAGCTCAGAGCCAGTTCCAGAGCGTCCATCCAACACCGTCCTGGAGCAAAGTACAAGCTGTGATCCTCAAACGGACTCCATATTGAAAAGACAGTTTTATGGAAGACAAACACCAATGCTCACCATCAGATTCAGATGCTGCTCTGAAGATCAGGTAGTTACTAGGTAAGGGTTGAGTGATGGAGCCCACAGATTCGCCTTTAGGACCCTGAAAAAAACAGAGATACCCATTAAAGGAGGAGTCCACTTCCAGAACAAAAATTTACAACATTTATAATGTACTCACCCCCTTGTCATCTAAGATGTTCATGTCTTTCTTCAGTCGTAAATAAATTGTGTTTTTTGAGGAAAACATTGCAGGATTTTTCTCCATATAATGGACTGATATGGTGCCCCAAGTTTGAACTTCCAAACTGCAGTTTAAATGCAGCTTCAAACGATCCCAATGCGGTTGTAAACGATCCCAGCCGAGGAAGAAGGGTTTTATCTAGTGAAATGATCAGTTATTTTCATTAAAAAAAATACAATTTAAATACTTTTTTTTATCTCAAATGCTCATCTTGTCTTGCTCTCCCTGAACTCTGTGTATTCTGGCTCAAGACAGTTAGGGTATGTTGAAAAACTCCAATCGTATTTTCTCCCTCAACTTTAAAAATCAATTTAAAATCATCCTACATCGCTGCAGAAGTACAGACCCAGTCTTAGCAAAGTGAACATGCAAAGAAGATCAAACACCCTTAACAAAAAACAGCGATATAGGACGATTTTGAAGTTGAGGGAGAAAATGAGAAGGGAGTTTTTCGACATACCCTAACTGTCATGAACCGTAACAAAAACAATTCAGGCAGAGCAAGACAAGACGAGCGTTTGACATTAAAAAGTATATAAACTGTATTATTTTTATAAAAATAATAAATCGTTTCGCTAGATAAGACCCTTCTTCCTCGGCCGGGATCGTTTGAAGTCGCATTTAAACTGCATTTTGGAAGTTCAAACTCGGGGCAACATATAAGTCCAGTATATAGAGAAAAATCCTGAATTGTTTCTTTTTTTAAAAAAAACAATTTCTTTACTGAAGAAAGAAAGACATGAGCACCTTGGATGACAAGGGGGTGAGTACATTATCTGTACATTTTTGTTCAGGAAGTGGACTTCTCCTTTAAAGGGGTGCTATTATGCTTTTTCACTTTTTGAATTTTAGTCAGTGTGTGGTGTGTATCTTTGGGTATAAAAAAGATCTACAAAGTTACAAATCTCAAAGTCCACTCCAAAAGAAGATATTTTTGTTTTTAAAAAATCCCTTTTCAAGACTTTAGCGATGCAGAACGGAGAGCTGCTTCAATGAGCCGCAGTACGGCGGGTATAAACACAAGCATTGACTAGAGTGGTCACTTCAGAGCAGTAACGCGCCGCAGACGTGTGCAGTGTGTGGTAAGAGATTTATTCATCATACAGTGTAGATAGCTTCACTTATTACGCATGTGTTTTTTAAAATGCATAAGCCTGCACTAAAATAGGCTAGGCTGATCAGTGATGATGTTCTTTAATAATGTTAGGCTGCTTTTGGCCTTATGCTGGAGCTATCACAACACATTTTGTTTTCGGAAGGCTGGCCTTCATTAAACCCGGAACTAATCAAGCCTTATGTGCCAGACTGGGAGAGATGTACTGATGTAAATTATGTTAAAAATAATGCGTTTTTTTTTTAACCATCAAGCATGAAAGCATATTCTAGTACATCCCCCCCAAAAAAATAAGAGTTTGTAAAAGAGCATAATAGGACCCCTTTAATCCGAATGAGGAGTTCAATCAAACCCATTTTAGAGATGTTCTTATCTAACCTTCATGGCCCATATGGACTTGTCCAGCGGATGGTAGAGTTTGAAGCAGAATCCGTCCTTCTTTGAAGGTCTTTCGATGAGTTTGCAGGCGTTGAGAAGAATCGTTCCCACCCAGTGATCCGAACCGGGCGTCTTGTATATCAGGAGAATCCCGGGCTTCAGGACGCACCACAGTTTCGTCCAACTCTTCAATGTCCCTCGAATCTGACGGATCCAAGTGCATCTTAAAGCTACTACTTCCAAATTATTCAATGTTAAAATGAAAACCATTGAGGTTTACCAACCTTTAGCCAGTTGGACATAATAACCACACTTGGATCCTTAAGTGCACTGAACAGCTCTTTGGCAACCCTCTTCTTCTCCTGTCGATAGTTCTTCTTCTGAACCTACAGTGTGGAAGATCAATGTTTTAATGCAGTGCTCAAACATCAGCTAGGGGGCGCAAGTGAGCGGCAAGATGTAAAATGGCTACAAACCTTCTTGAACACTAGAGAGCATCATATACAATATCAAAGAGCTATAAAACAGCAAGAGTGGAGCTTTCCAATTAAAAAGTAGATGAACTAGATTCTTGTGTTCATAATTAAAATCTGTTTGAAGTTGCAGGTTTTGCTTTGTTTTGAAATCTCTCTATTGAATAATTTATCTTTTGGCTCTTGTATAGACTTTGGGTATTTTGTGTAATTTTTGTAATATCACAGATGTCGGTTCATAGTATATCCTATACTAGATTTACCACCTGTACTCTGTTTTCAAATCTGTCCTTTAATGCTTTTATTTTAGATTGTGAAGAAGAACTCTGATTGGACAATGCAAACATCACTCACCCAAAGTAAAGTTAGATTCACAAAATCAACAAACCTATTTAAATTAGGGCAGTCAAACGATTAATCGCGATTAATCGCATACAAAATAAAAGTTTGAGTTGGCCAAATGTATGTGTGTGTGTCCTTATGCAATTAGTGTATATATTTAAAAGAAATGTGTTATTTATGTACAAATATTTTTATTTATATATAATATAAATGACATAAAAATTATAATAAATACATTTACTTGTAAATATTTCTTAAACATATACATGAATGTGTTTGTATTTATATATACATAATAATTACACAGTTCACAAACATATATTAGGCAAACTCAAACTTTTATTTTGTATGCGATTAATTGCGATTAATCGTTTGAAAGCCCTAATTTAGAGGTTACATTAAGGAACTGTATTTTAATTTAGAACAGCATTTACTAAATTGTAATATTAATTATAGCATTAATTATCATTTTGAAATAACATTTTACATTTTAATTTTAATTTCAATTTTATTTTGTTTTAGTTCTTTTGTTATGTGCTTGTGTAGTTTTTATTTTTATTTTTATTTTTTTTTTGCCAGTAATATTAGGACTTAATTTTATTTCATTTAGAATTTTTAATTAATTTCCAAATTTTAAGGTTTACCAAATTTTCACTTAAAAAAGAGTGTCATTTTAAGTTATTTACATTAATTACAGTATTTATTAGTATTTTGAAATAACATTTTATATTTTCTGTTTTAATTTCAGTTTAATTTTGTTTCATATATTTTGTTATGTGCTTTGGTCATTTTTTATTTTATTTTATTCAATATTTTTATTTCAGTTTTCACTTTAGTAATTTTAGTAGTTTACTGAATTTATAACATAAATCTATTTAAATGTGACAGTAGGAAGTGTTTTTAAATGTATAAAATCCATTACCAAATTTTCTGTGAAAAACACTGTTATTTTAATATTATTTACACTACTTACAGTATTTATTTATACTTTGAAATAGCATTTTATATTTTCATTTTTTATATTTTCATTATATTTTTTATTTTTATTTACGTTTTTAGTTTAGTAATTTTAGTACTTAAATTCTAAATAGTAAATTTAGAACTTAAATTTATTTTATTTCATTTAGAATTTCTAATTAATGTCTAATTTCTAATATTTGTTATATATATGTTGATAAAAACTATTTAAATAAATATTGGTCAACATTGGTTAACATTTTTATTTATTTTATAATCATTTTGGTTAACAATAATAACACTGCACAAGACAAGTTGTTTATTAGATGAAGATTTTTAAAGGTTTTACAAACAAATAATAATAAGAAATAAACAAACAAAAAAATAATATCAAATACCAAAAACATTTTTATGACACAATATATGGGTCCTTGAAGCAAATGTGTTTCCCATGAGGAGTGGGATATTTCTGTGAAAATTTAATTATCTGTCGCAAACAAGGAAGCTGAGGTTCCCCTTCAGTCGTTTCACTACGACGTTACATAGGGGAACTCGCCTGAGTGACCAATCACCTCTGAGCTTTACAGAAAAGGCCAATGAAATTGGCGAGTGGAGTTTGCGTGCAACGCCACTCCCCCGTACATACGGGTATATAAGATGGCGGCGCGCATCCACTCATTCAGATTTTCGCTTCAGAGCCTCACCGCCTGCGAGCTGTTTAAATAGAAAAGAAGCCTCTCCGACACCTGCGTCAAGAAGTGCCGTGTCAGTTCCTGCGAGCCGGCTGCCTTAAGAAGAAAAATCGGACGAGCCGGCTTCTCGCATTCCAGCGAGTCTGAGCGCACGGTTGTGCCGCGTCCTCCCTGGGCGAACCGGGATCTAAGAGAGCAATTTCCTTACGGTCGTCGAGAGCCATTGTCCCGGTATGGCTTTCCGACCGTGCGTTTCTGGGTGCGGTAGTTTCCTCACCTCCGTTGACGGTCATGATCGCTGTCTCACGTGCCTGGGCCGAGAGCACGTAGAGGCAGCGTTTGTGGATGGTTCGTGCGTTCATTGCGAGCGCATGTCCATGGCCACGTTGAGGTCCCGCCTCTCGTTCGCGAGACGGCTCCCCTCGTCGTCTTCCCGAGGTAGTTCGGCGAGCCGTAAAGGCTTTACGGCTGCTTCGGCGAGGCGCTTGGGGGACCTCCAGGTGACGGTGCAGAATGTCCCGCCGGCTGATACCCCGCGGGCTTCCGCTCCACCGCGTGGTCCCGTGGTGATGCCCAAACAGACCGCTCCCCCGTCTAAAAGCGGGCCCAGCGTCTCTTTTGGTGCTCCCCCGGAGGAAGAGATGTCTATCTCAGCATCAGAGGGTGAACGGTCGGCAGATGAGGCGGGCACTTCGGCGGAGCAGCGCCCCTCTGCGGTCGCTGCTCCGTCTGAGGCGGACGCCGAACTGTCGGCCATGCTCCTCCGGGCCGCCAAGGGGATCGGGCTGGAGGTCCCGAAGGTGCCTCCTCCCGATCCTTCGAGGCTGGATGATTGGTTTCTGGGGACGAGGTCTGCGGCGCCGCCGCGCTCGCCCCCAGTCCCTTTCTTCCCGGAGGTGCACGATGAGCTGGTTAAGGCGTGGCGGGCCCCTCATTCGGCTCGTTCACGCCTTACCTCCTCAGCCCTCGCTACCCTTGATGGCGGGGCGGCCAGGGGGTACGAGGGGGTCCCTCAGGTTGAGCGTGCGGTTGCGGTGCATTTATGCCCGCAAGACGCCGCCACCTGGCGGGGCTCTCCGCGCCTCCCGTCCAAAGCCTGTAGGCTTTTGTCGGCTCTGACCGGCAAAGCCTACAGTGCTGCGGCCCAGGCCGCCACCGCCCTGCACGCCATGGCCACCCTGCAGGTCTATCAGGCCAAGGCGTTAAAAGAACTGCACAAGGGTAGTCCTGACCAAGCGGTTTTGCAGGAGCTGCGTGCGGCGACCGACTTCGCCCTCCGGGCGACTAAAGTCACGGCGCGGTCCCTTGGTCAGGTGATGTCCACACTCGTGGTCCAGGAACGCCACCTCTGGCTGAACCTGGCGCAGATGGCAGATGTCGACAAAGCACGCTTTCTCGACGCTCCTGTCTCCCAGGCCGGCCTCTTCGGCGACACTGTCGAGGACTTTGCCCAGCAGTTCTCGGCAGTCCAGAAGCAGACTGAGGCGATCAGTCACATCTTGCCCCGGCGTGCGACTCCCACGAAGTCCCCGGGTGCCCAGCCTCAGCCTGCTCGTCGCCGAGGGCGCCCCCCTGCGGCCCCCAAGAAGCAAGAAATACCTGCTCCGTCTCCGGCTGAGGCCCACGATGCGCGCCTCGCCGCCAGACGTCGTGGCCGCCGCAGGGGAGCGGCGCCGCCCGCTGCTCAGGAGCCCCCTCATACACCTAAGACCCGCAGGTCTGCGCGGCGCTCCTGACACGGGCAGCCTGGAGATGATGGAAGCTGCTCTTCGGGGGACGACAACATCTGCCCCCCCGCCCCCGGTGGAGGGCCGGGGCCGTCTGTGCGCTCAGCTGCCGTCGACCTACGGGTCGGCGGTACCCACCCACTCACAGAAAGAGCAATTTTCCACATCTCTGGGCCAAGTGCCCCGAGTTCTGTTCCTGTCAGACAAGATGTCTCCTCGGGTTCGGACTCGGAGCCAACATTCGCCAGCGCGGGAACCTGGGAGGAAGGTAAGTGCTGCTCAGAGCGGCCAGACTGCTCTCCAGGACGTTCATCCTTCTGGGACCAGTCCCCTTCCCCTTCCCGCAGGCCGCCCCACCGCGGTCACGTCGGTCAACGCTCCGCTGATCCCACTGGTGACCAGGCTCGCAGCCTGGCTAGAGCTGCCCAGCCCGTCCCGGTGGTTGATCCGGACGGTACGTCTCGGCTACGCGATTCAGTTCGCCAGGCGCCCGCCCAAATTCAGAGGCGTCCTTTTCACCTCTGTCCACTCGGACACGGATGCCTCTGTCCTGCGTGCGGAGATTGCTGTCTTACTGGCGAAAGACGCAATCGAGCCTGTCCCTCCAGCCGAGATGAGGTCGGGGTTCTACAGCCCTTACTTCATCGTGCCCAAGAAGAGCGGTGGGTTACGACCAATCCTGGATCTTCGAGTTTTGAATCGGTCCCTTCTCAGGCTGCCGTTCAAAATGCTCACTTCGAGGCGTATCCTTTCGTGCGTTCGACACCAGGATTGGTTTGCGGCCATAGACCTGAAGGACGCGTACTTTCACGTCTCGATTTTGCCTCGACACAGACCCTTTCTACGGTTTGCTTTCGAGCGTATCAGTACAAGGTGCTCCCATTTGGCCTGTCCCTGTCCCCCCGCGTAGGTCGAGCTATGGCGGAAGGGCGTTCGCATCCTCAACTATCTCGACGACTGGCTCATCATGGCTCACTCGCGAGATCTGTTGTGCGAACACAGGGACCTGTGCTTCAGCACCTCAGCCATCTGGGCCTTCGGGTCAACCGAGAGAAGAGCAAACTCTCCCCAGTGCAGAGGATCTCTTTTCTCGGTATGGAGCTGGACTCGGTCAATATGACAGCCTGCCTCACCAACGAGCGCACGCAGTCAGTGCTGAACTGCCTGAAATCATTCAGGCACAAAACAGCGGTCCCTCTCAAAACATTTCAGAGGCTCCTGGGGCATATGGCAGCTGCAGCCGCGGTAACGCCGCTGGGCTTGCTTCATATGAGACCGCTTCAGCGCTGGCTACACGATCGAGTCCCGAGATGGGCATGGCACCGTGGCACACTCCGGATTGGCGTTTCCCCGCAGTGTCGCCGCCTATTCAGCCCGTGGTCAGACCCTGCCTTCCTACGGGCCGGAGTCCCCTTAGGACAGGTCTCCAGGCATGTTGTGGTTTACACAGATGCCTCCACCACGGGTTGGGGTGCTGTATGCAACGGGCAAGCAGCCTCGGGCTCCTGGACAGGACCTCGACTGCTTTGGCACATCAACTGCCTGGAGTTGCTAGCAGTGCTTCTCGCGCTGCGTCGGTTTCTTCCGATGCTCCGCCACAAGCACGTGCTTGTCCGCACGGACAACACTGCGACCGTAGCGTACATCAACCGCCAGGGTGGTCTACGCTCCCGTCGTATGTCGCAACTCGCCCGCCATCTGCTCCTGTGGAGTCAGACGCGGCTGAAATCGCTGCGCGCCGTTCATATACCAGGGGAGCTCAACCGTGCAGCCGACCAGCTCTCACGGCAGCCCACCCACCCTGGAGAATGGCGACTCCACCCCCAGACAGTCCAGCTGATTTGGAGTCGATTCGGCAAGGCCCAGATAGATCTGTTTGCCTCCCCGGAATCCTCCCACTGCCAGCTCTACTACTCCCTCAACGACGCTCCCAACAGCCTCGGCAGGGACGCACTGGCACACAGCTGGCCTCCGGGGCCCAAGTACGCCTTTCCCCCAGTGAGCCTCCTTGCACAGACCCTGTGCAAGATCAGGGAGGACGGGGAGCAGGTTCTGCTGGTTGCGCCATACTGGCCCACCCGGACCTGGTTCGTCGACCTCACGCTCCTCGCGACAGCCCCTCCCTGGAAGATTCCCCTGAGGAAGGACCTTCTTTCTCAGGGGATGGGCACGATTTGGCACCCGCGTCCCGATCTATGGAACCTGCACGTGTGGCTTCTGGACGGGACACGGTAGACCTCGCCGGCCTTCCACAGGCCGTGATAGAAACTATCACTCAGTCTAGAGCCCCCTCCACGAGGCAGGCCTACGCACTGAGGTGGGGTCTCTTTGTTGACTGGTGTGCCTCCCGTGGGGAGGACCCACAGAGATGTCCGATCGCAGTAGTGCTTTCCTTCCTGCAAGAGAAGTTGGAGCGTAGGCTGTCTCCTTCAACTCTCAAAGTGTATGTCGCGGCCATCGCGGCATATCACGATGCAGTCGATGGAACATCCATCGGGAAGCATCAACTGGTCGTGAGGTTCCTCAGAGGTGCGAGAAGGGTTAATCCCCCTAGACCGCACCTTGTACCCTCTTGGGATCTCTCCGTCGCCCTTCGGGGCCTGCGGGGACCTCCCTTCGAGCCGCTGGTTTCAGTCGAGCTTAAATTCCTGTCGCTTAAGACAGCGCTCCTGACCGCGCTCGCCTCCATCAAGAGGGTCGGGGACCTACAAGCCTTCTCTGTCAACGAAGCGTGCCTGGAGTTCGGGCCGGCTGATTCTCACGTTATCCTGAGACCCCGGCCCGGTTACGTGCCCAAGGTTCCCACCACACCCTTCCGGGATCAGGTGGTGAACCTGCAAGCTCTGCCCCCGGAGGAGGCAGACCCGGCCTTAGCGTTGCTGTGTCCCGTTCGTGCCTTACGGGTTTACGTGGACCGCACCCGGAGCTTCAGACGCTCCGAGCAGCTCTTTGTTTGCTTCGGAGGACAGCAGAAGGGAAATGCTGTCTCAAAGCAGAGGTTGGCCCATTGGGTGGTAGATGCCATCTCCCTGGCCTACGAAAGCCAGGGGGAGCCGTGCCCCCTAGGAGTTCGAGCTCACTCCACTCGTAGTGTTGCCTCCTCCTATGCGCTGGCGCACGGCGCCTCGCTAGCAGACATCTGCAGAGCTGCGGGCTGGGCGACACCTAACACCTTCGCGAGATTCTATAATCTCCGCGTCGAGCCCGTGTCCTCCCGTGTGTTAAGGTAACATCAGGTAATTTGCGGGAGGCCGGCAGGTGTCGGCTTGCTGCGCCATTCCCACGGGATCCGTGCGCTATCTCCCAGTATGTTCCCTCCGGCGAACCCTGGGTCCTCCATGCCCCGCAGTCAGGACTAGATGCGGAGTAGTCCGCGACTGTGCTCCGACTGGGTCTCCTTCGCCCAGAAGGTTGTGGCAACATGTCTCAGTATTTCTCCACAGTCAGCCAGAAGGCTGTGTTTTCCCTCATACATCTATAACAGATTAGATGTATTCAATTTCTTTATTCCACATGCCTAAACCACATGTGCTCCGCCCCCCCAACCCATGCTTCAGTACATCTGGCACCCCTATGGGGCCCCTCTACTGGTCCCTAGGGCGTTGGGAAGGTTACGTAGTGACTCCACTTTCCGACACGTCCGCCTGTCGGCACTTGGTGTCTTGCGTAACGCAGCCTCAGGGTTGTGGCCTTTTCCATGGGTCTGTTCCCATATGTAACGTCGTAGTGAAACGACTGAAGGGGAACGTCTAGGTTACGTACGTAACCCTCGTTCCCTGAAGGAGGGAACGGAGACGTTACATCCCCTGCCACAACCCTAGGCTGCGCTGACGCCGGGCTGCGGCTCGGCTCCTCAGCAAAAACCTGAATGAGTGGATGCGCGCCGCCATCTTATATACCCGTATGTACGGGGGAGTGGCGTTGCACGCAAACTCCACTCGCCAATTTCATTGGCCTTTTCTGTAAAGCTCAGAGGTGATTGGTCACTCAGGCGAGTTCCCCTATGTAACGTCTCCGTTCCCTCCTTCAGGGAACGAGGGTTACGTACGTAACCTAGACGTTTTGAATACTGCAAATTTAAAAGCTATTTTAGCAACATACATCCCTAAATGACACAAGCTGTTATTAGCCACAGACCCTTTATGCATGCAAAGTCTGGTTAGATGAAATTTATAGCTGTTCAAAGTCAGAAAAAATAAAACCGATGAAAAGCTGGATTAAATATTTGAATAAATATTTAAAGTATTTCCTCTGGTAGAGGAAGCGCCTGTACGCAGGCTCAGTGCCGTCCACCTGTTGACTGACACCGTGAACGAGCTGCTGTTTGGAGAAACTGGGTCAGGAACTCTGCCTGGAGTGGGAAGCACATCGTACCTTAAGCGATTCTTTCCTTGCCAGCTTCTCTGTGGGCGAGGAAGACTCCTTCTCCAAACCGATAAACATCCTGGATTCCGACTGTAGCAGAAAAGAGACGGCAAAACAGAAAACCCCAGAAAAAATCCATTTAACTTTCATTTGAAGTCAAAACTGATCCTGTTAGCTTTCTTCATACAGAATCCCAGGCTAAATATGATGTGACGTGATGACATTTGAAGACATCCTGTTTCATTTCAAATGGCTTGACTCTAGAAAGGCCCACTATAATGTTAAGAATATAATTATATTATGTTAGCGTAATTATATTAATACAGTAATTGTAAAGTAAACAAAGCTACGTTCAGCCACAACTCTTTCACACTAAGAGTGAAAGGCAGCAGGTGAAATGCAGCAGGTTTGTTTGGTCAGCTGTGGGTGTCAGTTGAAGATCAGACCAAAATATGGAGAAGACAGCTTTCCTCTTAGACCCAAATTAACCTCTAAACTAGATCATGTAACAGTAGAGTCAGCGGGAAAACAATTTTAAGGCTATTTTGCTACAACAAACAATCAATAAAATCAATAATGAAGATCACTGACTGTAAATTTCATTATTAATTATCAGACTCTTTGTTACAGAATTAAATGTCATTGTTAAAAAATATTGTCATTAAAATCATGTATCTAAAAATGTTAGTAGTTCATTAATGGTTACATAGTTCAGTTATTTATATGTGAAGATCACATACGTATGTGTAAAAATGTGATATTTGAAAATCACTTAAAATTGTAATTTTTATAGACAAAAAAATATAGATACATATAATGTATATTAGGGGTTGATGATTATCGGCATGGTGATTATTGGCATGGTCGATTATCGGCACCGATATTAAGCGTTTTTATGGTTGACGGTATCAGTCATTATAAAAACCAATTTGTCGATAATATAATAAAAACACTTTTAAAGAAAATTTTTGTCAGAGCCCTTGTCATTCTTAATTTTAACAATAATTTTAAACCAGACATATATCGGTTATTATAAATTGGTTCGAAATATAGGTTATTAGTCCACATTAGTCCCATTAGTATATACATATATACATATATACACACATACACACATATATACACATACATACACACACACACACACACACACATGTTGTGTTTACATGTTTTATGGGGACATTCCATAGGCGTAATGGTTTTTATACTGTACAAACCGTATTTTCTATCGCCCTACACCTACCCTACACCTAAATCTAGCCCTCACAGGAGACTGTGCACACTTTTACTTTCTCAAAAAAACTTATTCTGCATGATTTATAAGCCTGTTTCCTCATGGGGACCTCACAAAGGTCAAAATTTACTGGTATTACTATCCTTGTGGGGACATTTGGTCCCCATAACGTGATAAATACCAGGTGCACACACACACACACACACACACACACACACATATACATATACATATATATATATATATATATATATACATACATACATATATATACACTCCTGAACAAAATCTTAAGACCAGGGGAAACATTACAAGTATTCGCATTTTGTGCTGGTGGATCATAACCGGGTTGTAAGTACTGCTTCGAAATGGCAAAAGAAGAAACAGGAGCAGGAGCCAAAAAATGGAGAGTAGGCAATTCATAGAAAACTTAAGAAAACTCAAACAGGCTGTTCATCAGCTGATCAAAAGTTTAAGACCATAGCTTTAAAAAGTTAAAATCTGCCAAAAATATGGCTTTGATGTCATTGTTCTTCAGGCAGTCACACTGTCATGACCTCCTGATGGCACAGGCAAAAAGGCTTTCTGTCTTTGAACGTGGCAGGATTGTCGAGCTGCACGCGCAACGCCTCACACAACGTGCCATCGCTGCCGAGATTGGACACAGTAAGACAGCCATTTTACATTTCTCAAAAGATCCTGAGAGTTATGGGACAAAAAAGTCAAGTGGTAAACCCAACGAAAATTCACCTGTATTGAGCTGGAGGATCCGACGGGCTGTCCGTGAAAACACAGACCGATCCTCGACCCAAGTTGAGGCCCTTACTGATGCTTACTGCAGCCCAGTAACCACAAGACAGCATCTGCAAGAGAAGGGCTTCAAGAACAAAAAACGTCTTCAAAGGCCAGATCTCCTCCCACGCCACCAAACATGTGGCATTGAAAGATGGATGAAAGTTTTATTCTCTGACAAGAAAAAAATGTAACCTGGATGGTCCTGATGGCTTCTAATGTTACTGGCATGACATGGAGATCCCACTAGAGATGTTTTCTACACGACACAGCAGAGGAGGCTCCATCATGATCTGGGATGCTTTTTCCTTCAATGGGAAAATTAAGCTTCAGGTTGTGTAGGGGCGTCAAACAGCTCCTGGCTTTGTAGACATGTTGCAGTGGGCATCCCTCTTGACTGAGGGGCCTCGTCTGTGCAGTAATGACTGAGTCTTTCAACAGAACAATGCTGCAGTTCACGACGCCCACCTAACGAAGGTGAATAACGTCGCTCAGCTGATGAACAGCCTGTTTGAGTTTTCTTTAGTTTTCTATAAATTGCCTACTCTCTATTTTTTGGCTCTTGCTCCTGTTTCTTCTTTTGCCATTTCGAAGCAGTACTTACAACCCGGTTATGATCCACCATCACAAAATGTGAATACTTGTAATGTTTCCCCTGGTCTTAAGATTTTGTTCAGGACTGTATATATATCTATATATACACACATACATATACATTTACTTACACTTACTTTGTTACTGTACTTAAGTAGATTTTTCCGGTATCAGTACTTTACTTCACTATTTATTTTTCTGACTACTTTTTACTTTTACTTCTTACATTTTTACACAAATATCTGTACTTTCTACTTCTTACATTTTCAAAACAGGCTCGTTACTTTAGTTTTAATCTGCATTTGGTGGATCACCATTCGATTACGATTCTCTAAATCATGAATCGGTTAGTCTGTACTGGCATCGTGATTCGGCGTCTCCACCAAACGGTTTCTGTGGAATGCAGCGGATATGGAAGGCAAAACTATTGACCAGGACTTCAAGTGGAGGTCAGTTTATTCTGTAGACAGGCTACTGTAGTTTTGTCTTTGTTTACTTTGTTTACTAAGTGCTAACAAAGCCAGAGGATTATTAATAGGCTACTGTAAACTAAACTAAACTAAATTACAATTACTCAAAACACTGTATGTAAAAGGACACTGTTATTATCTACTGTAAAGTTACAGTAGTAATTTAGCTGGTTGTTCAGCCTTGATACATTCATTAGCTAACAAAATTTTAAATGTAAATTATTTTGTATTAATGTGTCAATATGACTTGAGGTCCAGTTACATATATTTAATTAGAGGTAAACCATTTTTCAGGGCCGATACCAATTACAGATCAAGTGGACCAAAAAGTGATATTTTGAACCAATATATATCTGGTGTAAATTGCATACAGAGATGGCAAAAGTACGCACATCCTTCACTCAAGTAGAAGTACAGATAATCATATTTAAAAATACTCTGGTAAAAGCAGAAGTCTAGACTACACTTTCTTACTCAAGTTAAGGTTAAGAAGTATGAGCTCAGACATGTACTTAAGTAAAAAGAACCCATTACTACTACCTGTTTCAGTGTCACGCTGGTAACTGGACCTCAAGTCATATTTACATTTAAAATTTTGTTAGCTAATGAATTTATCAAGGCTGAATAACCACCAAATAGAACAGGGCAGGACTGGGACAAAATTTCAGGCCGTTGGCATCTCACACTCATCCAGGACATCCCATACACCCACAACAAATTCTGAAACCACCTATTTTTGGTATGGCCATTACAAAAAAAAAGGTTTAAAACCTAATAAGACCTAATAATTAAACAAAATAATTAAAGGTTCTCTCTTGAACTGTACCTTCATTTCCATTTTCCTTGTCAGTCTCTTTATTTTCCATGATATCTCTCTGCATCTCATTTAGTGTGTGTTTACTTTTTTCCCACTAATTTTCTTGTACCTGTCACTTTTCCCATCAGCCATCTACTGTTATGAACAGCACTGTCTCCACCTTCTTGCAAAACAACCACCTCATTGTATTCGGTTTGCAATAACATAACTTTACTTTAGTTCAATTTTAAAGTATCACATTATGACTGTGTGTTGTTTTATTGTAAAATCACTTAAAAACTATAGATTTAGTAAAACTGTAAATGAAAAAAATTGCCTAAATGTCAAAAATAGTACAATAATAATTACATTATGACAATATATATATATAAAATATAAATTATCCACAGATCCATTAGTACAATAGTTGTTAACTTCAGCTGCAATGCTAAAAGCTTCTTTTTCAGATTTACGCAGACAACATGCATTAATGCTGCATTAGATCTTTGTTTCTTATAGTTTAATGTCTAATGAATGAATGAATGACAGGCTTTTACTGTATATTCACCCATTAAAACCACATGATATGGACAGATGCGCTTTATACTTGCCTGAGACATGAGCTCTGATTTACTAAAAGCTTTTAGCGCACAGAACATGGTTTGGAGAGTGAAATGCATACGGGAGACTGTGATTGGTTGAGTTCTGACATGCACTAATTGCAGGTCATTTCACTTCCTCTACATTTGCAGAGGTTTAGTGAATCCTTTAATCTTTCATTTAGCAGCATTCAGAATAAACACTCAGGTGAAAGGTTAACTGGTAAGCAGTTAGTAGGTACAGGCTATTTTCTTTCCCATCTGTATTATAATGGTATCATATTTCATGCATGCAGTCAACAGGAAGCTGAACGCACCGCGCTGCTGGGCGAGCGGACCGGACTGACCTCGTCCCTCAGTAAGGGCAAACCGTTCCTCTCCGTTTCATTACCTGCAGAACACACACATGAACACGCACGCGCACACACACCCACACCAGTACACAAACACAGCATTAATATAAACATCAACAAATCATCGATATTTGTTTGTGGCACAATAATAATTATCATGTCAATACCAGTATATCATGACACCCCTAATTAACACAATAACTATATTTCATTTTTGAAATACCGGTATTCGCTTGTTAAGTGTGACGTCACGAATCACCGCTTCCGTGTCCAAACACTTTATCAGAAGCCACGAGTAAACAACAAACGGTGCTAATATACACTCACAATATTACCAAAAAATATTACAATCCTCCTCTTCAACTCCATACCATAATCTCTGATAGCCAATGAAAATAAAAAAATATATATATTTTTTGTGTGTTTGAGATGCTGTGAGCATGAAAACTGTAGTGTACACCATAAGTTTGAAAACGTTTAGCTTAAATGTTTAATATGAATAAACAGTGCTTATATATGTATATATATATATATATATATATATATAGCATTCTCAAGTGAAATAAATCAATTAACAAGCAAATAATATGACATCCCTAATTAACATGACAACGACATTTCATTTCTGAAATATTGCGACAATCGTCAATACCGGTATATCACGTCATCCCTAATTAATACAATTTTATCATTCAAATAATTTTTTTAAATATCAGGAAATACGGTATATCTTGATATTCCTAATTAACATAATAACGATATTTCTTTTTTGAAATATCACAATAATCGTCAATACCAGCATATTACGACACCCCAATTAACACGATAATGATATTTTATTTTTTAAATATCACAATAATCGTCAATACCAGTATATCGTGACACCCCTAATTAACACAAAAACGCCATTTCAGTTTTTTGAAATATCATGATAACCACCAATACAGGTATATGTTGATATTCCTAATTAACACAATAACGATACTTCCTTTTTGAAATATCACGATAACTGTCAATAGAATTATAGCGACACACCGCTAATTAATCACAATAATAATATTTTGTTTTTGAAATATCACGATAATCAACAATACCAGTATGTCGCGACACCCCTAATTAAGGCGATAACAATATTTCATTTTTTAAATATCCAATAATCGTCAATACCAGCATATTGTGACACCCCTAATTAACACGATAACTATATTTTACTTTTGAAATATCATGATAATCGTCAATACCATTATATCGACACAACTCCTAATTAACATAATAATGACATTTCGTTTTTGAAATATCACAATAATCATCAATAACAGTATATCACGACACCCCTAATTAACACAATAACTATATTTTACTTTTGAAATATCATAATAACCGTGAAATACTGGTATATTGTGACACCCCAATTACCACGGTAACAACATTTCATTTTTAAAATATCATGATAATCGTCAATACCTCTATATCACCACACCCCTAATTAACACAATAACGCTATTTCATTTTTTTTTAATATTACAATAACATTCAATACCAGTATATCTTAATACTCCTAATTAACACGGTAATGATATTTCATGTTTGAAATATAATGATAATTGTCTATACCAGTATATCACGACACCCCTAAATAAAACAATAATGATATTTCATTTTTGAAAAATGACAATAATCATCAATACTAGCATATTGCAACACCCCTAATTCACACGATAACAATATTTCATTTTTAAATTATCATGATAATCATCAATAGCAGTATATTGTGACACTCCTATTTAACAGTAATCATCAAAACTAGCATATTGAGCATATCTCATTTTTTAAAAATATTGCGATAATCGTCAATACCAGTATATTGTGACACCCATAATTAACACAGTACCGATATTTAATTTTTTAAAATGTCATGATCATCAATACCGATATGTATCGGGTCACCCCTAAAAAATACGACAACGATATTCCATTTTTGAAATACCGGTAAACAATAACATAATACACAATACACAATAACAATATTTCACTTTTGAAATATCACAACAACCCTAAAATACCGGTAAATTGTGACATCCTAATTTAACACAGTAACAATATTTAATTTTTGAAATATCATGATAATTGTCAATACCAGTATATTGCGAACCCCTAAATAATCTATAACGATGTTTAATTTTTGAAATATTCAATAATCGTCAATACCAGTATATTGTGACACCCCTAATTAACACAATAATATTTTGTTTTTGAAATATCACGATAATCATCGATTCCAATATATCGTGGCAGCCCTAAACAAGATAATGATATTTCATTTTTGAAATATCATGATAATTGTCATAATGCTTTCACACATTCAGGAATTGAATGGATACCTGGGCTGAGTGGGTACAGCTCATTGTCTCCACCATAGGACAGGTTGCGGGTAAGCATACGCGGGTCGATCTTGGGAGGGGACGTCGCTGTGGGACAGAGAGAGAACCGTCTGCGGAACAAGTTCTCCTCCTTCATTGTGCCAGCCAGTCTGCCCACCTGGAGCAGAAACGAGGAATGTCAATATAGTTTGTAGCAGCATAATGCGCTGAAATACTAATGGATCATCACACACTCAGAGAGAGAGAGAGTAACGTTAATGCAGTAATGTTATGCAGTCCTTGTCCTTACAGAGGTAATATATAATCAGCAAAGCAAAGTGGGTGTGTGTAAGTGAATGCATGTGTCTGTGCCAGCTTGGATGAAAATGCTTCCAGAAAGCTTATGCAACATGAAAATTGATGCTAAATGAGAAAAGCAGCTGAGAGGATATAAATATATTAAGTTGAACGCTGTAAATGTGAGTTTGCAGACTGAACTGATTCTATAGAGACAAAAAAATGGTACAGAAAATAATCTATCATCCACCCACTTTTTATCCATCTATCCATTTATCTATCTGTCCATCCACCTATCCATTTCTATATTTATCCATATATCTATTTATCTATCCATTCTTCCTACTTTTTATTATGTTGTCCCAAATGACTCTCATAAGCGTATTATTATAATCAATCATTCAAAAATGATTCCATCCATCCAATGATCTAACCCACTATGCATTCAGTCAATTAATACAACTTTCTATTATGTTGTACTAGCAAATGACTCTTATGAGCCTATTCTTTTAATGATTCATTCAAAGACTCCTGAACCTTTAAGTCTGAATCAGTTCTTTACTTAAAAAAAGTTGATTAAATCAAATCAAAATCAAAATCAAATGACTTACTGCAAGGTTTTTATCCATCCATCCATCCATCCATCCATCCATTTATCTATTCATCCAACTGTCCATCCATCCATGGATTTATCCCACCATCCATCCATCCATTCTATTATCTATCCATTGTTCATTCATAAATCCATTGTCCATCCATCCATTCATCTATTCATCCATTTATCTATTAATCGATTGTCCATCCATTCATCCATCCATCCATCCTCCATCTATTCATCCAACTGTTCATCCATCCATTGATTTATCCAACTGTCCATCCATCCATCCATCCATAGATTTATCCTACCATCCATCCATCCACCCTGTCCATCCAATTATCTATCCATCCAACATCCATCCATCCGTGTTGGTCTGTCCATCCATCCATCCATCCATCCATTTATTTATCCATCAATTGTCCATCTACCATTTATCCATCATCCCGTCCATCCATTTATCCATCCATCCATTCATCCATCCATCCATCCATCCAGTTCCATCCATCTATCCATCCATTTATCTATTCATTTATCCAACCATCCATCCATTTTTCTATTCATCCAACTGTCCATCCATCCATCGATTTACTCCCACCATCCATCCATTCATCCAAGATCCAACTATCCGCCTGTCCATCCAATTATCTATCCATCCAACATCTATCCATCCATCTGTCCGTCGTGTTGGTCCATCCATCCATCCATCCATCCATTCATCCATATATCTATTCATTGATTGTCCATCCATCCATTTATCCATCTTCCGTCCTCCATCCATTTATCTATCCATCCATCTGTCCGTCCATCATCCATCCGTCCAACCGCCCACCCATCTGTCCATCCATTTATCTATCCATCCATCTGTCCGCCCATCCATCCGTCCAACCGTCCACCCATCTGTCCATCCATTTATCTATCCATCCATTTATCCATCCATCCATTTATCTATGCATTCATCCAACTTCCATCCATCCATCGCACATACATGATTTCTGGGAAAGCAATCTATCAGTTATCTCTTTATATTTAAATATTTTAAACCTTCAAAACTACATAATTTACATCAGATATTACCTAATTAGCTAGATGCATTCTTTAGATATTCTGGTTTGAAATGTAGGGTTGCAAAATCAAAGGCTTTATGTTACATAATATGACACTAATCAAAGGAGCAAATCTAAGCAACATGGGCGTTTAGTTGCAGAGCATCTGAATCAAATTCCCAGCATCATTCCTTCTCATGAAAAGGAGCTAAAAATAGTCTTTCTGCTGCAGTGTGGGTCTGAGGGGGGTGTGGGAGCCGCCGTCTATAAGGTGCACAGTTACAAACCCCACACCTCTCTGTCTCTCACTAGAGCTCTGCAGCGTAATGAACCCCACCCTGCATGTGGCCAGGCAGACAGTGCAACCAATCGCAGCTCAGAACCACAGCTGGAGGGCAGGGCGGGTGGATTCAATTGGCCGTGCATCTGGCTGCTGTTCAGTTTGCTCTGTTTACAAGACTATGACTGCCAGAGAGACGAAAACACATCCTGAATAGACAAAACAAAAATAACACCTGCAAAAAGAATGAAGAACGAAGAAAGAAAAAACAAGAGAATTACAAAACAGGTCTCAATGGAAAGTGTGCAATTTTTTCCACTTTGACTTTCTTCCATGGAACCATTCCATTTTTTTTTTTTTTTTTAAGAATACCCTGGCTGCTCTTTTCCATAACATGGAAATGAATGAGGACCATTGCTGTCACCCTCCAAAAATTAAAAAACAATTCTCACATAAAACATCCTGAATGGCTCTAGAAGTCTTGGAGCGCACATGCTGTGATGTGATTTTAGTTTGATCTATTAATTTATTATAAAGAAATACACTAAAAATGCAGTTGACACATACTGTACAATGACTTCTGTGTACATTTTCGATGACGAGCATGTTTTTAGATTAAGCATTAAAATTATTATTTAAAAATTTTTGGGAGCATAAAGTTAAAAATGTAAAGGCAAGAGCTGTCCTCATAATAATAAGAAAGAAATGTATTAAACAAATACATTTATGAAATCTTAAAGTAGTTTGGCACAATATTTTATTACTATTTGACAAATTAAATCACTTTTTGCAATAAAACTGCTTATTAAATATAAAAACTGTCCACCGACATGCAGAAAATGTATATTTATTCTAAAAATAAACTTTTGATGCAACCAACAAAGCTATATGTTACACCCAGCAATCACTAGCATTTAATGTGTCAAGATCTTGAAGTCAACTCAATGCAACCCCCCAAAACAATGATTTTTATGAAATAATAATCTATGATATTTGCATAAAATACATCTTGCAAAATATATTTTAAAACATTTTAGAAGATTTTAGAGAAAGAGAGTTTAGATTCAAATGTATTCCAGGATTAAATATTTAACTTCGTGGTTACACCAGATGGCATTTGTAGAGTTCTGAAATGTACTTAAATAAAAACCATATGAAATGAGCATGAATACAAAACAAACATGTTTCTAATGTTAAATGAAGACTTTGTGAATCTCTTTGTGTGCGGCTTAAAGGCCCGGCTGATGAAGCATGTGGCATTTCATGGTCTTATTAAGCATTTCAAAAGCTCATTTATTGATTTGACACTTCCTACACCGAAACGGGCACGGCTAATAATGATTGCAATTCTAAATTTAACAAAATGTCACACTCAATTTTAGATTGAGACGAGCAAGCGCATTATTAGGAGCTGGCGTATGAGAAATCCAGTGGTGTGCAATAAAAGTGCCAGGGAAATAATACGCTGCCATTATTCACACAAAAACAGCTCGAAGTTTTACAGACAAGCCATTCATTTTTGGTGACACTCTTGGAGGTTCCATATTTACAGACCAAAACTGTAACATAAAGCTCTTTCTGTGTGAGCCTGTTTCACATAAACAGCATACACCCATTGTTTAGATGTTTCCATTCATAACTGGCAGCCATTGTGATGTTGATGAGAGTTTTGACCCTGCATGCTTGCACTATGATCTCCTCCAGTAATCTTTTAACAGAGCTGAGTAAATGAATGGTAGAAAAACTGAGCAGAACCACGAGAGCAATGCCAAGCCACTGTCGGCGCAGTCTAACCAGCGTCCTCCTGTGACCCGGCAACTCTGATTTAAGGTCTGGCACTCCACAGCAGCTTCAAAACACTCCCTACTGAGGCTTCAGAAGAAAACAACGCTTTATCCTGGCAGCTGACATCTTTAATCGCTTCTTAACAAAGCCAGCAAAGAGACTAAATCCTGAGAGAGGTTGACGAAGCTTGCACAGCTATGACAACTGAATGGATCTCAGTGTAAAATTACCAGTGAAGTTAGATACTGGGAGTGCCAAAACTTTTGCACCAATGCAGTTCTGTATTGCGGTCAGTAGGTTAGCAAAATACTTTCAAGCAGGGAGGCTAGTTTCTAAAATCTAAGGCTGGCATTGTTGCTCAAATGTCAATATTTGACATATTTATATTTAAATCAATACTTTTCCATTCTTGTAAAACACATCCATGGATTCCCTTTTCTCTCCCATTTTATTTCATTTTTAAAAATGAAATGGACATTTATAACCCTACAATTTGTGTTATATTACCATGACATTACATTTCAGAAGATTGGTTAACTAGGGTTGCCAGGTCTGCATAGCAAAACTAGCCCAATGGCCAATTAAAAACAGCCCAAAAGCAGCCCACTGACCATATACCAATTATCAAAACTCAAAATATTAAAATCCCATACCTTTACAGTCAATATTATGCTAACTGAAAACCACAAACACATCTCAAAGGCTCCCAACCAGTGGCCCTTCTTCACAAAATGTAACATCTAACATAGTTTTATCATTTGTGGATTATAAATATTTCAATGCAAGCATAGTAGTTTCCATTCACCACATATCCCAGAAATGTGAAGATCTGATTTGTAGAAATTAATAAAACTTAACAACATTGCATTCTTTTTCTAAATCGCTGATGCTATTAAAATATCCAAATGCTAAAAAATGTCTTAGTGCTCTTATACTCTTGTACGGTATTGGCATCAAGGTTTTTGGTAGTTTTTTGGAAGTCATGTTGGAAAGATTGTATTTAAAAGTTGAACACACTCAAATGCCACCAACAAAATCCTAATGAAACTATGGATTTTCTTTGAGCCAGTCAGTGAGAAAACATGGTGGACTAGCTGCCTCAGAGTTAGCTTTAAGTAAACCCATTTTAACCCCATGTTTTCACCCATCCAATATCCATTTGTTTTGTGACAAAATCCTTTTTGACAGTTGAGTGAAAGTCTGTTTGTGAATCAATGGACCACCGGTGTCTGGGCAGACTTCACGCTTGCAGGTTCCAGCTAATCTCCACCCTTACTGGGCTTTTAATCCAACTCCTAGGGCTGGATTTAAGGCCTGGCCAAATGACCTATTTACTGATGTTGGCAGAACAGCAGCAGACAGAGCATGGCGTATCTCACGAGACAAGGTCCCTGACATACATCGCGTGGTGACCTCATTTCCATTATACAGGGCTTTAGCTGCATGAGGTGCAACCGGAGCTGCCACTCAAGCAGACAAAAACACATGGGACTGCATGAAACATAAATATAGGATGAAGACCTTGTGATGTACAAATAGAGTTAATGGTTGGTTAAATTGTGAAGAGAATGTCAACGCTACTTTGGCAGTAAATTCAACATGAAAAACAGATCTTTCCCCATATAGTGGACTTCAACAGGAGTCAACAAGTTTTTATTCTGGAACTGAACTAATCCTTTAATACACATTCCTGATCTTATCATGCATGATTAACTGGTGCATGTTATTTCAAATGTATAAGTTTTTTTTTCTAAATGTATGTAGCTTGACGTGCCTATGAATCAACTTACTTTTTCAGTTGACATCACTCTAATCCATTACTTTTTCTACCCCATTTTTATATATTAATTTTTAAATTATCATTAAGCTTTAAGAGAGTCATACCACATGACATTTTACACCCTGATCTGACCTTAAAATATCATTTTAAATTAAAACATTAAAGTTAAGAGACTTACTGAGCTTGACAAACAGTTGCAAGGGTCTGTAGGGGTTCTGCAAGTTGGTCGCACCACATGACACTGATTTTGAAACATGACATTTTTTAAACATTCAAAATTAGTGAAAATATCTCTTTTGTGAAGAAGTGAAATCTAAGGGATTATGCCAAAGAGTTTTATTTTTAAGAATTGTATCTTTTAATAGGGCTTTTTAAGGACAGTTGCACCACCCTGACACTTCATGTATCCCAAAAACAGCTAAATGAGTTCTAATACAGAAATTAAAACATGTTCGTTATATAATAAGTGTTTTCAAGTCACTATGTATGAACTGCTTTTTTAAATAAAACAGTGGATAAGACAAAAAATTGCATCAACGATATACTGACCCATGTAACACCTAGTTTTCATAATCCGTTATTGAAAATGGAAAAATTACTTCGTTGTCACTGAATACCCCCATTTAAAGGATTTTACTTTCAGAAAAAAAAAAAAAATAAACATAAATCCTGATAATTTACTCAACCCCATGTCATCCAAGATGTCTATGTCTTTCTTTCGTCAGTCGAAAAGAACTAAGGATGCATGTGCATCGCAGAGTTAGTGCAGGGCCAGCATTTGTGGTTAAAAAGTACATAAATTGTAATTTTTTTGGAAAATTACAGAGCGTTTAGCTGGATAAGAACCTTATTCCTCAGCTGGGATTGTGTAGAGCCCTTTAAAGCTGTATTGAAACTGCAACTTGGACTATCAAATCATTGGCCACCATTGAAATCCACTATATGGAGAAAAATCCTGGAATGTTTTCCTCAAAAACTTTGTGAAGAAAGAAAGACATGAACATCTTGGATGACATAGGGGTGAGTAAATTATCAATACATTTTTATTCTGGAAATCACGTCACAAGGAAAATGCAAGTTGTGTTTCATGTGGAGCTGCAACAAAATCCATAATTATCGATAATGAAGATATTCGAAAGTGAGTTTGAGTATCGATTAATCACATCTATGTGCTGTGCATGGAAAATCATGAGCATATGATAAGCCCATTGGCATTAAACTATATACGTTTCTTTGAAGTGCATAATATAAAGCATAAAATACAGAAAAATGGCTTTTCAGTTTGATTAATCTGAAAATAATCTACCGATTAATCAATTCCCAAAATAACCGTAAATTGCAGCTGTTTTAGGCTGACTTGGCCAAAAATAACACTGTCTTTTTGTTGGGTTGCAAACTGTTTTAAACAACTAGAGCAAGGTATTGGGTTTCTTACAACAAAAACAACTAAAACTCATGATTTTAAACTGGTTAAACTGGCTTTAGACTTGACACTGCATAGCAAAAATAAAGGCGACACCTTCATGTAAGTGGTCAAATGTGACTGAAGTTTAAGTCTGAAGGTTCTCAAGTGTGCTAAAAGGAGATCAGGGTGGTATTTTCAGGCCCTCACATGGGGAAAGTCTAAAAACACTGGCTTCCCACTGAGCACTCTCTTTAAATAGACTGACAGCATGGCCTCTGCGCTCTCAGCTCCACTAATGATGTGTTCTGCCTCGTGGGCGACCGTGACCAATAACAAGGTCACTAAGGGCTAGCCTGTACCTTCATCCTGGGGGCTGGCAGCGCTCAGTCCTACTTTCTTGTCTGAGAAGCAGCAATTACAGTTCCTTGAGAGGCTTGATTGGGTGCTATTCAGGGACACAAGCACTAAAGGGACTGAGCAAATGTTGTTTTTAAAGCCCAGAGTAACCCTTGACCGCTGTGACTAAACTGCCAAAGCGCCTGCACGAAGTATCTTTAAGAAGTCTGGAAACAAAGTCAAGTTTGGAAATTATTAAAAGAATAGTTGACTTAAAAATAGAATAGTTCCACAAAAGTCTGTCATTATTTAGCCTTCATGTTGTTTCAAACCGTAAAATAATTTCTTTGGTTTGAGTCAACTGGACTTGCATCAGTCCAAATGAATCATTCAGACTGGTTCTGATTCACTGAACAGAACTGACTCAAAAAAGTGAGACATCATTACTCCAAATAACGCTTGGTCATCATTTACTCACCCTAAAGTTGTTCCTAACTTCTATAAGTTTTTTTCTTCTGTCAAACACAATATATTTTGGTGGTATCCAAACAGTTAATGATATCCACTGACTTCCATAGTATGGAAATAAAATGGCTACTGTTGACTGTTTGGTTACCAACATATTTCAAAACATCATCCCAACAGAAAACAGAATCCCATACAGATTTAGAACAGCAAATGACAACAGAAGTAAATAATGTAATGACAGAATGTAAATATTTGGGTGTACTATCCCTTTAAATTTGGCTTTTCCCACACAAACTTATCATTCAGCTTCAGAAGGCATGAAAGATAATCACATTAACTACTTTAGTGATACTTTTTTGTCCTTTTTTAAGTTTAAAAGCTCTACACAGGTAACAAATTTAGGTTATAAAAACATTCAATTCAAACGTTGAAATGTTCAGTTTTCTTGCCGTGATTATAACGTTACTTAAAGGTTACAAAAAAAAGTTTCTTACATCATACTAACTTTATTTTTACCCAAAATATAACACTACTTGAACGTTTATTTTAATTTTGTAAAAATGTTAAAATGTTCAGTTTTCTTTTGTGATTCTAATGTTATTTAAAGGTTACAAGAACGTTTCTTACATTATTTTACTACATTTATTTTTACCCATAATATAAGACTACTTGAACGTTTATTTTAATATTCTAAGAATGTTCAAATGTTCAGTTTTATTCTTGTGATTATAACGTTATTTAAAGGTTACAAAAAGTTTCCTTAGAATGTTTAATAATTACAAATAACATCATAAGGGCGTTCCAAAAATGTTGTTCGAAGAACATTTTGAGAACGTATATCAAATATGAAATTAGTTATAAGAACATTCCATAAACATTACTTTAAGAATGTTTTGTCTTAACATTTATTGTTTAGAAATAATTTTCAATTTTCTTCTCATGATTATAATGTTATTTAAAGGTTACAGAAACGTTTCTTAAATTAGTCTACTAACTTTATTTTCACCCAAAATATATTGTTACTTGAACGTTTATTTTACTCCTTAAGTGTCACCTCATTTATTAAGGACGTGACGTGAGGCCAAGTATGGCAACCCATACTCAGAATTTGTGCTCTGCATTTAACCCATCCAAGTGCACACACACAGTAATGAGTAGTGAACAAACACACACACACACACACCCGGAGCAGTGGGCAGCCATATTGCTATCGCTGCGGTGCCCGGGGAGCAGCTGGGGGTTCGGTGCCTTGCTCAAGGGACTCACCTCAGTTGTGGTATTGAGGGAGAAGAGAGCACTGGTTATTCACTGCCTCCACCTTCAGTCCCTGCCGGACCTGGGACTCGTACCCACAACCTTTCAATTGCAAGCCCAACTTCCTAACCATTAGGCCACGGCTGCCCCGTGGTTTTTGAACATAGACGTGAAAGTGCATCTGAAAGTGCACCTGAACTTCTATTGTTATAATTCATAAACGCTTTGGAATACAGACATAAGGTTGGACTCTTTTTAAAAATGCACTATACAATTTTTTTTTTAAAGTTTTATATAAAATAAATATTTTGCATACAATTTTGGAATCCAAAATTGTTATCAAATTAAAGCCTTGTCTCTAAATAAGTTATGTTTCAAATTTGAAGTTGATATATAAAAAAAAAAAAAAAAAAAAAAAGAGGTTCCTGTAAGATTTTATTTAGGCCGTTATACCACAAATAGCCACTGGGCAACATGCAAATTCCATAGAATTTTTTTTGATGCCATTTTTCTGTCACAAATGTCTAAATATTACTCCTATCACAAAATGATACCACGAAATATGGACTCCTGAGACCTTTTCAACGATATGTATTTTGTCAGGATTATAAAAAAGTTTTGATTGTAAAATACCATAATACATTTTGTAATACGACACTTGACACCGCCCACTAAATATAACATTACTTGAACAATTATTTTATTATTCCAAGAATGTTAAAATGTCCAGTTTCTTTTTGTGATTATAATGCTATTTAAAGGATGCAAAAACTCCTTTTTTTTACCCAAAATATAACGTTTCTTAAACGTTTATTTTAATATTCGAAGAATGTTCTGAAAATTCTGTCTAGTTTTATTCTTGTGATTATAACATTTAAAGGTTAAAAAAAGGTTCCTTAGAATGTTCAACAATTACAAATAACATCATAAGGAAGTTCTGAAAAAAATGTCCGTAGAACGTTTTGAGAATGTATATCAAATATGAAAAATTAGTCATAAGAACGTTCCATAAACATTACTTTAAGAATGCTTTGTCTCAACATTTATTGTTTAGAAACAATTTTAAGATTTCCAGCTATCTTTTCATGATTATAATGTTATTTAAAGGTTACAGAAAAGTTTCTTACATTATCCTGGTAACTTTATTTTTACCCAAAATATAATGTTACTTGAACAATTTTTAACCCTTTAAGTGTCACCCCCAATTTTTGAACATAGACATGAAAGTGCATCTGAAAGTGCACCTGAACTTAAATTGTTAGAATTCATGAAAGCTTTGGAATACAGACATAAGGCTGGACTCTTTTTAAAAAAAGCATCTAAAATAAATATTTTGCAAAAAAATTTAGAATCCAAAACAGCTCTATGTCTAAATAAGTTATGTTTCAAATTTGAAGTTGATATTAAAAAAAAAAAAGAAAAAGTTTCCTGTAAGACTTTATTTAGGGTGTTATAATTCAAACAGCCACCGGGTGCCAAACGTATGATTTATTTATTTATTTATTTATTTTTTGATGCATTTTTGTCACAAATGTCTAAATATCTCTGTCAATATTGCCCCATCACAAAATGACAATTTTAACATTTTGCCAATAATTACAAAATTTTGTAATATGACACTTGACACCGCCCACTAAATTTAACATTACTTGAATGATTATTTTATTATTCTAAGGATGTTCAGTTTTCTTCTTGTGATTATAACGTTATTTAAAGGTTACAACAACATTTTTTTAACACAACAGTCTACTAGCTTTTTTACCCAAAATATAATGTTACCTGAATCTTTATTTTAATATTCTAAGTTGAAATGTCCAGTTTTCTTCTTGTGATTATAACGTTATTTAAAAGTTACAGAAAGATTCCTTAGAATGTTCAACAATTTCAAATAACATCATAAGGACATTCCAAAATTCAAAAAACGTTTTGAGAATGTATATCAAATATGAAATTAGTTAAAAGAACATCCCATTAACATTACTTTAAGAATGTTCTGTCTTAACATTTATTGTTTAGAACCAATTTCCACCCTGAAATTTCTAGTAAATTTTACTATTACTTATTTACAACATCTTTACAGTATACATTCTTCAACATTGCTCTTTTTGCGACCCACAGAAGAGGGAGAGCAAAAAATGACAAAATGTACATTTTTGGGTGAACCTTGCCTTTAAAGTTTGGTCTTTTCTCACACACTTACTGTATAATACAGCTTCAGAACACGATATATGAAATATGGTCGCATGAACTACATTAGTGGTACATTTCTGACCTTTTTTAAAGTTTAAAAACCTCTACCCAGGTAACAAATTTAAGTTATAAAAACCTTGAAATGCTTCTAAAATGTCTAGCTATCTCGTCATGATTATAACGCTATTTAAAGGTTACAAAAAAGTTTCTTACATTATTCTACTAATTTTATTTTACCCAAAATATGTTACTTGAACGTTTATTTTAATATTTTAAGAACGTAAACATGTCCTGTTTTTGTTCTTGTGATTCTAACGTTATTTAAAGGCTACAAAAAGGTTCTTTAGAATGTTCAACAATAAGAACGTTCCAAAAATGCTATAACGAGAGAATGTATATGAAAAATTTGTTCTAAAAACATTCCATAAACATTACTTTAACAATGTTTTGTCTTAACAATTGTTGAAACAATTTCCCCCTGAAATTTCACAGTTTTGAAGTAGAAATACGGAAAAATCCAATAATTTGTGATTACAGCTTCTTTACAGTGTACATTCCTCAACATTTCTCCTTTTGCAGCCCATAGAAAGTTTGGAGAAACAGGTTTGGAATGACACAAGGGAGAGCAAATAATTACAAAATGTTCACTTTTCTCTTGAGAAAAACAACTCAAGACTGAAGTTTATATTTGCTGTGTTTTGAAACTAGGCCTACTGTGGCCACTGCTGAGGTAGAGCTTTTAGTCTAGGAGTTTTATTTAT
Organism: Labeo catla; assembly: GCA_012976165.1. Lineage (NCBI taxonomy): Eukaryota > Metazoa > Chordata > Actinopteri > Cypriniformes > Cyprinidae > Labeo > Labeo catla. The sequence goes on from VONZ01000460.1 coordinate 76,684, forward strand.
TCATTTGCGCGTGATGCATTAGAGACCAGCTAATGGTGGCGTGTCTGTACCTCAGTGCTATTTCGAGCAGGTTGCAGCGGTTGTGTCTTTCCATCACAACCCTACATCACATCACACACTCCATTTAACACAGACTTTAATGTGTCTTATGTAGGTCAACGCAGATGAACGCAAACTTAAAGACTTCTGTAAAAGGCCTCCCTCCCTCTCTCGACGCCCCACACAGCCTCATTTCTGCAGTTTCTTGAGGTTTCTGAAATTACACCTTGTTTCTTATCTTCCCCGTCGGCACTAATTACAATCAAGGGCAGCGCTGCACATAATCAACATCTGATTACACATGTCTGGATTATAGAGACAAATACCCTTCCTTTCATTCAGTACATTCAGTACAGTCTGGAGTATTTTAGTTCATTCACTCCATTTCCCGTAAGCTTTAGTTATCAGGATACTTCTGGAGAATGTTATCAGTGCATTCCGACATTGTTGATAAAATGCAAATAAAATAACAAATCAATAAACAATATGGCTTCTAACCACGACTGTTTTTATTGCACTGATGACTTTTATCATTTATACCTTGCTTATAAATAATTACTTAAATATTGTATGGTTATATTATTACATTATTATGTTATAATTACTGATTAATAAAATAATAAAATAATAAAATAATGTTACAATGACAAAAGTCCTAAAAAATATAAAATATATATTATTTTTTGCAATATAATTTTATATTTCAATTTCCAATGTAACATTAAGACAATTAAAAACAGCTTCTCCAAATTCTCATTACCATCATACATTTTTTTTTTTTAAACTTTGTTTGTTTGTTGGTTGGTTTGTTTGTTTTGATTTTTCAGTAATCAATTTCAAGAATAAAATAATAGAATAATGTCACAGGAGATGCTAAAAATCTTAGATAATGATTTATTTGTTTTGGAAAAAAATACAATTATAATAAATTAAATTAAATTAAATTATTTCTTTTGGCTTTGGCGTAAATTGTGACATGGACATGTTAGTTTGAAAATTAAATTAAATTAAATTAAAATTTCTTTTGGTTTTGGGATAAAATTCGTTTCAGAATGAAATGAAATGAAATGAAATGAAGTTAAATTATTATTTCTTATTGTTTTTGGGGTGAAATATGACCTGGACATGCTAGTTTGAAAATTAAGTAGTGAATTAAATAGTTTGGAAATTAAATATTAAATTAAATAGTTTGAGAATTAAATTAAATTAAATTAAATTAAATTAAATTATTTCTTTTCCTTTTGGGGTGAAATATAACCTGGCCACATTCGTTTGAGAATTAAATTAAATTAAATTTAATTAAATTATTTTTTTCCTTATTTTGGGTTTGGGGTGAAATGTGACTTGGACATGTTAGTTTGAAAATTAAAAATTTCTTTCTTTTTTTTTTTTTTTCCTTTTGGTTTTATGTGAAATATGACCTGGACATGTGCTTAAATATTTTCAAACAGTTTTCAAATATGACCCATTATCAGAATTTCCTAACAGCGTCTGTTTCTTAACGTTTTGGTGACACTAATAGGCTCACTAAGACATGAAAGTGCCAAAAGACCGATAAGACATTTTTGTCTTCTGATGGAGTCAGAAGGGAGTATGTGCACACGCAGCACTGACACCAAATTTCAGATCTTCCTAGAGAAAAGGACAGTCTTCCTGCAGCATTAGATTAATATGAGGTTTGCAAATGTGCAAGTGCTGATAGAATAATCCTGCAAATACCAGCTCGACTGTTAAAGCAGAAGATGGATTACCCAAATGTGATGGTTTATAATCTGACCTGAAAGAGGACAAATGCTAATGGATGTGATCACTGATGATTGTCTTCAACGTGATGGAAAAAACATCAAGATATTGACCTTTACTGTCCTTTTCCCAGAGCGCCATATGTCTATTTCTGTCCTGATGTCCTCTGAGGTTATTGACTGAATGATGGTCAATAGAGACCAGCTCTGGACTGCAAAAATTAACACACACACATTTGGTTTTAGAGACCGCTAATGTAGCTCCAAGTGTAGATAAGAGCAAATGCATGTGGGCGAACATTCAATTAAAACATTAGTGGAGGTGGAATTATGAGCTAGAAACGTCTCGCTCCTCTCAGAGACGTCAAATCACCTGCTCTTGTCCCTCATTTGAATAATTGATTCAATGACTCACTCATAAAGATTTTACTTTCTTCATTGCTGGATGAATCTTTGAATGAATCTCTTAAAAGAATGATTCAATGACTCACTCATGAGGACTCACTTGTTTAGCATTTTTTAACAAATCTTTTGAAAGCATGATTCAATTTCTTGCTCATAAAGACTTCATTTATTTCATTACTGAATGAATCAGCATTTTTTAACAAAATTACTTGAAAATGATTCAATGACCCACTCATAAAGACTTCTCTTGTTTAATTTCTGATTAAATCAGCGTTTTTTAAACAAATCTCCTGAAAGAATGATTTAATGACTTACTCATAATGACTTCACTTTCTTTATTATCTGATGAATCAGTGTTTTTGAACAAATCTTTTGAATAAATGATTCAATGACTCACTCATAAAGACTTTACTTGCTGCTGCTGGAAAAATCTTTGAATAGATCTCTTAAAAGAATGATTCAATGACTCACTCGTGAGGACTTCACTTGTTTCATTACTGGATGAATCAGCATTTTTTAACAAATCTCTTGAAAGCATGATTCAATTTCTTAAAGAATTTCTTAAAAGAATGATTCAATGACTCACTCAAAGACTTCACTCATTTAATTACTGTAAGAATCAGTGTTTTTGAAAAAATCTACTGAAAAAAAAAAATATATATATATTCAATGACCCACACCTAAAGACTTCACTTGATTCATTATTGGACGAATAAGCATTTTTTTATGAATCTCTTGAAAGAATGATTCATTGACTGACTCAATGAATCATTCTAGAACAAATCTACTGAAAAAAAAAAAATGATTCAATGACTCATTTATAAAGATTTCACTTGTTTCATTACTGGATGAATCAGTGTTTTTTTTTTAAACAGATCTCTTGAAACAATGATTCAATGACTCACTCATAAAGACTTTACTTGCTTCATTGCTGGATGAATCTTTGAATGAATCTATTAAAAGAATGATTCAATGACTCACTCATAAAGACTTAACTTGCTTCATTACTGGATAAATCAGTGTTTTTGAATGAATCTCTTGAAAGAAAGATTCAATGACTCACTCATAGAGACATCCCTTGCTTCATTACTGGATGAATCAATGTTTTTGTATGAATTGCTTAAAAGAATGAATCAATGTCTTGCTAATAAAGACTTCACTTGTTTCATTACTGGATGAATCTGTATTTTGAAAACAAAAGTCTTAAAAAATGATTCAGTGTCTCACTCATAAAGACTTCACGTGTTTAATCACTAGATGAATCATCATTTTTAAATGAATCTCTTGAGAGAATGATTCAGTGACTCACTCAAATATTTCTCTTGCTTTATTACTGGATGAATCAGTCTGTAAACAAATCTCTTGAAAGAATGATTCAGTGACTCAATGATATAAAGACTTCACTTGTTTTATTACTGGATGAATCAACATTTTTGAATGCGTCTCTTAAAAGAATGATTCATTGTTGTCTTGCTAATAAAGACTTCACTTGTTTCATTACTGAATGAATCAGTGTTTTTAAATGAATTGCTTAAAAGAATGATTCAATGTCTTGTTAGACATTCACTCTAGACTTCACTTGCTTCATTCCTAGATGAATCAGGGCTTGTGAATGAATCTCTTGAATGACTGATTCAATGACAAATACTATATTCAACAGTTATGTGTCGCCTCCTACTGGCATAACAATGTAACTGATACAATCTTTATTTAAAGCGTCAAGTCACACAAGTGATTTACTATATTTTGATCACTAGACCTCTGTGTTTTTTGAATTGAGATCGCAATTTTTGAACAAATATTCACGCAGCTAAACACTGAAATATAGAGTCTGAAACTGTATTTTCTTCCTAAATAATCTTTTTATTTGCACCTTCAAAAAAAAAAAAAATAAATAAATAAAAGTGTGGAAAAGAGCAGCTTGAGTATTCTACTAAATATCTCATTCTTTGTTCTTCAGAAGAAAGTTAATCATATGGGTTTGAAATAGTATGTGGGCGAGCAAATGTATTTAAATTTTGAGTCAACTATTCCTTTAACTCAGAATAAGGTCAAACGGATAGTTGACGTCAGTGTTTTAATGATCTAACAATCAGTTACATCAGTCATGAGTCATTTTTGGCTTGCAACCACAAGCCAGTTAAAAGCCAGAGCTGCTTGATAACAACAACACTGATGATAAGATGGGGGTGTTTCTCCCCATTTCCAATTATAAAAAACATCGCCAAAGTACTGTCATTAAAGCATTACAAAGTGATAGTTTGTCAAATAATAGCTCACTATACTATCATTAAATGAGCCAACCCTGTGTAGAGGCCTTTTGAGTGAGCTGATAGCTGTGATGACTCAATTAGAGATTCTTACAATAGAAAAGACAATGATAGTTTGTTTAAAAAGTGATCTAAAAATATCAGTTTGAAAATCTGGGACGTTAAAAGAGACCTACAGACCTCCTTTTACTTAAAGGGATAGTTACTCGACTCATGTAATTGCAAACCTTCTTTCATCTTAAGATCATTTCAGAATATTTCAACCATTTTTTCCATACAATGAAAGTCAATGGGGTCCAAAACAACACTGATTGGCCCCCATTGACTCACCATGGAGGTTTGTAACGACATAAGTGAGTAAATAACAAAATAGTCCTTGCTGTGTGAGAGATTCCATTAAATACAATAAAAACAACTTGAACTGGAATGGTGATCGCTGAAATTCCCAAGTCAACGACCCCGTCTGCTAACCTATCACACAGTTATTATAAGTCTATCAAGGTCAAATCCGTGAAACCTTGACCAAGTACTATAAAACTTTGTGAACATAACACAAATCATGTTTTCTTGGTCAATGATTAGATGTCCCATTTACATGCAACAAAACCAACATCCAACAAAAACAAAACATTCACGGCTGACAGTAAATCCTGGAGGAACCTGGATTCAAAATGTCTTGAGGTGTTAATTATGCTTGGACTGATTCAGCTCATTCATTGTTCCTGACATTGTTTCCCCTTCTGAATTCCTCCAAAATGTGCTCACGAGCAAACAATAGTAGCGAAAACCGTAGGGTGCGATAAGCTTCATTTTAAAAACAAGTTCTGATCAAATAAGCTGCAGAGAAAATCAGAAGCGTTTCTCAATCCTGTGAGCCGTATGCAAAACACAGCTGCCGGCCCCCTCTTATTCCTCTGATAGGCTGAAATGGCGTCTGGTGATATTTTCTCATTCAGCCAGCTCAAAAGCAAAATTGACCTCATGTATCTCCACGCCTTTAAAAAACAGCTCTCTGCTGCATAAACGCAAACGTCGAACTGGAGTTCAACTAACTTGAGAACTGAATTCATATTATTCCCTTGGGAAGGGAGTGATTCATACTCCCCACTTTTGTTAGACTGGTTGGGATGAATGCCGTTATTACTGCTGGTTATTTTACTTTGAACTCAACTAAATATCACCATACCAATTAGAGACTAAAAGGGTTTGATCCCAAAGATGAGCATTATAAATTCCACTTTGTTGTGAATATCACTAGAACATCACCTGCTGCACTGTGTGAATTATGCAACGACTTTCAAAGGAGTTTAAAAGAATTTTGGCTTTTAAAATTAATTAATTTTAAGACGTGGATATACATAACATAACATAACATAACATAACATAACATTAGTGTTTATCATTACCAAACTTTGTGTTTTTACTTATATTATCTCTATATTTTTTTCCAACAAAATTAATGTCAGAACATGAGAGGTCTTAACATAAGCCAAAAAAATAAAATAAATAATAATAATAGGAAGAAGAAGAAGTAGAAGAAGAAGAAGAAGAAGAAGAAGACTATATTACATTCAGTTTCAGGATCAACTTTTTGGATTATTAATATTTTTCATGTTCTGGCATTATTTTTGTTAGAAAAAAAATATAGAGATAATATAGGCAAAAATACAAGGTTTGGTAACAACACAACACAACACACAACACAACACAACACAACACAACACAACATTGTTTTTATTATTACAGAACCTTGTGTTTTTCTTGTGAACCTTGTTGTTTTTCCAACAAAATTAATGTCAGAACATGAGAGGTCTTAACATAAACAAGACAAAAAAAATAAAATAAATAAATAGTAATAATAATAATAATAATAATCATAATAATAACAAGAAGAAGAAGAAGAAGAAGAAGAAGAAGAAGAATATATTACATTCAGTTTCAGGACCAACTTTTTGGATTAATAATATTTTTCATGTTCTGGCATTATTTTTGTTAGAAAAAAATATAGAGATAATTAGGCAAAAATACAAGGTTTGGTAATAACATTAGAAAAAAATATAGAGATAATTAGGCAAAAATACAAGGTTTGGTAATAACATAGCATAGCATAACATAACATAACATAACATAACATAAAATTTTAAAAAATAATAAAATAGTTTTTATTATTACTGAACCTTGTGTTTTTACTTTTATTATCTCTATATTTTTTCCAACAAAATTAATGTCAGAACATGAGAGGTCTTAACATAAACAAGCCAAACAATACATAAATAAATAAATAAATAAATAAATAATAAGAAGAAAAAGAAGAAGAAGAAGAAGAAGAAGAAGAAGAAGAAGGTTTGGTAATAATAAATATAAAACAATATAATATAATATAATATAATATAACGTAACGTAATATAATGTAATATAACATAATATAATAATGTAATATAATAGATAACTTTTATTATATTACAACTTTTATAAAAATGTATTAAAAATGATTTTTCATGTTCTGAAATTACTTATTTATAATGTCAGAACATGAAAAAAACACCCAATTATTATATTTAAATTTTAAATGCAATTATTTATGCTTACCTTAACTAAAAACATCACACAAGGAGGATGATTTTCATTATTGTATTTTAAAAATGAGGATTACACTTATTTTGCATTACAGTAATGAGAATGACTTTTTTTTCATTAAAGTAATGAAAATTTTTGGCAAACATGCTTAATTGTCACTCTTAATAGTCCTAAAATCAATTTAATATTCCCAAGCAAAAAAAAATTTGGCATAAAAAAACAAACAAAAATGATCTGAAGAAAATACAATGTAACATCAAGAACGTTACATAACAGCACAAGAACACAATTGAAACCTAAAATAGTTTCCTATAAAACAGGGTTCTTTGCTGAAACGTGCTGCAAAGTACTTTCATTTTTGCACTCAAAATACTCATATATAATAATAATACAATGTAACACAATAAACTGTCGGTTTTACTCAAACTTGAACAACCCAAACTAGATGAAACAGAAACTTCACAGACTGTGGTTTACACCAGGTTGCCCTTTAGAGCAATCAGCGTTCTTTGCTGAAATGACGGTTTGTGGGAAAGCACAGCTGACCTCCCTCTGTACATCAACTCCCAACGGGACGTTACTATACTCAGCCCCTACCAACCACACACACACACAACGCTGCAGAGGTGCGCCCCTGGCGTGTTTGTTTACACTCCGCGCTGGTTGCCAAGGTAAACATAAGCGGGGAGGGCTGGTGAGCAGCAGCGCCTCTGGCACAGGGGTGTGCGAAACCCGTCCTTCGCCCCTCTGCATGTGCACAATGCCACATGAGATCACTGTACGGAGTACCGTTACTGTCACTGAGGAGACTTTGATTATGAGCCTCTTTCCAAACCTTAAGAGATAGTTCACCCAAAAATAAACATGTTTTCATTTACTCACTCTAAAGTTTTTCTAAACCGGTGTGAGTTTTAAACAAAAGATGTTTTGAAGAATGTAGCCACAATATTTACTTCCATGCTATGGAAGTCAATGGCTAACGTCAGCTGTTAGGTTACCAACAGTCTTTAAAAAATATCTTATGTGTTCAAGAAAGTCAGGTTTGGAACATGAAGGGGAGTAAATAATGACTCTTTTCTTACCTGATGGTCTTTGATTATATTTCTTGACTTTAGCGCTTCAGCTATCTGATAACTTGCGTACAGGCTGTTGGCACAACTGCCTGGATTTCTTCTTCCTCATAATTCACCTCTTGTATGTTTATGTTTTCTTTCTTCCCTTAGCTTCTTCCGACATAAGGAGGAGAGAACAGACTTGTTTACCCTTCACGAGGCACAGTCAGGCGTTAAGTACAGACTTGATCGGAGTGTTTATCTACCTCAGAATATCTAGTGGGGCCAATTACAGCTCAGGATGGCCCGATCTCTGAGGAAGCGTTCTCCGCCACGGCACAAAGATCTCTATTTCTAGACGGCAGAACATGAAGGGAACGCTCTGATCTGTTTAGTTACTTTGAACCTGTGACCAATTTTGGATCACGCTCAATTTCACTTGCTAAATAGGAGTCATGGAAAAGTTCACGACCAGATTGTTTGGGCAGATTCAGAGTCTAAAACAGCTAGCTAGCGTAAAGCCCTAGCATGAAATGTTTGTTTACTTAAAACATAAAATACATTGTGGGTATGAATGTTGCTGTAATGTAGCATGTGTGCTAAATATGCTAATCCAGAACTGTAGCACCTATAGGTTCTAGTCATGCAAATCTTTACAACTAGGTTATATGGGCAGAATCAGAGCCTAAAACAACTAGCTAGCATGAAGTATTTAAGTTTACTTGCATAAAATATGCTGTGGGTATAAATGTTAGTGTAATGTAGCATAACTTGTTGCTAACTGCTAGTCTGAAATATTGAGGCAAAACACTCATTCTGAGTTGTCTGCTATAATATCTTACTGTGCAGTTTTATTTTTAGACTTGCTAGCAAAAGCACTAGCATAAACCACTGAAGTTCACATACTAAAAATAAGGAAAATATGTTGTGGGCATATAATGTAGCATGTATACTAACTACTAGTTTGAAATGTTGAGCTGTAGCACTCATTGGGTTTAATTTAGAAAGGTCACTTACTAAGTTTTTAGTCATGGAAATCTTTGCAAAATTTTGCACAAATAGCTAGCTAGCATAAAGCACTAGCAGGAAACATCTGTGTTTACATTTGTGTAAACTTTAACACAATTTAATTGTGCATTAATCTGTCACTGCTAGACTGCTTAGACTTATTGGGTCTATATAGCCATTTCACTTGCTAATTAGCTTGGAAATCTTTGCAGTTTGACTGTACCAACACAGATCTTAAAACAACTAGCTAGCATAAAACAGTAGCATGAAACATTTGTTTACAAACTTTTGTTACGTAAAACATGTTGTGTTATTAACGTAATGGACTAGTGGTTGACATGGATGTTACAAAACTTTGAGCAGTAGCACTTATTGGTCTAATTTAGCCATTTTACTTGCTAAATTAGCCTATAAACACTGTAATTCAGACAAAGAACCTAAAACAGCAAGGTAGCATAAAATACTAGCATGAAACATTGTGTTTACATATTAATATGTTGTGCGCATAAGTCTTAGCATAACACACATTCTACTACACATTTAGCCATAGCACTTGATCTTATTTAACAATTTCACATGCAGGACCAGAACCCAAAACAGCTAGCTAGCATAAAACGCTAGCATGAAACATCTGTTGTTATCTGCTGGAGTAAAACCCCTGAGAGCACACATACATCACGGAGAAATCTATCTGATGTCTGCATTTACATCTGCTAAACATTTTTTTTAGTGTTTGCTCATCTACAATACGTATATTGAACGTTTCCTCTCAGATGTCAAATAGACGTCTATTAGGCCCCGTTTACACTGTCTGTTAAATGCGACCTAATTCCGATTTTTTGCTCATATGTGACACAGATCGGATCTGTTCTGTGACAGTGTAAACGGGAAAAAAACGCATGCATTCGGATATTTCGAGATTGGTTTCAGGCCTCATTCATATGTGGAAATAAATCAGATATAAATCAGATATGGGCCAATGCGACTGTAATGTAAACAGGCAGATCGGATTTTCTGAGACATTGCATTTCTGTACGTCATTAAACTGCGTACGTGAAGCGTACGTGTGGAAGCGTAACATTCAAGAAACACACGAAACATGGAGGAGGAAAGTGTAGGGCAGTGGTCGGCGCCTGAAATAGCCTACCTTCTCACCCTGTGGGGAGAAGAATCCGTTCAGGATAAAATTAATTTAAAATTTCGCGTTCGTCCATCTTGGCTACGGTGTCGTGCAAAAACCCCCGTTGAGCATGCGCAAAATTATAGCAAGTGTAAACACACGAATCGGATATGGGTCACAATTAAAAAGACCGTGTAAACAGACGGTCCAAAAAATCGGATATAGGCAACAAATCGGAATTAGGCATCAAGACCTGCAGTGTAAACGAGGCCTTAGATGTCTTTAAGATGTTTATGATTTAGAATGTACATAAAACTGACATCTGAAAGACGTCTGTCAGACGTTTGTACACAGCAGATGCTTTCCAGATCAAGTGATCTTTAACAGACATCTCGAAGACATACGTGTGCTATCTGGGATATGTTTTGGACATTACTGTAATGGAGTAGCGTTTATCATGCATGCTACAAAACATTAAGCAGTAGCACTTATTGGGTTTAATTTAGCTATTTTACTTGCTAAAATAACCCATAACATTAGCTGGGTTTCCATCCAAAGTTGCAAATTTTACTTATGTGCAAAATTGGAATATATCGCATAAAACATTTAAAAATAGGCACAGCTTCCATCCAATGAGTTAAGAGAAACAAAATTGTCACTTGTTGAGCTATAGCACTCATTTAGCCCTAGCACTTGATCTAATTTAACAATTTCACTAGCTAAATTAGCTTTTGATAAGTGTAGTTTTGTGACCAGGAACATGCAGACACACAACCTAAATTGGCAAGCTAGCATAATACACTAGCATGAAATGTTTTTTTAATCTGCTGGAGTAAAATATGTTTTGGACATTACTGTAATGAACTAGCGGTTAACAAGGATCCCTGATAGCACACATACATCGAGAGATGTCTATTTGATGTCTGCATTTACATCTGAAAGACGTATTTTTAAGAGTGTTTGCTCATCTGCAATACGTCTATAGGACGTTTCCTATTAGATGTCAAATTGACATCTATTAGATGTCTTTCAGATGTTTATAATTTAGAATGTATGTAAAACTGACATCTTACAAGCGTCTGTCAGATGTTTGTACACAGCAGATGCTTTCCAGATCAAGTGATCTTTATCAGATATCTCGCAGACGTACGTGACTATCTACAAAACATTTAGCCCTAGCACTTGATCTAATTTAACAAATTCTCTAGCTAAATTAGCTTTTAATAAGTTTAGCTTTGTGACCAGGTACATACAGATAACCTCCCTGGTGAAAAAAACAGCATATGCTGGTAGCTGGTCTATGCTGGTCCTTTGCTGGTTTATGCTGGTCATGTTGCTGGTCAAGGACCAGCATAAACCAGCAAAGGACCAGCATAGACCAGCAAAGGGCCAGCTTAAACCAGCATCAAATCATATCTAACCAGCATCCCAGCATCAAAACATAGCTACCAGCATATGTTGGTTTTTTCACCAGGGCTAAAACAGCTAGCTAGCAAAAAACACTAGCATGAAACATTTGTTTATGTGCTAAATGTTTTGGACATTACTATAATGGACTAGCTGTTAACACGTATGCTACAAAACATAGAGTAGTAGCACTTATTGGTCTAATTTAGCTATTTTACATGCTACAAAACATTTAGCCATAGCAAACGGGTCTAACTTAGCAATTTCGCTAGCTAAATTAGCTTTTGATAAGGGTAGTTTTGTGACCCAGTACATGCAGATACACAACCTAAAGTGGCAAGCTAGCATGATGTTTATAATTTAGAAAGTATGTAAAACTGACATCTCACAGACATGTGTCAGATGTTTGTACACAGCAGATGCTTTCCAGATCAAGTGATATTTACCAGACATCTCACAGACATACATGACTATCTACGAAACATTTAGCCCTAGCACTTAATCTCATTTAAAACTCACAAGCTAAATTAGCTTTTGATAAGTGTAGCTTTGTGACCAGGTACATGCAGATAACCTAAAACAGCTAGCAAGCATAAAACACTAGCATGAAACATTTGTTTATGTGCTGAATATTTTGGACTGTTAACACATATGCTACAAAACATTGAGTAGTAGCACTTATTGGTCTAATTTAGCCATTTTACATGCTACAAAACATTTAGCCATAGCAAACGGGTCTAACTTAACAATTTCGCTAGCTAAATTAGCTTTTGATAAGTGTAGTTTTGTGACCAGGTACATGCAGATACACAACCTAAATTGGCAAACTAGCATATACACAAGCATGAAATAGGGCTGGGCGATAAAACGATAACGATATGTATCGCGATAGACACGTGATCGATATCAATAAAAAATGTGTTCGATAAAACGTTCGATATTTTTTTTTCCTCGTCGGAAGAAAACAGAGGTTGCAAAGCAAGTTTGGTTGCATTAACACAGGCACTCGCTCTCTTGTAACCTAGCAACGTAGGGAGTGACAAGCTAACAGCCAATCATGTAACAGTATCATGTTTGGTTGCGCCATATTGTTGTCTCATGCTGGTCTGCTGGATTCCTCTTCATAAGCAGAAAATGAGTCCCGCGGCGAGCGAGGAAATTGTAAATAAAAGAGGAAAAGTCAGCTCGCCAGTATGGCAGTTTTTTGGATATTATAAGTCTGACCGTAGTCAGACGAATGTCGTCTGCAAATTATGCAAGACTGGTAATACCACGAACTTGATGTACCACCTTAGCCGCGCTCACCCTTTGAAGCACAGCCGTATTCAGCCAACAACATCTGTAGCTGCAACACCGCACAAGCAGCAGACCACCATGGAGAGGTACTCTGCATCAGTGCCTTATGACAAAGAATCTAAACGGTACAAAGATATAACGGAGGCAGTGGCATATTTCTCTGTTTATATTTAACACTATTTTAGCACTATTTTATTACACTTTATTAAGCATTTCTTACATTTTCTTTCATTTTGCACCTTTAATGTTAAGAGATAATTGTTAAGTGTTCATTGTGACTTTAGACTTATGTTTACATTTTAATTATTTGAGTTTTCCATGGTTGTTGACATTTCTGTCTTAATAACTGAGGGGACTATGATCAGAGGAAGGTTAAGTTTAAAATAAAAATGTTTAAATGTAATATATTTTTCTCCTGGTCCTTATTTTAAATGGGTCATAAAAAATATCAATAATTATCGATATCGACCGATATGAAACACTGATATCGTGATACAGTTTTCAGCCATATCGCCCAGCCCTAGCATGAAACGTTTGTTTTTATCTGTAATGGACTAGCTGTTGACACGTATGCTACAAAACACTAAGCAGTAGCACTTATTGGGTCTAATTTAGCTACTTGCTAAATTAGCCCATGAACATTATAATATTTGCAACTGTATGTACAGATACAGAGCCTAAAAACAGCTAGGTAGCATACAATACTAGCATGAAACTAGCATGTTATGCTGTGCACATAAGTGTTAGCATAACACACATGCTACAAAAAATCTAGCTGTAGCACTTAGGTCTAATTTAACAATGTTAAATTAGCTTTTGATAAGTGTAGAACCTAAAACAGCTAGCTAGCATAAAACACTAGCATGAAATATTTGTTTATGTGCTGCATGTTTTGGACATTACTATAATGGACTAGCTGTTAACATGTATGCTACAAAATATAGAGTATTAGCACTTATTGGTCTAATTTAGCTATTTCACATGCTAAACATTTAGCCATAGCAAATGGGTCTAACTTAATTTCGCTAGCTAAATTAGCTTTTGATAAGTGTAGTTTTGTGACCAGGTACATGCAGATCCCTGGTGAAAAAAACAACATATGCTGGTAGGTATGTTTTGATGCCGGGATGCTGGTTAGGCATGTTTTGACGCTGGTTTAAGCTGGTCCTTTGCTGGTTTATGCTGGTCTTAGCTGGTCATGTTGCTGGTCAAGGACCAGCATAAACCAGCAAAGGACCAGCTTAAACCAGCATCAAAACCTACCTAACCAGCATCCCAGCATCAAAACACACCTACCAGCATATGCTGTTTTTTTCACCAGGGATACAGAACCTAAAATAGCTTGCTAGCATAAAACACTAGCATGAAACATTTGTTTACATGCTGGAGTACAATATGTTTTGGACATTACTGTAATAGACAAGCGGTTAACACAAGTTGCAGTGTTCACAGCGGTAAGAGGTTAAATCCGTCTTTTTTCCTGTTTTCAGTTCCCTTTTCCAGTTCTACCTGTCATTTCCTGTTTTCTTTCCACAATGTCTTAAATGTCCTATATATTTTCCCCCATCTTTCTCTGTACTTTGCTGTGTCATTCCATAACAAGCCCCCCGTGAGTGTGTGCAGAATAGCACGCACTCTTTTAACACAGTCACACTGCAGCCTCAGAGGAGGGAAAGTAGGGCAGGACGTCTTCCACTGCTCCAAACACTGAACGTCAAGGCTAAGGAGAACTTGAACAGCAGCCTGGAGCATCTGATGCCATATAGACTTGATGTGGGAAGGAGGAGTAATCTAGAAGCTTCCAATGTAAATTACAGACTGTGGCTTTCTAAATCAGGTAAAAATCAAGTGGTTAAGAAAATATAACGCAAGAGAAAAGAAATCCTCCAGCCAGACCATTTATTCGCAAACTTGTGCTAGAAGTAAATACTAGGTTACGGTTTACCACATTTATCCCTTATGAAAATTAACAATGGTTTTACTATAAATAAAACACCATGGTTACTACACTTTTCCTATAACAAAGCCATGGTTCATTTTTGTAAGAAATGTAGCATTAGCACATTCTGGTAAACACCACAACTACACCATTTCATCTTTTTCCATTGATGAAAATTTCTGTAGTCACATGAGCAATGATGGCAGATTCAAATCTTGTGTGTCTGTGGCTAAAAAAAATCATGGTTCATGTAAAAATCAAATCAGGAACTGTAAAGGAAGAAAAACTGTGAAGTTTGGTTGTGTGCGCACACATGCCATAAGCTACTTTACTCAATGGAAAACAACTACAGCATGACTGATATTAAACTCCTAAAGCCAAAGATTAGCACACTTTTAAAGCTTTCAACATAGATCTGTTTATTACATAAAGCATGTATAAAACATGCCCCCGGACAGATGAAAACAGCTGCTGTGCTTTCTTTTTAAACCTGTCACGCTGGTATAGAGTTGATTTCTTTTTTCCTACAGGGAAGCTAAAAAACTGTGGTATTTCTATGGGTTTAGTAAGAGATGAATGAAGGATGGTGGAGGCAGAAAACTATCATGTTTGAATTCCATGGGTGGGAGAGAAGTCGTGTTCACATCTGCCCACTTACAGTACAGTAGGGTGATCTAAGGCTTTTTCACAAACTTCATCCAGTCTGGAGAAATGCACAATCAATATGAGCATAAATCTGAACAGGCTGTTTCTTGCGATCATACGGTTGGATGCTAACCAGACGACTATATAGCCTAAGTATCAATATAGTGTACTTTCTGTGGCCTGTAAATATTTAACAACTATGCTATTATACTATTTGTACAAGTGGCTCATATATTTAAACAAAGACACTATGCTTCATTCCCAGGCAATTCTCCTTGCATTTGCAGACAGAGCAGACAGTCAGGTCTTAACATATTGGATTAGGTATAAAGGTATTAACCAGGATGCTTTTAATAAAATAAGCGGGCGGTTCCACAACAAACATCTTCACGATCTTCAGATGCCTCTTAGATGTTGTCAAACACTGGAAGAGAGGGAATTTAAGGACATGCTATTGCACTCCAAAATCAACATTAGTCCAAACAAAGCTGAAGCATGAGATTAGCCTTTAGCATTAGCACTATCCTTACATTTCAAACTTTGAAGAAAACATGAAATCAGAACAGCGCGTTAGTTTTAAGGTACTGCTTGAAACGCGGATTAAAATACATATTGGATTAGGGGTAAAGGTATTAACCAGGATGCTTTTAATGAAATAAGGCGGGCGGTTCCACAACAAACATCTTCACAGATCTTCAGATGCCTTTTAGATGTTGTCAAACACTGGAAGAGGGAATTTGAGGACATGCTATTGCACTCTAAAACCAACATTAGTCCAAACAAAGCTGAAGCATGAGATTAGCCTTTAGCATTAGCACTATCGTAGGCTTTAAAACTTTTAAGAATCCATAAAATCAGAATTGTGTGTTAGTTTTAAGGTACTACTTAAATATTGGACTAAAATACATATTGAACTAAGTGTAAAGGTATTAACCAGTATGTTTTTAATGAAATAAGGCCAGCGGTTCTACAACAAACATCTTCACAAATCTTCAGATGCCTCTTAGATGTTGTCAAACACTGGAAGAGGGAACTTAGGGACTATTACACTCTGTTCGATTACATTCCAAAATCAACATCAGTCCAAACAAAGCTGAAATATGAAATTAACCTTTAGTATTAACACTATCTTAGCATTTCCTTGCTGAGAAAAAAAAAAAAAACAGCTAAAACCAACCTAAGCTGGTTGGCTGGTTTTAGCTGGTCTTAGCTAGTCAGCAGGCTGGTTTTAGAGGGGTTTTGCCCACTTCCTTGGCTGGTCAGGCTGGGAGACCAGCTAAAACCAGCTACTTCCAGCTTAAACCAGCTAACCAGCCTAGGCTGGTTTTAAGGTTTTTTTTTCAGCAGGGTTAAAACTTTGAAGAAACCATGAAATCAGAACTGGAGTTTTAAATGTTAGTTTTAAAAAACTGGTTAAAACCTAGATTCAAATTGACATTTAAAATGATGCGCATGAAACTTATGACTCATTCTGCACTCATGGGCGTGTCCACTTTTCTGTCCAATAAAATTCTTTACACACCACCTTACATTGACTAGAAGTAGCAAATTATGGTCCACTGCAGTACCTAGAAAAAGCTAAAGCTATTTGCTAAAAAGTCCCATCCTATAATACAAAATATATACAACGTATGCAATGCATCTGTGACCATATCGATCATTTAATGTGTTCGAATACCAGCTGTTTTGGGGAAAGGTCATAAATGACATAAGCAAAACCTGATTGGCACAGCTATATTTTTGTCCATCAATTTACATGAACAACAACCCTGATAAGCTGAACAGGGCAAAAACATTGTAAGTAGACCGTAGAATGAAGTGCCAATGGTTTCTACGATCTTTTTGGACTTGGTTTGGGAAACTGGTTTTAAGGTAAGTTTGTCAATTCTCAACCAGTTTTGTATTGTTATAATGTCAGTGGTATAAGTAAATGAACACTGTGTGTTATTTTTATGTGTTACCTGACCAAGATATCATTGTTTATTTGTCAGCAGAAGTATACCAGATACCATAAAATGCACAAAATGGACTTTTGACAGCTCTAGGGACTTTGTGAAAACTACACATCATACTTCTGCATTTTTGATTGAGCTCAGTGCATTATGGACGTTAAAGTTTTACAACTCCTTTTCATCACAGCCCTTTTTCTCTAGTTGTGTAGTATTGATCTAGACAGCCAACTTTCATTAAAATTCCATCTTGTTAGTAGTGAATTGCCCCGTTAAGAAGAAAAAAAAAAATAAAAAAATCAACAATGCAAAGGTTTTTTCGTGCCTGATGTCAAAATGTAATAAGAGACCTTTCATGACCTGAGAAATAAACGCCATTCAGTTTTACACAACCCTGCAAGCTGTTGGCATATTAAGCATAATCAGAGTTAGGCTGTGCATGTTAATGCACTCATTATTAGCCACTTTCTTTCCATTTTTGCCATTGGTCAATACTGAAAGATGAAAAAACGAGGTCTAATATTTTCCAAAACAGTTTAGGCTACTTTAAATCAGTAGCAGGTTGCAAAAAGACAAACAGTTATCTGTTTTTCATATTAGCTTTTTAATGTGGTTTTAATAACCGTACAACTTTAGAACAATGGCTATATTGTGAAAATAATTACCTCTTAATCATTATCAGCCAGAATTCTACATCACAGCATCCCTAGGTGCCACAGCACACATTTGTTAACAACATTGTTATTGATGATTTAAAAAAAAATAAATAAATAAAAATCAAGAGCCCACTTGCATATAAATGCATTGCTAGAAACATCCTGGCCATATTTCAAGCTTTCAAGCATGAGCCAAGCATGAGTAATCACCAGTTCCTATTGAACCGCGGTACTTGTGGATGAGAGGCTAAATATGAAGAGTTTGGCACTACAGGAATGTAGCAGCTCCAAGCAAATTAACACAGAGCTCTGTTAAAAATGTTGCTTTAATGCTAAAACAAAAGCGACAATCTTTTTACCCTAAAACAGCTTCATCTTCACAACAATATACATTTCCAACTGGACAGTCAATGACAAAACCATGTAGGTTTGTACTTTTCATATATTATTTAGTTTACTTCCAGTTAACCCACCAAGAACACACCTTCCAACTGCCATTGGTTGAAAAAAAAAACAAATAGCCCCGCCCCAAACTGACACCATTGGCTCAGCCAATAAAGTTGCACTCCACAAAAAAACAAAAAAAAAACAAAGAATGTTTTGATAGTACTACAAAGCCACAGTGTTTACTCTTATCATGGGAATTGACTAACAAATGGCTTAAGCTGTCATTAACTTTTTTTCTTTTAAATTCAACAACAGCTCTGTAGCATTAAGTATCAGAAACTGATAAAGAGCTCAGCTGCACAGACAGGAAGTGCCGACTGACCAGCCAACGACCCCTTAAAAAAAAGAATTCAGCTGTCTGGAGTTCTCACAAAGCGCTATCAGCGAGAAAACCGACACAGTTGGAACAGGAGGGTACGAATAAATTAAGGAACAAACACTGGGCTGTTAGGGCAGCTTGATTCCTGGTTTGCTCTTCCCAACATGTCACTGGAGAATTCTTTCTGTGCAATCTGGTGCTGAATGTGAACTAGCGGTCGATCGGTTTAATGAGCAGGGTTGAACTATCGTTGCATATCTCGAGATGGGTTTCTTTTATTCTAATGGAAGAGAAACATACAAGCAAACTCCCATTAGGTCCACACACTGCTGGTGGGAATGCAGTGACTTCGGCTGATGTCAGCAGGGTCATGGCATAAGAAACAGAGTGATGCTATTTTCAGCATCAGATATAGAAATAACATTATAGCAATAGTTAACCCAAAAATTACCATATGAGGGAAAATTCCATCTGCAGAAAATGCACTCACTGCATAACAAATATATTTATATTAAACTGAATCTCTTGTAAAGTGAACTGAGCTCTAGAAGGACACCATGCCAACTGTTGTTACTTTTATAGTAAAAAGATGTTTTTACAAATATTTTAATTATTAATTTAAACATTGTTAAAAATAACAGCATAACGCATTAGCGTTTAATGCAATACAACAGCGTATTATTTGCAAGTCTACACTTTGACTGTCTGACAGCTGCAGAGCTTTTTGCCAGTATGATTCAGTTCAATAATGTCTAAATAAGGGAGGAGGCGGACGGTAGGCGACTTTATGTGTGACATCAACTGCAGAAATGAAAAATATAACGGAACAATGCAGCGCTGTAACGTTTTAAACGATTCGTGCTGGTTAGGGATGGATGGATGGATGCCGGAGATGAAATTCAATAATCACATTCACATCCAAATGCAAATAATCAATACTGCTCGTTGTGGTTATTTACAGTCAGCAGCTGCCACTGACTCATAGCGCGACATCTGTAATACAGTCATATTTTCATATTTCTAGCGCAGGTTTGTCTTACCTCTGTTGCAGTCGCAACTTCAGCCCTCGAAGACCGAAACGTGGCAGGAGATCTAGACGTATCCGAATGACTTCATGTCAGATCTAGAACGGCTCTGGGTTTGGGTTTGATTGGGTTCCGATCACCTCAGCAGCCGTCAGTCACGTATTAAATGGAATGTAAGTGTGCGACGCTCCCGTTTGTCCCGAAACAAAGTAACGCTTGCGCCTTATGTCGTCTCAAAATGTGAAAAGGCCGCTCGAAACGCTGTTTTCCAAACGCGATACAGTTGGAAGTTGGAAGTTAAACGCGCACACCTGCATCCTCAAGAGATGGAAGATGATGGGGAGATAAAATAGCGGTCCATAGCATGCCATAACCGCTGGCGTACAGCTGTGTAATTCTGGGAGCGCGGACGGCAGGAAATGCCTTTGGAGGAAAGGAGGCGCTTAACCAGTCAGAGTGGAAACGCGGGCGCTGGATTTAACCCTCATAAAGCCTGACGTCATGCTGGACAGCAGAACTTTTAGTATTTATGCTCTGATTCTGATTTGTATTAAGAAAAGCATATACAAATCTCTCCATACAACTGTGCTATTAAGATTCATAGAGATAGCGAACGTTTCATCAAAGCTCTTTCAGCCACATTCTATACGAACATAAACTAAACATGACATAATGTAAAAATGGGGCATGGAAATGCACTAAATAGTAATAGTTTTGTTTTACAAGACAATGCAGATTGTGTTTGATACTTTATGAGGGGGTTATGTATGTTTCATGAGATTAATAAATTATTGCATGCATTTCCTTTGACATGCAGCCAACATTATTCTGAATAAATATTCTATTGTCTATCTGGTGTCCCAGCAATATTTATTAAGTGCCATTAAACTCTTTTTATTCACATTCTCTTTTGTTTGTAAGTTAGTTATACATATTTGCTGATTTCAGAGTACATCAGAAAGCGGACAATCCCAAAGAACAGACACAATTTCCATATTTTAATAATAGGTTATGAATGTATGCTCGTTTGTGTTAGTAGTTACATAGATTTGTCAGTTGTTTCAGCTAGTTATTAATTATTAGTTACATAGATTTACTAATTTAGGCATACATCAAATGATAAAATTGGATACAATGATAAATGATAAAATTAGATACAAAATTGGATCTTATAAATTATGAAAACATTTAGTTTGTTTGCTTGCTTGTTTAATTTTGTTTTCAACTCTAGAACTAAATCAGTAGTTCAGTTAATAATCACTCATTGTCATTTGATATGAATTATCTCAAAGCATAATATTGCATAATTTAGGTGGTCAGCAGGAAACAGCGGGCTGATTTTTCTGAAGTGGCTATAAAACCCAGTGTGAAAAATGTCTGCTTGGTATTTCTGATGTATATTATGATCTGAAAAAAGACAGGGAAAGTGCTTGGGTGCCCTCTAGTGAAACAAGAAGAAAAATGTTATCATGAATGTGCAAGAAAAATGCCCTGAACACTTAAATGACCGACTGATCCATTCAGAGCCATTTCAGGTAATTTTTAGTGCTGGGCAAAGATTTATTGCGATTGATCGCATCCAAATAAAAGTTTTTGTGCACATAATATATGTATAAAATATGTTATGTTTATAGGCTATATGAAATATTTTATATATATATATAGTATAAATTATATTAATATAAATATATTCATGTAAATACATGTAAATATTTTCAAATTCAAATTTTATACTGTATGTGCATGTCTTATATATACATAATAAATATACACAGTACACGCACATTATATAAACAAAAACTTTTATTTTGGATGCGATTAATCATGAATAATCATTGATCAAATGTCATATGACCCATAGTTTTAAAGGGGAACTCCACTTCCAGAACAACAATTTACAAATAATTTGCTCACCCCCTTGTAAGTAACACCTAACTTTTTAATTATATTTTGCTAAAATGAATGGAAATGAAATTAATAAACTGACTCAAAAAAAAAAAAAAAAATTTGTTAATTTTGCTGAATGAGACTCAAAGGTCCGACTAGATAAAATGATTCAAACTTCCCATCACTACTACAAACATCTAAGTTCATCGTACTCTGGCTCAAAAAGGTAGAATATGGTGAAAAACTCCATGTTATTTTCTCCTACAACTTCAGAATCATCCGACATTGTAACTTTTTGTTTGTAAACAGCGTTTGACTCACTTGCACTTTCTTAGTCTTTGTGCGTTTGCTTTGTAAACACTGGGCCTGTAGTTCTGCGTGACCTTTCGATGTGATTCAATAGTACGTAGCGTCGTGAACGCGCATCCCAGAGCCTGTGCAACAAGCTTTTGCACTTAAAAAGTATAAAAAATTTTATTTTCTGAAAAAAAATGACAGATAGTTTTGCTAGATAAGACCCTTCTTCATTGGCTGGGATTGTTTAGAGCCCTTCGAAGCTGCATTTAATTGACAATTTTGGAAGTTCAAAATCGGGGCACCAATGAAGGGGGTGAGTAAATTATTTGTGAATTGTTGTTCTGGAAGTGGAGTTCTCCTTTAATCAGACACTGTTTTGTTTACATTTGTTTTGCAAATCCATTATCCGATTAAAAAAAAAAAAAAGGTATAAAAAGCATGAAAGCAATAACATAACATCAATATAAACAACTCTGTTCACAAAAAATATAGAAGCAATGATTGATTTATTAACAAAAAGAAAAATCAAAGTCATATCAATATTTTAATGTTAATTTGGGAACTGAAAATAAAGTTAAAGTATTGCAAGTGTTGATCAAAGAAAAGCATGAACAGCAAAAATGGAATGAATAGTGCTTTATAAATATTACATTGAAGCTATATCACATGCGATTCAGTGCAACATTAAGTATTGAAATTAGAAATCCTTAGCATATACCAGAGAAGATTGTTGAAAATAATCATGGAACTGTACCATATAATGTATTCTTTTAAATAACCTGTGAAGTGCTAAACGTTTTATAAAATGTACAGGGGTTGCAGTGAATATATAATGTAACATTTTATAAATATAACTATAGAAAAAATATAAATATAGAAAACACCTCTTGATTAAAATATTTAAAATATTTACATACATTATTTGCTATTAAAATTATAAAGTGTTTCAGCATTTTCAGTGTTTTTAACTTTTTAAATTTATTTATTAAAATGGAAATGTTACTCATGTTTTGAGTATTGTGTAGGAAATAAATTACATTCAACTTTATGTAAAGTGTGCATTATTTTTTAATTTAAGTTAAAAATGTGCTTAATATAATCTTAAATCTGTCAGATTGGACAAGGGTCATTTTATTGTTTTAGATGTGTTGTATTCTCATAGATCTGGGGTGATGCTGTGTTCTGGTAAATTAAGTCCACGTTAGCTCCGGTTCTTGATCGAATGATGTCATATGCACACTGGTGGAGGTAAGAATATTGCTCCTGTTGTAGAAAACAAAACAAAACAAAACAAACAAACAAACAAACAAACAAAAAAAAAAAACATGAAAATGTAACAACAAAATTTGTAACAGCTTTACAGTTCAATGCATACAAACATTTTAACAGAAAAAAAATAATTTCAGTGCTTTCAGTGTCCTTAGAGCTGGTGTTTTTATATTCAAGAGATTATAAGCTAGATGTAGCTTTTTTTGGGTTAGCATCAAATATTCTTTGACTTTTATACATAATAATTTTGGGTAACACTTTATAATAACGTTCAGTAGTAAGTCATTTAGAAGTGATTAGTTGATGAAATAATCATTTACAAAACATTGACAAATGATTAATAAGTGATATGCTAACAATTTGTGTATGTTTTGTTAATTCATTTACAAGTCAATTACAAGTTCATTTAAAAGTAATTAGTTAATGATGAACTAATCATTTACAAAACATGACTATGTGTTTATAAATTATTAATACATGATATGTTGAAAAGCACACAAATGCAATTATTCTAAAACTTTAAAAAAATATATATATATATTTGCTATTCATTGTCAAGTGAATAAACATGTAAACCCTTTCTCTCATCAGCATAGACTTGTGTTCTGTGTGGAGTGTGTGGGATCAAGTGATAATGTGAACCAGTTTTACCCTCCACTGAAGATCACATCAGATGACAGCGCTAAAATACTCCATGTGTTTACCATCTTTACCCTCACCAGTCAGTCCTTACATTGCAGTACACAAAACAATTATTCAAAACCTGTTGTGTAAACACAACATCCTGTCAACAAATATTTCTGCATCCCCTAATCTAAAGTGTAAACTACTCATCAGCTGTAAATGTTTTACAAACCTGCCGGTTACAGGTTGTGTGGGTATACACACTGGGGGGAAAGATCTACGAATGATGAGTAAAACACTTACAACTGATGAATTGTTTACACTTTAAATTAGGGGATGCAGAAAGATTTGTAAATGATTTATTCATGATGTGATCTTCAATGGAGGGTAAACATTTGAATGATTGACATTTCAATTATTTATAATTGATTAATAATATATTAACTTGTATCTTATTAACCATTGACTAAGGATCTGTTTGATTATTTCATGATATGCTATTTTTTTAAAGATAACTTACGACAAATTTGTAAATTGTTAGCATATTACTTAATCATTTGTGAACGTATAGTGATGTTTTGTACATTTTTAGTTCATTATCTAATCACTTGTAAATGATTTATAACTTCATCTACAAAGCATAGATAAAAATACTAACATATCACTTATTAATCGTTTATGAATGCATAGTCATGTTTTGTAAATGATTAGTTAATTATTAACTAATTACTTGTAAATTACTTGTAAATGAATTAACAAAACACACAAATTGTTAGCATATCACTTAGTAATCTTTTATAAATGTTTTGTAAATTATTATTTCATCATTAACTACTTGCTTATAAATGACTTACAACTGAACGTTATTATAAATTGTTACCTAATTTGGCTTATGAATAAGTATTGATCTGCTGAAAGCAGTTATTTTGAGAGAACATTATGCCAAATGTTCTCCTCCTATTCAAATTTGACACTGAAGGAGTGCATACAACATATTTGCCCGCCAGCAACTACAGTTGCTGCACATTCAAATACATTCAAAAACAAAACAAAACAAAAAACCTGGGGAAAATAAATGGAGAACATGTTCACATAGGACACTGTTAACATGACTATATGCATGAAACCATTCATAAAAATTTGGGCACAAATGGGTTAAGTGCTTAACCATAACCTGCTGTCAATTGAGCTTAACTTTTACTGATACTGAAATATTCCTCTATAGTCCCTTACCTCAGTCATCACGAGAGGCCTGTGCATTTCCATATCAGAAACAATTCCGCAGACATCCACCATACTATCTCTTTCAATCTGGAAGATCAGGTGGTCAATGGCAATGAAGACCCCTGTTGCCATACCAGAACTGAAAAAAAAACAAACAAACAAAAAAAGCTAATTTCGTACATTTCAAATGACTCTTATTCTGAAGTAATCTCAGATTCTTATATTTTTATTTCACATGTTACAAAACATTCCTCACCTGTTGTCAATCATCAGTTCATTTAGGACAATTCTTAAGTCTTTGTGAGATTTTTCTCATTAAGGTGTTTACCAGCAGTGTTGAAATATGGCATTTGCATCTTTTCCTTCGAGCAAGCTTGAACAAGACCCTAAAGTCAGTGCTTTTCATGGGTTGTCCTCAAGTATCAGTACTTGCTGTTAAATGAATCCCCCTTCACCATGAGAGTGGTGGAAGTGGACCTTAATCTCACTAATCCGGTTTCCCTGAAAGTTCCCAAGTTTACTCTAACCTTTCCATTCCAGTGTTTCCCCCAGTTTTTTTTTTTTGTGTCTTCCTCATTTTCCAGTTCTGCCAGTTCACCCTGAACCAATGACTCAACCAGGGTATTCTGTCCCACCAGCTTGAATGTGTTCTTTTGATACTTTGCCTTATTAAAGAACTTCAGATTCTCTGACTCCACCTTGGCACCTCCATCCCCCTGGCTCCACCTTGGCCTGCAGCCACTGATTACCCTTGGTCCTCTGTCCAACTGGCTCCACTGGATCCTCTTTCCCACTTGCTCCCCTTGTTCCTCTGTCCCACTGACACCTCTTGGTCCTCTGTCCAACTGACTCCCCTGGGTCCTCCATCCTATCAGCTTTTTCTTGGTACTCTGTCCCACTGGCTTCTCTTGGTTCTCCATCCAACTGGTTCCCTAATGGCCCTTTAATCACTCTGGCTTCACCTTCGTTCCACATCCCCTAGTCTCCACTTTTGTCAATGGCCTCCTTTGGTCCTGTGTGCCACCAGCTCTGCCCCAGTGGTCCTTGGTCCTCCATCCTACTAGCTCCACCTTGGTCTTCTGTCACACTGGCTCCTTTGTTTGTCTGTCCAACCAGCTCCATCTTGCTCCTCTGTCCTACTGGCTCCCTGGGTCCCTTTTCCTACTGGCTGCACCTTGTTCCTGTCCCACTGGCTCCTCTGGGTCTTAGGTCCCTCTGGCTCCTTCTTAGTCCTCCCGTCCAACCAGCTCCTCCTTGGCACTCTGTCCCACTGGCTCCTCTTGGTCCTTCATCCCACTGATTCCTCCAATCACTATGGTTCCACCTTGGGTCTCCATCTCCCTGGGTCTACTTTTTGCCACTGGCCCCATTTGGTCCTCTGTCCCACCAGCTCTGCCTTGGTCCTCCTTCCCACTGACTCCCCTTGGTCTTCCCTATCTTTGGCTTTCCATGGTCCTTTGTCATACCGCTCCACCTTGGTCCTCTGTCCAACCAGCTCCTGCTTGGTACTCTGTCCCACTGGCTCCTCTTGGTCCTGCATCCCACGGGTTCCCCATGGCCCTCCAATCACCCTGTCTCCACCTTGGGTCTCCATCCATCAGGCTCCACTTTTGATGGTGACTCCCTTTGGTCTTCTGTCCCACCAGCTCCATCTAGGTCCTCTGTCTCATCAGCTCTGCCTCGGTCCTCCCCATTGGTCCTACTGACTCCCCTTGGTCCTCTGTCCTGTTGGCTCCCCCTGGTTGTCTGTCCCACTGGCTTCCCTTGGTCCTCCATCCCACTGGCTCCACCTTGGTTCTCTATCCTACTAGCTCCACCTTGGTCTTCTGTCACATTGGCTCCTTTTGGTTTGGTCTGTCCAAACAGCTCTACCTTGGTCCTCCATTCAACCAGCTCTGTCTTGAATCTCTGTTACGCTCGCTCCCCTCAGCCTTCCGTCCAACCTGCTCCACCTTGGTCCTCTGTCCAACCAGTTCCACCTTGGTTCTCCGTTTAAGTGTATCTGTTTTGCTTCTCTGTCTCACTGGGTCCTTTCAGGTCCTTTGTTCAACCACTCCGCCTGGGTGCTTTTTCTCACTGGCTTCCCTTGGTCCTCCATCCCACTGGCTCACCCTTTGTCCTCAGTCCAACCAGCCCCACTTTGGTCCTCAGATCCTCTGGCTTTGCTTTGGTCCTCTGACCTCTGGTGAAATCTCCTGTTTCTTTGGGTCCCACTTGGACAGTTTTGTTCCCTGTGCAAGGTCCTGGCTCTCCATCCCTACTACAAACAGTTGCCCACACCACACCCATTTGCCTTGATTGATCTTTTTGTTGTTATTTTCCTTGACTCCTGTCTTATCAATTCTTTTTACCATAAAAGTAATATAAATTCATGCATGCTAGTTTATAAAAACCTCATATTTAGTAAGGCTACCTGCAATGCACCACAGCTGGAGAGTGGCGTGAGTACTGGTCCATGTGTTTTCTCACCAGACATCTGAAATTAATGAGGACTTCAGTGGTCTGTGGAAATCCATTATCTGGCCATGCCGTGAAGTGGAACTGGCATATATTACGAGCTTCTTCTGTTTTCACCTACAGAATTAAATATGAATCAATCATATTATTGTGTATATTGCTAAGGGAATAAATGGAGATAACAGGTGCAGGAAGTGTTGCTTCACATTTTTTATTCCAAAGCTCCTTATGGTCCAGCTCTCCATTTCTTTCTCTGAGGTAGTTGTCACAGAGATGTTATTATAATTCTTAGTGCCAGATGGCCAGTACTTCTCACATTCCAGTACCTGGAAAAAACAACAGACTGCTGGTTAGCTTTACTCTGCATTATTATTATTATTATTTTTACATTTCACCATTTTCGAATGTTACTAATAATATTTCAATACTAAATTTTGAAATCACTCATCCCTGCTCATTGCATTTGGTCAACATCACTATGGTGTAGATGTTCTTCTCCCAGATCATTCTCCAGAATTCATCCTTAGTGTTGGGCAGTGGACACTGAGCAGCTATAAACTCTTCTCTTGACTTGTAGCCCTGACCACAGAATGTTTCAAATGGAAAAACATACATAAATGCAACATACAGAAGTCATGTTGTGTTGGGATTTCTCTTCTGTATATGTACTCACTGGGACATAGCTGGCGTTGATGTAATCATCAAAGGGGCTGCCACATATCGATAACTTCACTCTTGAAGCATCATCTTAAGAAAGCAACATAATGCATTTAGTATCAGTAACATCAATTATACTGTTAATCAAAACTGTTCATTTCTTTATGGGACTTTTTTTTTTAATTTTCTGATGGAATTTTCATTGCATTAGAAAGTCTTTGATTTCCAGATGGACACTGCATAGAAGCCAGGTAATCGGATTGGAGTTGGCCATTTTTGTAAAATATGTACTAGTCGGTTTGCTTACAAGGTAACACATTGCTGTCACGATTCTTCGCCTTGTTTTCAGGAGTCAGGGCGGTGTTCTTTGACTGTGCCATTCCATCAGATTTCAACTTCTGCAACAATACAAACCACTTTTGTTGACCTAGACATTAATAACACTATTATGTCTGCACAGCTGTTTGATAATACTATCACAGTAAATATCATAAATCTTTAAACATATTTCCCATCTGTACCTCATACTCTTCAGCAAAACCATCCACAAATTTCTTCTTAAAGTACTCTTCATAATCATCTATACTCATAGCAGTATTACTGAAACAAATTCAATCCATTGTGTAATAAACAAACAGCAAATAATCATTTAACATAATGATTAATTAATAAAAAATACATAAAATAATAATTAAAAAATTTTTATCTCTTCAAATGGAAAAAAAACAAAAACAAAAAAACAAAAATGAAATCATTACCAAAAAATTCAACTATAAACATATTAAACAAAGTTACCTAAAAATGTGTAAAGGGATGTCAGGATATTGTTCATTTGTTTGTCTAGAACAGAGAGTAACAGAGATTTGTTGCTAAAATCTGGATGACTTCTGTATCTTAACTCTATCCAATCATCATTACTCTGATTATATCGGCAACTTACCTTTTAGAACAGATGAAGAAAATCAGAATGATGATGAAGAGAAAACAAATCACTCCCAAAACTACACCAACAATCAGCCAAATGTTAAGGGTGTCAGGGGATTCTACATGAGAATATAGTGAAATTATTAAATGTCCCCAACAGAGAAACAGTTCAGATGCCTCTAATATGATTGCAACTAAAACTAATTTTGTTGTTCATTCTTCAAGGTCAGAGAGGACTTCATTACACACACACACACACACACACACACACACATGTTGGGTTTACATGTTTTATGGGGACATTCCATAGGCGTAATGGTTTTTATACTGTACAAACCGTATTTTCTATCACCCTACACCTACCCTACACCTAAACCTAGCCCTCACAGGAGACTGTGCACACTTTTACTTTCTCAAAAAAACTCATTGTGCATGATTTATAAGCCTGTTTCCTCATGGGGACCTCACAAATGTCCCCACAAGGTCAAAATTTACTGGTATTACTATCCTTGTGGGGACATTTGGTCCCCATAACGTGATGAATACCAGGTGCACACACACACACACACACACACACACATGTTGTGTTTTCATGTTTTATGGCGACATTCCATAGGCGTAATGGATTTTATACTGTACAAACCATATTTTCCATATCGGCCTACACCTACCCTACATTAAAACCTAGCCCTCACAGGAGACTGTGCACACTTTTACTTTTTCAAAAAAACTCATTCTGCATGATTTATAAGCCTAAAAATGTCCCCACAAGGTCAAAATTTACTAGTATTACTGTCCTTGTAGGGACATTTGGTCCCCATAAAGTGATAAATACCAGGTACACACACACACATAATATGAACTAGGCATGATTTTTTTTACAAAGAGGAAGAGTAGCATTTTGTTTAGAATTCTACATACTGGTATATTGTGAGATGCAGACAGTTTGTCCTTCTGTTGATTTATCTGCTGTCACAGCAGTGATGCAGATTGTATAACTGACTTCAGCAGACAGACCAGTGATGCTATAGGAAGTGACATTAATTATTTCATACATCCTTTTCTCAGACCAATGAATTCTAAAAAAATCTCTATTTCCAGCTGGTTCATCCCATGTCAGAGTCATAGATGATGTTGTGATTTCAGTCACTGTGAGATACCTGATCACATCTGGCTCTGTGTGGGAAACAGGAAAATAAATATGTTGGTGAAAGTGGGAATTATAATTATACAAAAACATGCCATTTGTAGTTCAGATGTACACTGTACAGTTTTCTGTTCAATAAATAAATAAATAAGTAATGAGATGGTGACAAGCCTAAAGATTAGAATAGGTAATGACAATAAAACCATATCCCCATATGCACAATTAAGAATACTTATGTTATAGGACCCTCACATAAAAAACAAGAATAAAAAGAAAAGAATGGGGGGCTAAACTAAACCAAAATTGTTGGGTTCCTGACAAAAAAATCACTGATTATACTAGCACTACCAGAACACATAATGAAACAAGATGACATGCAAAAATATTGGTGCGTCAATTTGTTTAAACATTTTATTTAACAAATAACAGATAATTTATAATTTTACATACTGGTATATTGTGAGATACAGACAGTTTCTCCTTCTGTTGATTTATCTGCTGCCACAGCAGTGATGCAGAACGTGTATTTGACTCCAGCAGTCAGACCAGTGATGTTATAGGAAGTGTTAGTAGTGTTACTATCTTGAGTACACTGAACATTAAAGAAAGACCTCATTCCACGAGGTTCATCCCATATCAGAAACACAGATGATGTTGTGATTTCAGACACTGTGAGATTCCTAATCACATCTGGCTCTGTGTGGGGAAAAGAAAAGCACTGTAAATCATAATTAGTGGTGGAAGATAGAACTGAAACATGTACGAACATACAATTAGGAATTCATAAAGCATTTGTAGTTACACCAGAGCTCAGAAAGTCTGTGATCTTAAGATGCTGCTGTACAGATTTCCGCATAAAACACTACATGTAAACAAAGTAAATATGAGATGGTTTTAAGGCTGAAAGTTCAGCAGATTCATTCAGATTAAACATCCAATCAGAGGTCTTACTGGTATAGCGTGAAATCTCAGTGGATCTCCCCTCAGTCACATTATCAGCTGCAACTGGAAACACTTTGAATGTGTACTGTGTTCCAGGAGTCAGATCATTTATTTTGATGGAGGTGTTTCCAGTAATCACATTCTTAGCTTCATGTTCTATACGGTAATAGGAGCTTTGACCATTTGGTTTAGTCCAGTTTAGTAAGACAGAGGATGTTGTAATATCATCAACTGTGAGATTCATTATGACGTCAGGCTCTGTGAGTGAAAAATGACAGACATTTGCAGATTAAAATGTCAATCTTGAAAACCTACTTAGTGAAGATTTATATGTACTGTCATGAAAAATAATGAAAAAATGGCTCTAAACCCTCATGTTCAAAATTATTCAACCCCCAAAAGTCAAATTTGGTGCAGAATCTTTTATTCTTTAAAACCACCGATAAACGCTGCTTGGAAGATCTTAGAAGCTTCTGTCACCTCTCTACTACATTCTTAGCCCATTCCTCATCATCACTGATAATCTTTGGTTTTCACTTTGCCACTGCTTTCTTCAAATTCAGCCAAATATTTTTAATGAGAATTAAATCTGGAGACTGAACAGGCCACTCAAGAACATTCTATGACTGATCCCTAAACCAAGCAGTAGATTTGGATGCATACTTTGGGATGGCTGTCTTTCAGGAAAGTCCACTGATCGTTAGCTTCAGTCTTTGCACCAAAGGCAACACCATTCTTGGTAAAATGGTCTGATACTTCAAAGAATCCATGATATTATACAGTCATGATTTCCACTTCATGCTACAGCAAAACAACCCCATAACAGGACTGGCCGACCTCCAGGTTTGACAATGGAGATGGTGACGATGGTTCTTCTGATATAAGTTTTGCCTTTTGTGCTCCAGACACTGATCCATGGGTCCAAAAAGTTTCAGTTTGGTCACATCACTCCATAAAACATTCTTCCAGAACTCCACAGGTCTATTCAAATTAATTTTAGCATGTTTAAGTCAGCGTTTTATGTTCTTCTTGGTCAAGAGTGGTATTCGGCCAGCTGCCTCAACACGAAAGCCAAGCTTGTCTTGTGCTCATCTTATACAGTGCATTGAAATGTTTTTTTCCTTCTTTTATCGGGCCATCTTGAAAGTCTTTGGCTGTACATTACAGGTTTTTCCTCAGTTGTTCTGACCCAACATTTTATGATTTTGTGCTTTTTCTTCAACACCATCAAAGGTTTTCTGGTAGAACACATTTTAAGCTAAGGAATAAGGCTGCCAGCTGTGTTGCTAGGAACTTTTAATGTCTTGGAAATCTTCATGTGGCCTTAGACTTTATAAAATAATAAAATGATTTATTCTCTATAGGTTTTGTGAGAGCTCTGTTGACTTTGCCACATTTGCTACTCAACTTCAGCACATGTATGGGCTAAATGTATGTATGTGTAACAGCTCAAGCTAATTCTGTTTTCTAATAGAGTTTCTAAAGGTTTAATTTTGGTTTTAAGACAATTTTGTTCCACACCATACAAATAAGTGACAAAAAACCAGCAATGCTAAATAGGGGTTGAATAATTATGACATAGCTGTATTATTAAAAAAAAAAAAAAATCCTAGAACTCTAAAAATATTACATTACATATGTATATTATTATTCTCATTATGGACCATTAATCTGATTATAGATGTAATTTGTAAAGTCCTAGATTTGTAAAGTACGGATTTACACACACACACACACACATATATATATATATATTTGTTTCACACATTTAGGTGGTAAACATACCAGTATAGTTCGAGGTAACCACTGATTCTCCTTCTGTTGAATTGTCTGCTGCAACAGCTCTGATGATAAATGTGTAATTGACTCCAGCAGTCAGACCAGTGATGTTATAGGAAGTGTTACTAGTTGTTGAATTTCCACTTGTTTGATCACCAGTCCACTGAAGTTTAAAGAAAGATCTATTTCCAAATGGTTCTTCCCATCTCAGAAACACAGATGATGTTGTGATTTCAAACACTGTTAGATTTTTGATCACGTTTGGCTCTGTGTGGGGAGAGAAGAGCAATTCATACATGTTGATGAAAGAGGAATTAAAAATAAGTAAATAAATAAGTGTGAATGATGCAACTATGAATTGATAAAACAATTGTAATAAGGCTAGAATTCAGTGAGTCTGGGATCTTTAGATGTTGCTGTACAGTTTTCTGCTCAAGGCAAGTAAATGTGAGATGGTTTTGAGGCTTAAAGTTCAGCAGATTCATTCAGATTAAACATCCAATCAGAGGTCTTACTGGTATAGAGTGAAATCTGACTGGATCTCCCCTCAGTCACACAATCAGCTGCAACTGCAAACACTTTGAATGTGTACTGTGTTCCAGGAATCAGATCATTTATTTTGATGAAGGTGTTTCCAGTAATCACATTCTTAGCTTCATATTCTATATGGTAATGAGAGCTTTGACCATTTGGTTTACTCCAGTTTAGTAAGACAGAGGATGCTGTAATATCCTCAGCTTTGAGCTTTATTATGACGTCAGGCCCTGTGAGTAAAAAAAAGTGACAAATATTTGAGGATTAAAATGCCAAACCTGAAAAATTTCTTTAGTGAAGATATATAGATATGAATGGTATCTGTCAATAATATGAATATCCACAAAGTATAAATACATATACAGTAGAATGAAATGTGAACTGATGTGACAAAATTAACAGATAAAACTGATAAGAGTTGTTACTCTGTAACAAGAGTATATTGCTCTAGTGCTTTTACGAATTGCTAGGACAAAATATTAGTGGGTTAGACAATTAGTTTAAACTATGTAGCAAGAATCAGATATTTTCTAATTCCACATACTGGTAAATTGTGAAATGCAGACAGTTTCTCCTGTTGAATTGTTTTCTGCCACAGCAGTGATGCAGAATGTGTAATTGACTCCAGCAGTCAGACCAGTGATGTTATAGGAAGTGTTAGTAGTTGTTGAATTTCCACTTGTTTGATCACCAATCCAATGAAGTTTAAAGAAAGATCTATTTCCAAGTGGTTCAGCCCATGTCAGAAACACAGATGATGTTGTGATTTCAGACACTGTGAGATTCCTGATCACATCTCGCTCTGTGTTTAAAGGAGAGAAGCAAATCATAATTGATGATTTGACACAGGACACAAGCAAAGTAGAAATATGGGAAATGCGAACTGGGCCAAATTAACACAAGACTTGCATTGGGAAGGCTTTATTCTGATATTTAATCAGTAAGAGAAACTTTGGGTGACGATTTCTACTAAAAAAGAAAGAGTGGTGTGAATGACACTGAACATGACTGTATTCAAGTAAAAGTACAAGTACGTACAGAAATAATTACTCAAGGAGATCTAGTCATAATAATAATCTTTATAGTTACTTGACTAAGAATACTACTTAAGTAGTGAGTTACTTTGATTCTACGGTATATGCTACACCTGGTCTCATGACAAAAACGTACCTGGGGGCACTTTTTCGCAAGACACAAAATACATACCAATAAGTACATATCACTGCAGTTTCTAAAAGAAATGAACACTACAAGTAAAACTCAGACACCTTTTATTCCTTTTCACACAAAGTATGAGTTTGATAAAGCGTAATTTTCACACAGTTACTTGGAGAATATTGTATTATGACTTAAAAGCAATTTTAATATGCTGGGAGATTTGAAAACTGATGCTTTTGAATGTTAGCATGACATATCCAGCTTCATATCTATGTGTTTTCATGAACGGTAGGTTTGTTCGGTAGCTCACACAGTAGGGAGATGTACTCAAGAGGAGAAGAGTTCCGGCTCAGATCTGTAACCACAGTTTGACGAAACTATGCAAATCTGCGGAAATGGCACACTTGTGTCAACAAATGCATGTTTATATCAGTTTTGTATTTGTTAACACTATCGGGTAGGTTTAGGGTTGGGTTTGGTGTAGGGCATATTTCCAACACGATAGAGCATTAACTTTTAGCGACAGTTTTAGTATGTATCTGAAGCAACATAATAAAACTCAGCACTAGGTACCTATATCAACATAATAAAAATGTGCCAGGGTTCACGTATTGAATCCGTGTTTTAGCACCACTCAGTGGACATTTCCTTTTGAAACTGCCATGAAACGTGCAGTAAGGTACGTAAAAATTGTGCTTCAAAAAAGTACCCAGAGGTACGGATTTTTATGAGACTGGATTACGTATATTACCATGATCATTGCAATAGACACAAAAGACAATTTACAATCTGTAGCCCCAATATGTCAGTGTCATACTATGTAGTAGTGTTTTTGTGTACTTGTAATGCAATATTCATTTTGGCTGTAAAATGTTTTATATTTCGTATAGAATAGTTTACAGACAACACACGTTAAACTAAGAAATATCTTCAATACTGGCAAACAATAAGATGCATTTTCAGATTTGGTTTCAGTTGACTGACTGTAGGTTTATGTCCACTTCATCCAATGCTCTTTATGTTCTCAGTGTTCTTAAATTTTCTGTTACAAGTCAAAAACCACTTCAGACAAACCAGTGCATGCAGGTACACTTCAAAGTGATTCATGAACCAAATCAGACTGTTAGCCAATTGTTTAAGTCTTTGAACAGAATCGATTCAAAACAATGATTTATTTGTGAATGGACCATCACCCACACCCCAGTAAAATAGAGAGAGCATGTTTGGAATAAACTACAATAAACATATATTTGCAATAAAATAAAGTAGTGTAACAAAACGAAGTACAGTTTTGTCTGCTTGAGTTAAAGTACTCAACAACACATCTACTGTTAAATGACCATATTTACATACTACGTAGAAAGGAACATATATTTTATTATTTTACATACTGGTATATTGTGAGATGCAGAAAGTGTTGCCTTCTGTTGAATTATCTGCTGCCGCAGCAGTGATGCAGAATGTGTAATTGACTCCAGCAGTCAGACCAGTGATATTATAGGAAGTGTTAGTAGTTGTTGAATTTCCATTTGTTTGATCGCCAGTCCACTGAAGTTTAAAGAAAGATCTATTTCCAATTGGTTCAGCCCATGTCAGAAACACACATGATGTTGTGATGTTGTTCACTGTGAGATTCCTGATCACATCTGGGTCTGTGTGGGGATAAAAGAGCAATTCACAAATGTTAATTCAAATATAAAACAAAAACACAGGACACAAAATATAAATACATATACAGTAGAAGTAAAGGTGAACAAATTAACAAATAATACATTGATAAGAGGAAAGGCATTGATGTTTACTCTGTAACAGGAGTATATTGCTTTAGTGCTTTTACTAATTATTGGTGGATCAGACAATTAGTTTAAACTATGCAGCAGGGATCAGATATTTTATAATTTCACATACTGGTATATTGTGAAATGCAGACAGTTTCTCCTGTTGAATTGTCTGCTGCCACAGCAGTGATGCAGAATGTGTAATTGACTCCAGCAGTCAGACCAGTGATGTTATAGGAAGTGTCACTAGTTTTTGAATTTCCACTTGTTTTTTTATCAGCCCATTGAACTTTAAAGAAAGATCTATTTCCAACTGGTTCATCCCATGTCAGAAACACAGATGATGTTGTGATGTTGTTCACTGTGAGTTTCCTGATCACATCTGGCTCTGTGTGGGGATAAAAGAGCAATTCATAAATGTTAATTCAAATATAAAATAAAAACACAGGACAAAATATAAATACATATACAGTAGAAGGAAAGTTAAACTGGTGGGACAAATTAACAAATAATACACTGATAAGAGGAAAGGAATTAATGTTTACTCTTTAACAGGAGTATATTGCTTTAGTGCTTTTACTAATTATTGGTGGATCAGACAATTAGTTTAAACTATGCAGCAGGGATCAGATATTTCATAATTTCACATACTGGTATATTGTGAAATGCAGACAGTTTCTCCTGTTGAATTGTCTGCTGCCACAGCAGTGATGCAGAATGTGTAATTGACTCCAGCAGTCAGACCAGTGATGTTATAGGAAGTGTTAGTAGTTGTTGAATTAACACTTGCTTGATCAGAAGTCCAATGAAGATTAAAGAAAGATCTATTTCCAGCTGGTTCATGCCAAGTCAGAAACACAGATGATGTTGTGATTTTAGACACTGTTAGATTCCTGATCACATCTGGCTCTGGAGATGAGGAGAGAGAAGCAAATCATAATTAATGATTTGATAAAACCATCACACAGGACACAAGCAAAGTAGAAATGTATATGGGAAACATGAATGGGTGGGCCAAATTAACAAACAATATACTGGCAAGGGGGAAGGCTTTTTCTGATATTTAATCAGTTAACAGAAGCTTTGGATGAAGATTTATGTTAAAATGAAAGAGTGGTGTTAGTGACACTGAACATCACTTTACTCCAGTACTACTCAAGTAGTGAGTTACTTTGGTTCTTCGGTATATCATCATAATTGTTATCATTGCAATAGACACAGAAGACAATTTATAATTTGTATCCCCAATATCACTGCATATCTTTTGTTTTGTATAACAACATATAGAGCTACATTTGGATTATTAGAAACAGAATTTTGCATTCAAATGCATGTAAAGGCAACAGCAATGCATGCATAAAGTGAACTAAACTCAGGTCTGAGGTTATCTGCAGTGTTCACTTCAGCGAAAAAGTTTTTGCAATTGTTTTCATAGTACTGACACAGAGAACACAAGAACAGAGAAACTGAAACAAACAGGTCACCTGGCAGTGCACAGTACTGACAAATGGTGGGTTGTAGGTGTTAATTCATACTCTGTAGCTTATGTCATGAACCAGTTCACTCTGTTTAGCCAATTGTTTAAGTCTTTGAACAGAATCGACTCAAAACAATGATTCATTCGTGAATGGAGCATCACTTACGCCCAAGTAAATAGAGAAAGTGTGTTTGGAATAAAATACAATAAACATTTGCAATAAAATAAAGTAAGGAGAGGAATGTTGCCCAGTGTAACAAAATAAAGTACAGTTTTGTCCACTTGAGTTAAAGTACTCAACTATAAATCTACAGTTAAATGTTATTTAGTAAATGTAGTTACAACCCAGTAACAAGGAAAAGATATTTTATAATTTTACATACTGGTATATTGTGAGATGCAGAAAGTGTCGCCTGGTGAATTGTCTGCTGCCACAGCAATGATGCAGAATGTGTAATTGACTCCAGCAGTCAGACCAGTGATGTTATAGGAAGTGTTTGTTATTGAATGTTCATTTGTTTGACCACCAGTCCATTGAATTTTAAAGAAAGATCTCTTTCCAATCGGCTCATCCCATGTCAAAAACACAGATGATGATGTGATTTCAGACACTGTGAGATTCCTGATCACATCTGGCTCTGTGTGGGGAGAGAAGAACAAATCATAAATACTGGTGAGAGATGGAGTTAAAACATGTGAGACTGATTCATTCAGACTGATTCATAAACATCCAATCAGAGGTCTTACTGGTATAGCGTGAAATCTCAGTGGATCTCCCCTCAGTCATATTATCAGCTGCAACTGCAAACACTTTGAATGTGTACTGTGTTCCAGGAGTCAGATTATTTATTTTGATGGAGGTGTTTCCAGTAATCACATTCTTAGCTTCATATTCTACACGGTAATGAGAGCTTTGACCATTTGGTTTAGTCCAGTTTAGTAAGACAGAGGATGTTGTAATATCATGAGCTGTGAGGTTCATTATGACGTCAGGCTCTGTGAGTGAAAAATGACAGATATTTGGGGATTAAAATTTGAATCCCAAAACTTGTAAAGATTCATCAGGAAAAATAAAGAGCATACTAGTATATTTTGAGGTAACCACTGATTCTCCTTCTGTTGAATTGTCTGCTGCCACAGCAGTGATAATAAATGTGTAATTGACTCCAGCAGTCAGACCAGTGATGTTATAGGAAGTGTTAGTAGTTGTTGAATGTTCATTTGTTTGATCACCAGTCCATTGCATTTTAAAGAAAGATCTCTTTCCAGTCAGTTCATCCCATGTCAGAAACACAGATGATGTTGTGATTTCAGTCACTGTGAGATTCCTGATCACATCTGGCTCTGTGTTTGGAAGAGAAAGACAAATCATAAATGCTAGTGAGAGATGGAGAGAAAACATGTAAGACTGATATAATTAGTGAATCCTGAAATCATGTGAAGGTTCAAAAGGAAACTTAACAGTAACAGGAAAAGTGGAAAACATACTAGTATACTTTGAAGTAACCACTGATTTTCCTTCTGTTATATTGTCTGCTGCCACAGCTCTGATGATAAATGTGTACTTCACTCCAGCAGTCAGACCAGTGATGTTATAGGAAGTGTTTGTAGTTGTTGAATTTCCACTTTTTCGATGACAACTCCAATGAATTTCAAAGAAAGATCTATTTCCAACTGGTTCAGCCCATGTCAGAAACACAGATGATGTTGTGATGTTTTTCACTGTGAGATTCCTGATCACATCTGGCTCTGTGTTTGGGAGAGAAGGGCAATGCATAATTAAACACACAGGACATAAAGTATACATATGAGGAAGTGTGAACTGGTGCCACAATTAATGAATAACATTCTGATATGAGGAAAGGCATCACTGGTGTTTACTCTATAAGGAGATCTTTAGACTGAGATTCATTCAAAAAAAGAGCAGATTAGTGCTGCAATAGTTTAAGTGCTTTTACAAATTATTAGGAAAACAAATATTTGTGTGTCAGAAGTCAATCTATTTAAGCATGTACTACATAGCAAGAAAAGGAGATTTTATATTCTACATACTGCAATATTGTGATATGCATGAAGTGTCTCCTTCTGAATCATCTTCAGTAAAAGCAGTGATGCAGAATGTGTAATTGACTCCAGCAGTCAGACCAGTGATGTTATAGGAAGTGTTACTAATTTCTGTTGCAGTTCTGTTTGTCTGCTTATCAGTCCAATTAAGTGTAAAGAAAAATCTATCTCCATCTGGTTCATCCCATGTCAGAAACACAGATGATGTTGTGATGTTGTTCACTGCGAGATTCCTGATCACATCTGGCTCTGTGTGAGGAGAGAAGGACAATTCATAAATGTTACTTTAAACATAAAACAAAAACACACAGAACACAAAGTATAAATACACATAGGAAGAAATTTGAATTGGTGTGACAAATTAACAAATAATAGACTTATAAAAGGAAAGGCACTGATGTTTACTTTGTAACAGTATATTGCTCTAGTGCTTTTACCAAGTACTATAAAATATTGGTGGGTCAGATAATTAGTTTAAACTAAGTAGCAAGGATCAGATATTTCATAATTTTACATACTGGTATATTGTGAAACGCAGACATTTCCTCCTGCTGTTGAATTGTCTGCTGCCACAGCAGTGATGCAGAATGTGTAATTGACTCCAGCAGTCAGACCAGTGATATTATAGGAAGTTTTAGTAGTTTTTAAATTTCCACTTGTTTGATTATTAGTCCATTGAATTTTAAAGAAAGACCTTTTTCCAATTGGTTCATTCCATGTCAGAAACACAGATGATGTTGTGATGTTGTTCACTGTTAGATTCGAGATCACATCTGGCTCTGTGTGGGGAGACAAGGGCAATTCATTATTGTTAATGTAAAAATAAAACAAAAACACACAGGAAACAGTATAAATACAGCCACCATGAGAAATTTAGAGGCCAAGTACAACAGAGGCAAGATGAAGAGCTAAGGAGCTGTATTTAATCACTCAGGAAAGACCAGGGTTCTCCAATTCAATCTCCGAAATTACTCATGCGCCCTCAGGTCATGATTGATATTCACGTACCAAGTTTGGTCTGAATCCGCTTAAGCGTTCCAAAGATATAGCCACATGTCCATTTATGATTGAACCTCGTTAAATTCATTACAAAAATTTGTTTTTTTTTTGCATTGTCTGAAGATGATCTGAGCAAATTTTGGTGAATATCAGACAAACCGTGTAGGACGAGTTCGAAAAAATTCAAAACTGCGAAAACTCTTGATCCATAGAAATTAAAATTTTGTTATGCATTTGACTCAGCAAGGAATCAGAGGAAAAAAGAATTTTGCTTCTAGACCTTCCAGTTCAGAAGTTATTAGCAGAAATATGTGTGCAAATTTGGCCTATTGGTGGCACTACTGAGTTTGAGATAGAAACTCCAAATTTGCT
The DNA here is from genome assembly GCA_012976165.1 of Labeo catla. Classification (NCBI taxonomy): domain Eukaryota; kingdom Metazoa; phylum Chordata; class Actinopteri; order Cypriniformes; family Cyprinidae; genus Labeo; species Labeo catla. Next base: position 118,169 of record VONZ01000460.1, read on the forward strand.
ATGGTTTATATTGAGACTGTCCTCTATCTGTGTGCCAAATTTCATAGCTTTCCCGCACACGGTTCTATGAGCTTCTACAAATTTTTAGGGAAAAAAAATGTTGGTGGGTCAGAAGTCAATCTGTTTAAACACACTGTGTAACAAGTAAACAAGAAAAAGAGATTTTATAATTCTACATACTGGTATATTTTGAGATGCAGAAAGCGTTGCCTGTTGAATTGTCTGCTGCCACAGCAGTGATGCAGAATGTGTAATTGACTCCAGCAGTCAGACCAGTGATGTTATAGGAAGTGTTTGTTGTTGAATCTCCATTTGTTTGATCACCAGTCCATTGAATTTTAAAGAAGGATCTATTTCCAATTGGTTCATTCCATGTCAGAAACACAGATGATGTTGTGATGTTGTTCACTGTGAGATTCCTGATCATATCTGGCTCTGTGTGGGGAGAGAAGGGCAATTCATAATTGTAAATGTAAAAAAAAAAACACAGGACACAAAGTATAAGTATAGCTGCAAGGAGCAATTAAGGGGTCAAGCACAACAGAGGTAAAATGAAGAGCTAATGAGCTGTCTTTAATTAAAGACCAGGATTCTCCAACCCTGCTTCTGGAAAACTACCTTCCTACAGGCTTCAGTTCCAACCCTGCTTCAGTGTAGAACCTTTATTAGCTGGTTCAGGTGTGTTTGATTAGCGTTGAAGCTGAACTCTGTATTATGGTAGCTCTCCAGGAGCAGGGTTGGAGACCCCTGTTAAATACATTTGTCAATGCAGCATTTTACTACAAAACTCAAAATGGCCGATGCCCAAAAAGGCAGACATAGGAAAATTAGGTATTGATTCATTTGCTATACCATTCCGAATCTAACAAGACCCACAGAAATTAAAAATTTGTTATGGATTCGACTCAGCAAGAAATATGGGGAAAAAAAGAATTTTGCTTCTAGACCTTCCAGTTCAGAAGTTATTAGCAGAAATATGTGTGCAAATTTGGCCTATTGGTGGCACTACTGAGTTTGAGATAGAAACTCCAAATTTGCTATGGTTTATATTGAGACTGCACTGTAAAAAACAATTTGTTGAGTCAACTTAAAATAATTTTTAACCTGGCTGCCTTAAAATTTTAAATTCAGTCAAATTAAAAAAAAACTTGTTAAATTATACTAACTGACAACTTAGATATTTGAGTTGAATCAACTTAAAATTTTAAGGCAGCTGGGTTACTTACCAATCTGTTAAGTTTAGCAAACACAAATATCTAAGTTGTTACTTAGTAACAAACTTATTTTAGTTGACTGAACTTAAAATTTTAAGGCAGCAAGATAACAAATTATTTTAAGCTGACTCAACAAATTGTGTTTTTTATTTTTTACAGTGTGTCCTCTATCTGTGTGCCAAATTTCTTAACTGTACTGCAAGTGGTTCTACGAGGCGCCATAGACTCCCAGAGCAGAAGAAGAACAAAACTAATAGATGCAATAGGTGCCTAAACAATAGCAATAGTTTTAGCGCTTTTACAAATTATTAGAAAACAAAATTGTTAGTGGTTCAGAAGTCAATCTGTTTAAACACACTGTATAACAAGGAAAAGAGATTTTATAATTCTACATACTGGTATATTTTGAGATGCAGAAAGTGTCGCCTGTTGAATTGTCTGCTGCCACAGCAGTGATGCAGAATTTGTAATTGCCTCCAGCAGTCAGACCAGTGATGTTGTAGGAAGTGTTTGTTGTTGAATCTCCATTTGTTTGATTATCAGTCCATTGAATTTTAAAGAAAGATCTATTTCCAATTGGTTCATTCCATGTCAGAAACACAGATGATGTTGTGATGTTGTTCACTGTGAGATTCCTGATCACATCTGGCTCTGTGTGGGGAGAAAAATATAAATGGTAAGTAGTGGTGAAAAATGACAACAGCTGCACAAATTATACAATTATTATATTCATAAGATGTAAAATAGTGCTCTGCAATATTCTGCTAAAAAGACAAAAGAGAGCAAATGAGTAGTGCTTGACATGGAAATAACTCTAGAGTTTTTTCAAATCACTAAAAACAATTATTGGTGGGTCAAAAGTCAATATCACATAGGCTAATTTATTTTGCGACTCTGATGCTTATTTTGTTCCACTGTTCCTGGTGTCCTTTTTCCTGTGTTTAGTTCCCGTTTTTTTTTTTGATGGTTCTGAGCATGTCTAAATAGGAAAGTGCTCAGTGTGAGTTTCTTAGTATGTTCTCATTTGTTTCAGTAGTTACTCATTTATTAGTAGATTAGCCCCACTAGCCACCACCTACTGGCAGTCTTACCTTCATAATCCAAGTTTTTTCATTTATTTCATAGTTCTATGTACAGAATGTTACTTAAAACATAAATCTCATATTATGAACACTGTAATTGCAGTGTAAATTTATGCTCTCTGAACATTATCAAATCATGTAAATACATTTATTGTATGCAAAGATGGTTTAATTGGCATTTAATAGTTAAAAAGATGGTTTAATAGTTATATTATTCTTTTAGTTTAGTAAATTTAGTTGACTAAATTTGATGATTTGAATGATGTCATTTCAAGTTCATACATTTTCTAAAACTCAACATACTGTACTACTGTCTGAGAAAAATGTTGTTGCAATAATCACTTTAGAATCTGTACAACTATATACAAATTAGGAATGTGACAGATAATTCAGAATTGTACATACTGGTAAACTGTGAGATGCAAACAGGTTGTCCTTCTGTTGAATTGTCTTCAGCCACAGCAGTGATGCAGAATGTGTACTTGACTCCAGCAGTCAGACCAGTGATGCTATAGGAAGTGTTAGTTGTTGAATGTCTATTTGTTTGATTACCATTCCATTGAATTTTAAAGAAAGATCTATTTCCAGTTGGTTCAGCCCATGTCAGAAACACAGATGATGTTGTGATGTTGTTCACTATGAGATTCCTGATCATATCTGTCTCTGTGTGGGGACAGAAGAATGAATCGTAAATGCTGGTGAGAGATGGAGTTAAAACATAACAGACTAATACAATAAAATTCATTAAGCGTTTGTAGAATTTGTAGGTGCTTAAGAGGTTGTAAAGTTTTCTGCTCAAGGCAAGTAAATGTGAAATTGTTTAATGGCTAAAGGTTCAGCAGATTCATTCAGATTAAACATCCAATCAGAGGTCTTACTGGTATAGAGTGAAATCTGACTGGATCTCCCCTCAGTCACATTATCAGCTGCAACTGCAAACACTTTGAATGTGTACTGTGTTCCAGGAATCAGATCATTTATTATGACGGAGGTGTTTTCAGTAATCACATTCTTAGCTTCATATTCTACACGATAACGGGAACTTTGACCGTTTGGTTTAGTCCAGTTTAGTAAGACAGAGGATGTTGTAATATCATCAGGTCTGAGGTTCATTATGACGTCAGGCTCTGTGAGTGAAAAATTACAGATTTGGGGATTAAAATGTGAATCCTGAAATCTTGTGAAGGTTCAAAAGGAAACTTAAAAGAATCAGGAAAAGTGGAAAACATACTAGTATAGTGTGAGGTAACCACTGAGTCTCCTTCTGTTATATTGTCTGCTGCCACAGCTCTGATGATAAATGTGTAACTGACTCCAGCAGTCAGACCAGTGATGTTATAGGAAGTGTTAGTAGTTGTTGAATTTCCACTTGTTTGATTATCGGTCCACTGAAGTTTAAAGAAAGATCTTTTTCCAATTGGTTCATTCCATGTCAGAAACACAGATGATGTTGTGATGTTGTTCACTGTGAGATTCCTGATCACATCTGGCTCTGTGTGGGGAGAGAAGGGCAATTCATAATTGTAAATGTAAAAAAAAAAACACAGGACACAAAGTATAAATATAGTTACAAGCAGCAATTAAGGGGTCAAGCAGAATAGAGGTAAAATGAAGAGCTAATGAGCTGTCTTTAATTAAAGACCAGGATTCTCCAACCCTGCTTCTGGAGAACTACCTTCCTACAGCCTTCAGTTCCACCCTGCTTCAACACAGAACCTTGATTAGCTGGTTCAGGTGTGTTTGATTAGCGTTGAAGCTGAACTCTGTATTATGGTAGCTTTCCAGGAGCAGGGTTGGAGACCCCTGTTAAATACATTTGTCAATGCAGCATTTTACTACAAAACTCAAAATGGCCGATGCCCAAAAAGGCAGACATAGGAAAATTATGTATTGTTTAATTCGGTATGCTGTTCCGAATCTAACGAGACTGATCGTATGATTTTTAGACAAACTGGTCAGAAGTTATAAGAAGAAATTACAATTTTTTGTTATATATTTTGACCAGTAGATGGCAGGTGATGAAATTACTTATGCACCCTCAGGTCATGATTGATATAACACGTACCAAGTTTGGTCTGAATTCGCTTAAGCATTGCAAAGGTATAGCCACATGTACATTTATGATTGAATTTTGTCAAATTCATTAACACACTTTACAAAAATGTTTTTTTTTTTTTTTTTTTTTTGCATTGTCTGAAGATGATCTGAGCTAATTTTGGTGAAAATCAGACAAACTGTGTAGGATGAGTTCGAAAAAATTCAAAATTGCAAAAACTCTTGACCAGTAGAAATTAAAATTCTGTTATGCATTTGACTCAACAAGAAATCTGAGGAAAAAAGAATTTTGCTTCTAGACCTTCCAGTTCAGAAGTTCTTAGCAGAAATATTTGTGCAAATTTGGCCTATTAGTGGCGCTACAGAGTTTGAGATAGAAACTTCAAATTTGCTATGGTTTATATTGAAACTGTCCTCTATCTGTGTTCCAAATTTCATAACTTTACTGCAAGTGGTTCTATGAGGTGCCATAAACTCCCAGAGCAGAAGAAGAAAACTAACAGATGTAATAGGTGCCTAAACAATGGCAATAATTTTATTGCTTTTACAAATTATTAGAAAACAGAATTGTTAGTGGTTCAGAAGTCAATCTGTTTAAACACACTGTGTAACAAGTAAACAAGAAAAAGAGATTTTATAATTCTACATACTGGTATATTTTGAGATGCAGAAAGTGTCGGCTGTTGAATTGTCTGCTGCCACAGCAGTGATGCAGAATTTGTAATTGCCACCAGCAGTCAGACCAGTGATGTTATAGGAAGTGTTAGTAGTTTTTGAATTTCCACTTGTTTGATCACCAGTCCATTGAATTTTAAAGAAAGATCTATTTCCAATTGGCTCATCCCATATCAAAAACACAGATGATGTTGTGATGTTGTTCACTGTGAGATTCCTGATCACATCTGACTCTGTGTGGGGAGAGAAATATAAATGGTAACTAGTGGTGAAAATTTACAACAGCTGCACAAATTAAACGATTATTATATTCATAAGATGTAAAATGTTGCTGTACAGTATTCATTATCTAAAACTCAACATACTGTACTACTGTCTGAGAAAAAAAAAATAGTTGCAATAACCGCTTTAGAATCTGTACAACTACATACAAATTAGGAATGTGACAGATAATTCAGAATTGTACATACTGGTAAACTGTGAGATGCAAACAGTTTCTCCTGTTGAATTGTCTGCTGCCACAGCAGTGATGCAGAATGTGTAATTGACTCCAGCAGTCAGACCAGTGATGTTATAGGAAGTGTTAGTAGTTGTTGAATTTCCACTTGTTTGATCACCAATCCAGTGAAGTTTAAAGAAAGATCTATTTCCAATTGGTTCAGCCCATGTCAGAAACACAGATGATGTTGTGATGTTGTTCACTGTGAGATTCCTGATCACATCTGGCTCTGTGTGGGGAGACAAGAATGAATCATTAAAGCTGGTGAGAGATGGAGCTAAAACATGACTGATACAATTAGGAATTCATAAAGCATTTGTAGAATTTGTAGGTGCTTAAGATGTTGTACAGTTTTCTGCTGAAGGCAAGTAAATGTGAGATAGTTTTGAGGCTGAAGGTTCAGCAGATTCATTCAGATTAAACATCCAATCAGAGGTCTTACTGGTATAGAGTGAAATCTGACTGGATCTCCCCTCAGTCACATGATCAGCTGCAACTGCAAACACTTTGAATGTGTACTGTGTTCCAGGAGTCAGATTATTTATTATGACGGAGGTGTTTCCAGTAATCACATTCTTAGCTTCATATTCTACACGGTAATGGGAGCTTTGACCATTTGGTTCAGGCCAGTTTAGTAAGACAGAGGATGTTGTAATATCATCAGGCCTGAGGTTCATTATGACGTCAGGCTCTGTGAGTGAACAATGACAGATATTTGGGGATTGAAATGTGAAAATCTTATGAAGGTTCAAAAGGAAACTAAAAAATGACAGGAAAAGTGGAAAACATACCAGTATAGTTTGAGGTAACCACTGAGTCTCCTTCTGTTATACTGTCTGCTGCCACAGCTCTGATGATAAATGTGAAATTGACTCCAGCAGTCAGACCAGTGGTGTTATAGGAAGTGTTCTTTGTTGAATGTTCATTTGTTTGATTATCAGTCCACTGAATTTTAAAGAAAGATCCATTTCCAGTTGGTTCATTCCATGTCAGAAACACAGATGATGTTGTGATGTTGTTCACTGTGAGATTCCTGATCACATCTGGCTCTGTGTGTGAATGCAAAATAAAACAAAAACACACAGGACACAAAGTATAAATACAGCTGGAAGCAGCAATTAAGGAGTAAAGCACAACAGAGGTAAAATGAAGAGCTAATGAGCTGTCTTTAATTACTCAGTAAAGACACAGAATTTTACTACAAAACTCAAAACGCCCAACAAGGCAGACATAGAAAAATTAGGTATTGTTATATTTGGTATGCCATTCTGGGTTTATCGAGATTATATAAACCAGAAGTCAATCTGTTTAAACATACTGTACATCGAGAAAAAGTGATTTTATAACTTTATATACTTGTATATTGTGAGACACAGACAGTTCCTCCTTCTGTTGAATTGTCTGCTGCCACAGCAGTGATGCAGAATGTGTAACTGACTCCAGCAGTCATACCAGTGATGTTATAGGAAGTGTAAGTTGAATTTCCACTTGTTTGATGACTACTGTCTGTCATTTTTCAGATGTGAAAAATGACAGACAAAGGCGATTAAAATGTGAATCCTAAAACTTGTAAAGATTCATCAAGAAGAGCAGAGAACATACTAGTATAGTTTGAGGTAACCACTGAGTCTCCTTCTGTTGAATTATCTGCTGCAACAGCTGTGATGATAAATGTGTAATTGACTCCAGCAGTCAGACCAGTGATGTTATACCGTTTGTTATTGGTGGTTGCATAGTAAGATGTTTTTTCATCAGTCCAATTAAGTTTAAAGAAAGATCTATTTCCAATTGGTTCATTCCATGTCAGAAACACAGATGATGTTGTGATTTCAGAAACTGTGAGATTTCTGATCACATCTGGCTCTGTGTGGAGGAGAGAAGAGCAAATAATTAGTGGTAATGAAATGAACTGAAACAGCTGTTGGTACAGTGATATTGTAAATTAATATATTTGTTTTTAGAGGAGAACTCATTGAGTCCAGACATCAATCAGATGTAATTGCACGTGGTTTCACTAAGAGAGTAATATCAGGTGGCTTCAATCCTAAAATCTCAGAAATTTGCTCATTCAAGTGGCAAATTACTAAAAAGATGGAACATTGTACAGTATGAATACTATGAAATACTGTTTCAATTAATAAATTACTATGATATTTTAGCATATAATTTACAATAGCAATTGTTTGTTAGTTAGAAGTCAAGCAGTTGGAGTAAATATACAAAGTACAAATGTTTTGAAAGTCTACGTACTGGTGCATGTTGAGATACAGACAGATTCACTTTCTGTTGAATTATCTGCTGCAACGGCTTTGATGCAAAATGTGTAACTGACTCCAGCAGTCAAACCAACAATGGTTACATTTGTGTCTGTGACTGTTACATTTCCAGATGTTTCATTACCAGTCCATTGAACTTTAAAGGAAGACGCCACTTCAGGTGGTTTATCCCATTTCAGAAGCACAAATGATGTGGAGATTTCAGTTACTGTGAGATTCGCGATCACATTTGGTCCTGTTTTGCAACAGAGGAGCAACTGATTAGTGATTCTTGCACCTGAAAGAGCTGTAGAAATAATACAATTTCCAGTTCTGGATTCTGGATGCAGCTGTGCAGTTTTCTACTTAAAGTAAAGTTCAGATGGCAACAAAGCTGAATCCCAATTAAGTCAGTACAACATATCACATTAATAATAAACCATTTATGATGTTTACGCAGTTGTCCATGTATTAAAATACTCACTTGTAACTGTTGTTTGAGACTCAGCTGAAGGAGGGCTTGTAGTGGCAGGAGCTGCTGAGACATTTAGATGTATAAAGAAACATAAATAAATTAATTAATTGATTAAGTAGTTTTGTTGTTGTTGTTGATATAATCAAGATTATACTGCAAATGTTATAATTAAAGTACATGAAAATAGCTTTAAACTCTATGAATACAGTTGTGTTTTACTATGTACTATTTCCTAATGTACAATTTTAACTGGTAGACACTGATGTTTGATACTTAGAAAATTGTTATTAAAATATATGAAATTTCTGTAAACTATTTTCTATTACTATTTCCTATTATGTTATTTCCTGACATAAATTTTAGCGGATAGATGCTGATGTTTACTACTTGGGATTTGACATGAAATAAGCACAGTTATTATTACAATATACCACATTAACAATAAAATGAATAACAAACTGATTTTTTTTTTTTTATTATTATTAACACATTTACTCAGTTGTCCATTAATAGAAATACTCACTTGTTTGAGATTCAGTGTTTGTAATGGCAGTGACTGCAAGGATATTTTGATGTATGAAGAAACAGAAACAATTTAAGTACCTTGTAATCTGTAAGTATTTAGTTGGCATGCTTAAAAGAATTTTTTTTACGCAGTGAATCTCTGTATTTCAAGAATTATTAATAGAAGATATGACAACTGTAAATAGCATAACTCAATTTTCCCAGTTGCAGTGTCACAGTAGTTAGTCTATATTAATTCTGGTAGGTGCTGATGTTTAAGACAATTATAAAATTGCATTAGCAATCAAATAAAATGTAGATATGCAGTAAGTGTTTGCACAGTTAATCCATGAATAATACTCACTTGTAGGTGTTGTTTGAGGAGATGTGTGAGACTCATTTAAAGAAGTACTTGAAGTGACAGGGAGTAATGTGATATCTGGACATATGAAGATATCAAAACACATTTAATAAATAGTATTTCTTGACAAGCCCAGAAAGGCAGCCTGAAAACTTTTGAACAGAATGAAGATGTGTACATTTTTCTTATTTTGCCTAAATATCATATTTTTTTTATTTAAAACTGCCCTTCAAAAACCAAATAATTTGTGGGACCTGAAGGATTTTTCTGAAGAACAGCAGGCATTTTAACTGTTCAGGGCAAACAAGTGACTCATGAAAAACTATCACTAAAAAAAACACACAGCTGTGGATCATTCAGGCAACAGCACAGTATTAAGAATTAGGTGTATGTAAACTTTTCAACATGGTTCATTTTAGAAATTCAGCTATTATTTTCTCTTGTTGACTATATGTAAATGTCTTTTACAGTATGTGAAATATCTTTTTCAGGTCAGTACTAAATAAAATTAGTTTGATAAATGGGTGATAAATGTGTAATTGACTCCAGCAGTCAGATCAGTGATGTTATGATCCCTCTTATTTTGGTAAAATAATTAACATTTTGCAGATTCTGCAAGGTGTATTTAAACTTTTGACCTCAACTGTATTTCAAAGGAAAACATCAAGCAAATAAGTAAACATCAAGATAAAATCAGTAAATTATTTCCATGTTTTTACCACAAAATGACATTTTATTATGTATGGATAGCACATACCCTATTTCTCCTGCTCTCTCTTCCTTACAAACGCACACACATACAGTCTGAGACACACTTACACGGGAACTTGTTGTCAGCGCTGCTCTGACCATTTTTATCATTAAAATAGTTTAGCAAATTGAAAGCTACATGACGTTTCTCACAAGAGACGTAACAACAGCGCTGTTCTTGAAGATGCACTTACAGTTTTGCTATCTGTTTCTCTGTCAATAGTTACTTCATTATTAACCGCATTAATCTGCTATCAGCAGCTCAAGCCTCCATTACTAGGTTTAAAATGACATTTTAGAATTAGCAACAGAGGTGTGGGATTATAAGAAACTGACAAGAGCTTTTTTAGGACAAAAACCTGATGAATGTCTTTAAATAAAATGTCTGAACAATATTTGAGGTGTGGTAAACGTAGTATAAGCGGAATAATTGACTGATCCATTGAATTATTAGAAAAAATAATGCACACCTGAGGTGTAACGGATCACCATCTCATTATTTTCTAATAATTCAATGGGCCGTCGTCAGTTGTTCCTTATATACAGGGCATTACTAGATATAACCATTTTAATTGGTGAGACTCTGATGTTTGATATCCAGGATGTGACTGTAAATGTTAGTACTGACCTGTATGATTCTGTGCATTCAACTCCTGAGAAGAGAAGTACATAATTAATAGATTTTATAGAGAATAGAGTCTCTAGGTCACAAAAATGGATTACACCTTTTTCTTTATTAACAAACAAATTCAGATTTTACTTGGACTTCAGACTTTAATAAAGAACGACAGTCAATAGCCTTACAGACTCTCTTTTTCTCTGAAAATATATTAACTTCAACACATTAACAGCTGTTAAAGCACATCAAAAGCACACAACCTCAGTTTTAAATGTGCAAAAACACATTAAATAACTTCTGTGAGCTAAATAAGCACTTATGTACCACATGTGTAATCTGATTGGTGCATTCTGAATGTGATTTGCAATGTGATTGGTCTAACATGAGACCTAACTAACTGTGATTGGACCATATTCACCACACTCTGTTTTAATGGTGAAAGACTTTAGACGTGACCACAGCTAAACATTACATATTTGACAGTTCTTTACTGATAGAAATGTTAACTGACAGTAATCAACCGTGATGCAAACTACATGACTTTAGCCATTTGAACTGAAAATTCATGTAATTTAAAATTTAGCAGTTTTCAGTAAACAATTAAGAGTGAATGTGCACACTTTCAAATTAATATGTTAAAAATAAATACATATTATTTGCAAACAGTTAAAATGCATTACTTTGCAATAACTTCTAGTCCTTTTACAATCCTATTTTCTTTGTTCCCTTAAAGCTTTTTAAATAAATAATGTAACATTAATTCCTTTAAATGAAATACAAGTAGAAGCTACTGTATATACTGAAAATAAAACTCTGCACTCAGTAGCCTTTTCTGTCAGTTTAATGCAACTCTATATAGTTTGGTGTATTTTTGTGACTTTGAAACTGTCACAAATCTTGTCTGTGGTCTTTTGTCCGCTCAACACCAGAAGCCGCCTTTGCATCATATTGACTCTCACACTACACAGAATGTTACATGTCAAGTCAAGTCACGGCTGCTCTTCCTGAGTCAAGTCAAGTCACAAGTGTTCTTCCTGTTAGTGCTGATCTTCCAGTCACATCTCGTCTCAGCTGTTCGTCAAGAGTCATGTTACATCTGATCTGATCGATCAGTCACGTCACGTCTCAGCTGATCTCCCAGAGCCTCATCATGTCTCAGCTGATCTTCCAGAGCCTCGTCATGTCTCAGCTGTCATCCCAGAGTCACGTCACTTCACAGCTGGTCTTCCAGAGTCTTGTCATACCCTGTCGGTTGCATCCATATCTTCGAGGTCAGCCCTTCAGTATCTCAGGTTGGCAGTGAGTCTAATTATGAATTGTCTGTCCATCCAGGTCTCCCAAAGGTTTATGATTGTGAACTGCCTGTCTGTCTAGTCTCAATTAATTTGTTTAAATTTGAATTATCTTTCAGTCCTGTTTTAGTAATTTAGTCTGCTGTGGAACCATCTGTCTTTTTAGTTTTAAATAATGGATCTGAGGGTGAATTTTCTGCCTGTCCAGTTTCAGTCATTGAACTGTCTTCCTGTTCATTTTCAGTCAATGAAACTAGCTGTGACCTGTCAACCCAACCGGTCTATACCTGTCATGAATCTTGTCCATGGTCTGTCCACTCACCACCAGATGTCACCCTCTCACTATATTGACTCTCATGCTACACAGACTTCCACATATCACCACAGACTACATTTCCCATGCTCCATTTCACTGATTTTATGTTTACACCTGCAGACAATTACACACACTATAAAGATCAGTCGCAAACAACCATTCAAGGCCGAGTATTAGGTGTGTTTATCACTGTGTAGTGATAGCAACTTTATGGAGCCTCTCAGAATTTAGTCGTCTAGTTTCTAGTTTGTAGTTCAGAGTCTTGATCCTTGCCTGTTGTCTCATCTTGTCTGATCTCTGCCTGCCATGGAATTATCGCTTGTCTTGTGGATTACCCATTTTCCTTGTTCCCTGGATTATGTACAGTGCCCTCCACTAATATTGGCACCCTTGGTAAATATGAGCAAAGGTGGCTGTGAAAATAAATCTGCATTGTTTATCCTTTTAATCTTTCATTCATAAAATTCACAAAATTCTAACCTATCATTTAAGCAAAACAATGGAAAACAGGGGGAAAATCTAATTATTAAAAAATAAAATGTTTTTCTCTAGTTCATGTTGACCACAGTTATTGCCACCCAATTATTGCAATGTCCTTTATTCAAGATAACAGCTCTGAGTTTTCTCCTTTAATGCCTGAAGAGTTTGGAGAACACCTGACAAGAGATCAGAGACCATTCCTTCATACAGAAACTCTTCAGATCCTTCAGTTTCCCAGCTTCATGCTGGTGCTTCTTCTCTTCAGTTCACCTCACACATTTTCTATAGGGTTCAGGTCAGGGAACTGAGACAGCCCTGGCAGGAGCTCCATTTTATGCTCAGTGACACATTTTTGTGTTGATTTTGATGTGTGATTTGGGTCACTGTCCTGATGGAAGATCCAACCACAGCTCATTATAGAACTTCTAACAGATGCAGTCAGGTTTACATTTTTTATCTGTTGGTATTTGCTAGAATCCATGATGCCATGTATCTGAACAAGATGTCCAGGACCTCTGGCAGGAAAATAAGCCCACAACATTAAAGATCCAGCAGTATATTTAACCGTGGGCATGGGGTACTTTTTGTACCAAACCAATCTGGTGGGTTTGCTGCCAGACAGCTCTTTTTTAGTTTCATCTGACCACAGAAGCCAGTCCCATTTTAAAATTCAAGTCATGTCTGACAACTGAATATGCTGGAATTTGTTTTTGGATGAGCAAGGAGGATTTTTCTTAAAACCCTCCTGAACAACATGTGGTGATGTAGGGGGCTGTTTGAATTTGTTTTTAATCTTTTGACCCCAAGACTCAATTAACCTCTGCAATTCTTCTGCTGTGATCCTTGGAGAGTCTTTGGACACTTAAACTCTCCTCCTCACCATGCATTAGAACGATATAGACACACATCCTTTTCCTGGCAGATTTGTAACATCTTTAGTTGATTGGAATTCTTAATTATTGTCCTAATGATGGAAATTGGGATTTTCAATGCTTTAGCTCTTTTCTTACAGCCACTTTCTATTTTGTGAACCTCAACAATCTTGTTCTGCACATCAGAACTATATTATGTGGTTTTATTCCTTGTGATGGATGATTAAGGGAATTTGGCCTTTGTGCTCCTCATATTTATAATCCTGTGAAACAGGAAGTCATGGCTGGACAATATCATACTCCTAGTCATTCTAGTGTGCTAAATAAATGCAAATATGAATGGGAATATACTTCAGAGATATTTTACTCATTATAATTTCTAAGGGTGCCAATAATTGTGTCCACTATGCATTGGAGAAAAACATTTATTTCATAACGTAGGTTTCCCCCCACTTTTAATTGTTTTACTTCAATGAAAGGTTAGCATTTTGTGAATTTTTTTGAATGTAAGATCAAAAAGATAAACAAAGCAGATTTATTTTCATAGCCATCTTTGCTCATATTTACCAAGGGTGCCAATATTAGCGGAGGGCACTGTATGCCGTTGATTGACCCTCGCCTGTTTATCGGACTACTCTTTTGTCTCGCCTGTGCCATTCATGTTTGCTGATGTTCGACCCTGTCTGTTGTTTGACCATGCCTTTGAGTAAGGCTTGCAAATGGATCCGAATGCCTCTCTCAGTCACTCCGTAACAATACCAATGATTCCAATGTTGCACTGTCTGCCGATGAGGTTCCAGTTAACTTATGATTTTCAGCTATCTGCGAGTACCAATTCAGTCAATACTTTTGATACTGAACTGACCGCCTGTCTAGTTTCAAGTTACATATCTGATACTGAACTGTCTGTCTGTCTAGCTACTCTCAAGGAGAGTAACAACACTGAACTTTCAACCCTGTCAGTCATGCCCAAGGACACTGTTGATAGGCTCACTGTATTTCCTGTTCCGATCCTTTGGGTCGTAGATTTTCTGTCTGTGTTCTGTGCTCCATCTGCTCTGCCGTGGTGGTCTTCTGCTCCGCTGTGGTAGTCTACTGCTCCATCTGTTCCACCATGGTGGTCTTCTGTCCTGGTCTGGTGGTCTTCTGCTCCACCGTGGGGATCTTCGGACCTGTCTGCCCTGATGTGGTGGTCTTCAGTTCCACCTGTCCTGCCAGCTCCGCCCTGCCTCCCTGCCTCAGTCACCAGGTCCTCCACATGGACCTGACCCGCCATCCCTTGCCCTGTCCCGCCTCCGCTCCACTGCCCTCCTGTACTGTGTAATGTAGTCCTGTTCTTTGCCTGTTACTTCTATTCTGTCTTATCCTGTCTGTTTGTTAGGAACGCGGACCTGAGAGAGAGCACGCATGTTGTGTTCACCGTATGTCAAAAAAGTGCGAGAACCCGCCATTTTCTCAATGTCTGCAGATGGAAATGAGTGAAGGACAATTTTCGGGAAGTAAAGATTAAAAATGTAAAGTCATCATTCATTATGTGTGTCCAGGAGTATTTTGAGATTTCATGGAACGTGGAAAAAGTCAGAAAAGAGCTTTTATTGGAAAATACGTCTTAATGGCCTCATCTACTGAACGGAAGAGATGCCTTTAATACAACATCTGTGAGTTTCATATGTCATATTTACAGAAGATTAAGGTGTTAATAGAGGGTTATTAACAGATTTACATGTTATTTTGGAAACTTTTTGTTCCCATGATTAAACTGAAAGTAGTTTCCTAAAGAAACCGGCGTTGTGTAATGAAGACTAGCCTAATTATTTTGAGGCTGATGAAGTTTTAATTGTTAAAAGTAATGTTTTGCATGTAATATTTCAGACTTGTTGAGCTTTGAGTCTTCATTGTGCCTGCGCCGGGAGTTAACGGCATGGAAGACTGCATGCGAGAGGAGGCAATTGTCTCGTCTTCTTCAGAAGAGAGGGAAAGACAGTATAAGGCAAGTAAAGGTCATAATTTCCATATTATAATTTTTTGACTATTATTAAAAGAATGCTTGCTTTTTTGTAGATGCTGAAAGCCAGAGACATAGGAAAGCTTAATTTTTTCAGGATTAATGTGAGTTATTTTTGAAAATACATGTTTCTGTTGTCTCCTGCCTGTTTATTTCACATTTTGATGCAACAATAGTTTGATGACTTGTTCACATTTTATTTAAACCATTGGTGTCCATGTTTTTCAATGCAGAACTCAAACCAACTTTGGAGTTAACGACACAGAAGCCTACTTGTGTGAGGAGGTGATCTTCTCAGCTTCTTCATAATAGAGGGAAAGACGGTTTAAGGCAAGTAAATGTTATAATATCATGTTATCAATTCTTTTTTTCGTCTCAGGGTAAAAAAAAAGTTTTATGTAGATAAGCCAGAGACATAGGTAAGCGCTTGATACTTTTGAGATTGATGCAAGTTATTTGTAGAAATTGAATGTTTCTGTTGTCTTCTGCTTGTTTACTTAACATTTTGATGCAACAACAGTATAATGACTTGTTCACATTTTATTTAAACCAATAATGTCTGTGTTTTTCATTGCAGAACCTAAACCAACTTTGGAGTTAACGACACAGAAGCCTACTTGTGTGAGGAGGCGAACTTCTCAGCTTCTTCATAAGAGAGGGAAAGACAGTTTAAGGCAAGTAAAGGTCATAATTTCATGTTATCTTTTTTTTTTTTTTTTTGACTAAGTGTAAAAGAATGTTTTCTGTAGATGTTAAAAGGCCAGAGACATAAGAGAGCTTCATTCTTTTAAGATTGATGGGAGTTATTTTTTAGAAAATAAATGTTACCGTTGTCTGCTTTTGTAGTATTCTAGAGCACTGTGGTAGACAAAGACAATAAACAACCACACAATATGGTTGAAATGATAAAACAGTCTAGTTACCTATCCTTACAGAATTGGATGCACCTCTGTTTGAAAATGGTTACATTTTAACAAAATGCTTTCTTTTTCAAATGTTTTTCTCTTTCTAGGCTACTGATGAAGGACAGGTGGTGACAGGGACGAATGCTGGACAAAGAGGAGAAATGATCTTTCCCCCAAACTGATGCAACAGTGGTTTTAAAGGAGGAGGCCACCCTGGATAATGTCAAAGATGTTGCACGCCTTTGCTGAGCTGATGGGGCTTCATGACTACATCAATTATCTTAAAGAGCTAATGAAAATTGGCAGTGATGCATGTTCTGTATGCGATTATGGACTATGAAACAAACCGTAAGTGTATAGTCTGTAAAAACAAAATGTCAAATGCTTGTTCTGTGTTGTTCAGTAGAAATGGAGTTCACACTCATTCATACACATGCTCACAATACTTTACACATTTGCTTGTGTTAAATGTTATTGTAACGGGGAGTAAAGGACGAGAGGCGAGCGGATCCACTTGCGAGCCTTTATTATAGGGACGAGACCGATACATGGTCGTACAGGCAGGGTCAAATCAACAGTAGACAGAAGTGTAAGTGTGAGACGAGAGAATAGTCCTTTATGACGAGCGATAGTCCGAAGGCAGGCGGCGAGCAGTCGAAAACGGGGAGCCACGCGAAGGAACCAAACACAAGGAACTAGAAATAAGAGAACGCTAAACAATGGGAAAAACACTAACAACAATCCGTGACCTGCATGGGGAAAGACCGGGGCTTTTATGGTGCCGCTGATTGGTCACATGTGTTGACGCAATCAGTGTGATGCATGACGGGAGATGTAGTCCGGGTGTGGTACAACAGTCAGGGTGTGTGGGTAAGGTGAGTGCGACATCTGGTGGTGAGCGGACAGCGGGACACCGACCAGATTCGTGACATAGCCCCCCCCCCCAAGGAGCGGCTTCCAGATGCTCCAACAGCAAAACAGTCCTGGGGAGCGGTGGGAGGGCCAGGAGACTGAGGCAGAACCGGTAGGGAGGAAGCCTTCCAGGGCGGAGCAGGAGGCGCAGGAGCCCTCCAGGGCGGAGCCGGAGGCAGAGCAGGAGGCGCAGGAGCCCTCCAGGGTGGAGCCAGAGGCGCCGGAGCCCTCCAGGGCGGAGCCGGAGGCGCAGGAGCCCTCCAGGGCGGAGCAGGAGGCGCCGGAACCCTCCAGGGCGGAGCCGGAGGCCCAGCAGGAGCAGGAGGCGCCAGAGCCCTCCAGGGCGGAGCCGGAGGCCCAGCAGGAGCAGGAGGCGCCAGAGCCCTCTAGGGCGGAGCCGGAGGCGCAGGAGCCCTCCAGGGCGGAGCCAGAGGCCCAGCAGGAGGCCCAGCAGGAGCAGGAGGCGCCGGAGCCCTCCAGGGCGGAACAGGAGCCCGCGTCATGGGCTGGGACCTGGGGAGAGCAGGGACAGAGGAGGCAGAGAGAATAGGGAGAGAAGCAGAGAGACCAAAGGATAACGCCGCCTCCATAGGAGGTTCTACAGTGCACGCTGACACCTCTGGAGGCATTGGCGCAGCTTTTCTGATGGGGAAGGCCTCTAGAGCAGACTTGAGACCAGACGGGACCTCTGGAGCAGACTTGAGACCAGACGGGACTTCTGGAGCAGACTTGAGACCAGATGGGACCTCTGGAGCAGGCTTGAGACCAGGCGGGAGCTTTGGAGCAGGCTTGAGACCAGGCGGGAGCTCTGGAGCAGGCTTGAGATCAGGCGTGACCTCAGGGGCAGACTTGTGAACAGCGTGACCTCAGGCCGGACTTGTGAACAGCGCGTGACCCGGGGCAGACTTGTGGACAGACGCGACTCCAGGCGGACTTGTGAACAGGCGGACCGGGCGGACTGAACAGACGCGTGACCTCCGGACTTGTGAACAGACGTGACCTCCGCGGAGTGCGCGCCCACATACGAATGGTGACCGCACTAGTAGACCTGATGTGACTTTCTGGCAGTCGGACGAGTCGGACTTGACTCTGGGCCAGACGAGGCACTTGACTTTTGATGCTTTGGGCCGTGACTTAGGCCGGGACGTGACTGGGACGTCAGGCGGGACGTGACTTGACTCTGGGCGGTCAGACGAGACATGGTGAGGCTCTGGACAGATAGACGAGACGTGACGGGGCTCTGGAAGGTCAGATGAGACGTGACTTGGCTCTGGAGCAGCAGCAATAACTTCATTTGGCTCATGAAGATCAGCTGTGGTTTGACTTGGTTCGTGGAGATTGGCTGTGACTTGACTTGATTCGTGAAGATCAGTAGTGAACTGACTTGACTCTTGGAGATCAGCAGTGACTTGACTTGACACGTGAAGACCAGCGATGACTTGAACTGGCTTGTGAAGATCATTGACTTTACTTGACTCAGGAACCACGGCTGTGACCTTGCTTGACTCAGGAACCACGGCTATGACGTTGCTTGACTCAGGAACCACGGCCTTGACGTTGCTTGACGCAGGAACGACAGCCTTGACGTTGCTTGACGCAGGAACGACCGCCTTGACGTTGCTTGACGCAGGAACGACCGCCTTGACGTTGCTGGACTTGGAAGCTTGACTGGACTTGGAAGCTACAGCCGTAGCCTGACTTGACTCTGGAGCAGCGGCTGAAGCTTGACTTGGCTCTGGAATAACAGCAGCAACTTGACTTGGCTCATGAGGATCTGCTGTAACCTGGCTTGGCTCATGGAAATCCGCTGTAACGGGACTTGACTCATGAACAACAGCCGTAACGTGACTTGATTCGTGGGGAACAGCTGTGACTTGGCTTGACTCGTGGAGAACGACAGCTTTAGGTTGACTTGACTCTGGGTCTCGACTTGACTCTGTGTCTTGACTTGACTCTGTGTCTTGGCTTGACTCTGTGTCTTGGCTTGACTTGGAAGCCTGACTTGACCCAGGGGTAGCCGCCGTGGCATGAAGAAGCGCCATTTTAGCTGCCCGTACAGCCATTAGGGGTGAATCCAGCACGTGGGCCACCATGACCACAGGCCGCGTCCGAGTGCTGGCCGAGAGTTCTGGGATAGCGGCCATCTTGTGGCATGGCTTGGTGACAGCGGCCATCTTGTGAACAGGCTTGGGGATGGCGGCCATCTTGTGAACAAGCTCTGGGAAGGCGGCCATTTTGTGCTGTGGCTCTGGCGTGGCGGCCATCTTGACAGTGCTTGGCTCAGGAAAGATGGCTGTAACTTGACTTGAGACAGGAGCGATAGCTCTGACTTGATTTGACACAGGAAACACAGCTTTAACCTGACTTGACACAGGAACGATGACCATAGCTTGACTTGACCCTGGAACAGCAGCCGTAGCTTGACCTGACCTGGAAACTTGACTTGACTCGGGATATGCAGCTGTAAATTGACTTGACTCAGAAACTTGACTTGACTCAGGAAACACAGCTGCAACTTGGTTAGACTTGGAAACTTGACTTGACTCAGGAAATGTAGCTGTAACTTTATGTGGCTCTTGTATGGCAGCTGTGACGTGACGGAGCTCTGTTTTCGCCGCCATTTTGTGAACGGGCTCCCCCGTTGCCGCCATCTTGTGAGCACGCACCGGCGCGGCTGCCATTACACGGGCGGGCTGCACGGCCGGCGTTACCGTGATGTCGCGTTGCTTCCCCGCGACACCCACAGTGAGCGATGAACCAAAAATCTGTAGTGCAATGTTTAGGTACTGACTTAGAGTCCAATGGGGCTGATACAGTGGCATTGAGGAGCCGAAAGGTTCAGAGAGCCCTCCACGGAAGAATATCATCAGACACAGATCGCTCATAGAAGTCTGATGTGCTAATGTATTAAAGTCCATAACGTATTCCTCTACTGATCGCTCACCTTGCTTGAGGAGCATGATCTGTACTGCAGGGTCCTGAGCTGCTGGATCCTTGTTGACAGATTGTTCTGTAACGGGGAGTAAAGGACGAGAGGCGAGCGGATCCACTTGCGAGCCTTTATTATAGGGACGAGACAGATACATGGTCGTACAGGCAGGGTCAAATCAACAGTAAACAGGAGTGTAAGAGGCGAGACGAGAGAATAGTCCTTTATGACGAGCGATAGTCCGAAGGCAGGCGGCGAGCAGTCGAAAACGGGGAGCCAGGCGAAGGAATCAAACACAAGGAACTAGAAATAAGAGAACGCTAAACAATGGGAAAAACACTAACAACAATCCGTGACCTGCATGGGGAAAGACCGGGGCTTTTATGGTGCCGCTGATTGGTCACATGGGTTGACGCAATCAGTGTGATGCATGACGGGAGATGTAGTCCGGGGTGTGGTACAACAGTCAGGGTGTGTGGGTAAGGTGAGTGCGACATCTGGTGGTGAGCGGACAGCGGGACACCGACCAGATTCGTGACAGTTATAATATCAGTGTTAATGTTGTGGTTTATTAGTGTACTGTCGTGCCAGAATAGTTTGAGTAAAAAAAAAAAAAAGAAACTAATTGTACGATTATTGTAAAGTAGTGTTTTTGTATAGTAGTTTTATGCAATATACAAAATTTACCAAAAAAGTACAGTTTGGTCATAAACGTTATAGTCAGCAAATGTTCAGTGCTTCATTTATAAACTCTGTACCTGCTAATGCCATACTTTCTCTGCATTTCTTTTCACATGCATGTTACTTTTGAATGTTTTCTCTTGTAGTTTTTAATAAACATTTATCTTTTGATAGTCATTCTGTGTGTGTTAAAGTGATTTTATAATGAAAGATTTGTAGATTTAATGCCTAGCTCAATTTTGGGTTCATTTTAGCCTAGCAGTGTAGTAATTTTAAACCATAAAAAAAGCAACCCAGCATGCTGGGTCAATAATTCAACCCAACTCGCTGGGTCAAAAAGGGACGAACCCAACGCTGGGTTGCCAAAATAACCCAAATTGGGTTGTTTTTAACCCAGCATTTTTTAGAGTGTAACAGAAGATTCCTGAAGTTGAATTCACTGTTGTAAATATATCAGTGTTGTAATTACAGCTTTGTTTGAAAGAAACAGAAATAAAACATGTTTAAGCCTTTAGATGGAAATTGAGTTCTTCCCTCTTGGCATTATAGCTCAGACGTTGACATGTTTTGCTCTAAATATCCTAGTAAAACTATGAAGAGTTCAGATGCAAAAGCCTCTAAGTGCTATCTGAAATTTTCTTCGAAATTTAGCATTTTTAATCAGGCTCATACATTTACATTCAGTTGCATAGAAAAGGACCTATCCACCTTATTTTTCAATGCGGAAGTAAACTGTTTTCTGGTAATGTGTTAGATGTCCGGTTCATAATCCACCATAGGGAAATAACGAGAAGAATATCAGGAAACGGTAAAACAGTTTGCACTACAAACCAGTGTTTTTATAATTAAGATGATACATTAAAATAATATGGTAAGAGACACCAGTTTGCAATATCAAGCAGTAAAACAACCTTTTTGTGTAGCTAAAAATAGCTGGAAGTAGATGAGACCGGAAGCCAGACACAAAAAATTTACAAATGGCTGCATCCAAATAAGGTGGATACATTGACATTCGAGTGAAATTACTAAAACTAAACATAAGAGCCTGATAAAAATGTTCATTTTAGATGAAAATTTCAGATGGCACTTAGAGGCTTTTGCATCTGAACTCTTCATATCACAATATGTGTAATGATATCACCACACCAACTTCCTTGTCACAAACAAAGAGCCTGTTAAATTACTGAAATAAACTCAGAAAGGGAAAATACCTCCAAAACACACTACCTACTATCAATTAAATATTTACCATATATGTAAAACCATGATAATCTATATTGCCATCAAACATTATCTCTTTAAAATCTAATCAATTCTGCACAATAGCACCAAATTATTATTAATATTATTTTTATTTTATTTATTTATTTATTATTTATTTTATTTTTTTTGCCCTTTTAAACTCAGTGTTTTGCATCTGCTGATCAAGTGCTATTGAAATGAATAAAGCATTTTTTTTAACAATTGCACCTAAAATTTTTAACAAAAAAAATTTCTGTTTTGATTGCATCTTCTCTCAGGGAGATGTTTTGCTTTCCTGAGTAACCTGATGTTGAACTCATGAAATATTCACTTTGTTTGCATTCACCCAAACTGATTTGCTGAAGTCAAAATTAAGCTATAATGTCAAATTACTGGCATATTTGTATAATTATTGAGTTTTTTGACTCCCACTCTACAAGACAATAAGATTTACATTTACACAACAAATTTTTTTTCTTTGTTTGTTTTTAATAAAATTAATACTACTTGTTTTGATATTTTTTGAAATGTAATGATGAAATTAACTTATAAATGTTTTAAACATGTCTTAATAACTTTTAAATACTTTGTGGGACCATCTAAACCATTAATCATCTTATAAATGAATTTATGCAAAATAAAGAAGGCATCTTACCAGAAAGATGACAAAGAATAGAACCGCTGTGCCTTTACATACAGTTTTAAAAGAAAGATGTGCCATACTATTTATGGATTCTAATGAGCTTAAAAAACTTTTTTCAACAATGACAACCTTATTAAACTGTCTGGTTCTTGTCAAACCACACTGAGCTCTGATGTGAGAGATGTGAGCTCTTGCACAAACTATCACCCGAGTTTTAATGCTCCGCCTTTGCTTTACTCTGCTGAACAGAATTAGGTTTAGAAAACTCACTGCTTTAATACGTCACTGGAACTGAAAGCTAAAAAAAAACCCTTCCTTTTAAAATTTCCCTTTTCTAGTTAACTTTCTACTAAACATTTCCTTGTGTTCTAACACTGATCAAAGTGAGCTATTATGATGAAGATTTACATTCCCACATGAAGAACGCAACAACAGCACAGTGTTAAAATCATGTTTGGATAGAGTTTGACCTGGGACAGGTCTGTTTGGGTTTGCCCCCCTTTGCAGCTTTGCAGCTGTAACATCTTCTACTCTTCTGAGAAGGTTTCCACAAGATTTTGTTGTTTCTGTGGGATTTTTTGCCCATTTGTCCAGTACAGCATTTGTAAGGTCAGGCACTGTTGCTGAACTAAAAGGCCTAGCTCTTAATCTCCACTCCAGATCACCCCAAAGATGTTGGATGGGGATGAGATCTTGATTCTGTGTGGGTAACTCAAGTTCTTCCACACCAAACTCATCCAGCCATGTCTTTATGGACCTTGCTTTGTTAAAAGGGGCACAGTCATACTGGAATAGAAAAAGGGCCTTCCCCAGACTGTTTCCAAAAAGTTGGAAGTGTAGCATTTTCCAAAATGTCTTGGTATGCAGAAGCATTAAAATTTCCTTTACTGAAAAGGGACCTAGACAACACCTGAGAAACAGCCCCATGTCATTATAACTCCTCCACCAAACTTTCTGCAATCAGACAGGTAATATATTCCTAGCACTTACCAAATACAGACTCCTCCATCAGAATGGCAAACAGAGAAGCAAGATTCCTCACTCCACAAAACAGGTTTCCACTGCTCTAGACTCCAGTGGTGTCGTGTTTTACACCACTCTATTCGACGATTGGTATTACAGCTGCTCAGCATGGAAAGCCATTCCATAAAGCTTCTGCCGCACAGTTTTCTTGCTGATATTATTGCCAGTGGAACTTTGAAACTTTTCACCTATGGAATCAGCAGAGCGTTGTGTACTTTTAGACACCATGCACCTCAGCACTCTGTAACTAGGTGCTTGATTTTATAATGGTCTGATTGAAACACCTGAATTCAATAATGAAGTGATAAGTCCCAAAACTTTTGTCCATATAGTGTAGATGTGTCCAAACTATTTCTGGAAGGCCATTCTCTAGCACAGGGATCATCAAATCTGGCCCACGAGATCCACTTTCCTGCAGAGTTTAGCTTTAACCCCAATCAAACACACCTGACAATGCTAATCAGTGTCTTCAGGATAAAAAAAAAAAATCATAGGTAGGCGAGTTTGATCAGGGTTGGAGCTAAACTCTGCAGTGCATTGGCCCTCCAGGCCAAGATTTGAGGAATCCTGCTCTAGCACTAGCTTTAACCCTAATCAAACACACCTGAACCAGCTAATAAAGGTCTACAGACTGCCTAGAAACTTCTGGGCAAGCATGTTGAAGCAGGTTGGTGCTAAAATCTGCAGGGCACTGGCCCTCCAAGATTGGAGATCCCTTATATAGTGTATATTATACCTTTATACATACGACATATTATACCTACAAGATCAAGAAGTGGAGATCCTGAGGGAGGGTGGGGCTAGCTGGGGTCATAGGGGTGGAAGACCTAGGACTCAGAGGAAGACTGCGAGGGTTTAGGGTGTGATTTGGGACAGGCCCAATTGAGGGATCCGAGGCTGGAGTTCCAGGAGGAAGTGGCTCACAGCAGGCCCGTGGTGTAAGCTAAGAGAGGCACTGAGTGACTGGTGGGAGACAATGGGGACTGGGCAGCAAGTGTAGGTGAGGGCTGGGTAACTAATTGAAGAGGGACAGAAAAACTAGGGAGACACAAAGAGCAGGAGAGCACAGAGGTGGTGGAAGATGGTGGTTGGGTGGGATCACTGAGTCCAAAACAAAAGCAGGCATGCTAAAGGTTAAATAGAAATTAAAATCCACATTCAGCAACTCACTTTCAGTGATGGACAGGTGCGTGGGTTTCCAATCTAAACCCTCAAACTACATGCACATACCTTCAGTGATGTCTGTAACTCCTTTGCATGAGCATGTAATGCTCGGTCGCTCCTGCCGTTCCTCGCTGTTGGAGAGATTCTGGCTGGGCACTGGATTGAGAGTGGGACTGGTGTCATCATCGATGGGTCTGACAGTGAACAGTGACCTCTCCACGAAATCGACAAAGCTCCCTCAAGGACCCTCCCCAGACAACTGCGCTTCAGTGGTGGTGTTCAGGCCATCATACAGGAACAAAAATAAACTGTTGTCAGTGAGAGTATTTTGATATGCAAGGTTGAGAAATTCCTCCAGGTGTTCCTCGAGGGAGCGATTTCCGTGCTTAAGGCTCAACAGGTGATCTGCAGGGATGTCCATGATGATGGGAAAACAGAACTAAAAAATGTGAACTCACTAACCAAAAAAAAGCAAAGACAAAGACTAAGATGACAAAGAAGGATTAATAGTCTTTTAATATAAGTCTCAGGCAACAGAAACACAGGTTAACATCTACAAAGCATTGATAAGGCAAGACAAACTGAACAGAAACAGAGAGAACTGTTGATAATGAAGTACTGGTGATAAAGAGGTACATACAGCTGAACTAAATGACAAATCAATTAACAACCGTGACAACTAAGGGAAATGTGCAAAGAATGAAAACAGTCCAAACACTGTCTGAGTATGACCATTTTCTTCTAAAAAACTTCAAATATTTAAACATTTTATAAAATTCGGGATCCCGAGTACAATAATGTAAGTAATGAAATGTACAGATATTGGATATTGCAGTAAAAAAAAAAGTCAAATTATACAAATATTTCTTTTGGACATTTTGGAGTAAAGAAATAAAGATATTGTGATTGAAATTACTCTCTTCAGCTTTCTTTATTTTTAAGTTTGACATCAGCTTTCTTAGTATTCTTCAATCTATTCATTATGAACAATAAAACCAGAAATGTGTGTATGTGTATATATCTATATCTATCTATCTATCTATCTATCTATATATATATATATATATATATACATATACATATACTAGAGGGTCACTAGAGACCTGAAGTGTGTAATAGTGTAAGTATATTTTTCGTGCGCAAAAATATGTAAATATCTGATGACTAAATACATGCATTCACCTTTAGTCTTTGAGGTGCCACTGTTTGATAGACAATAATGACTTGATGTTTCACAGGTAATTATTGTAAGCATAAAACAAAAGAATATCATCAGCAACATTTTAACTGGTTTGAATGGCTTTACAGCAGAACAATTACTGTATGCAATAAAATATAACTGTCATTTGAAGGTGGATGTGGTAAATAAGCTGCCAGCAATCAAAATAACAATTTTGAAGTCATTGAAAATGATAGTTTTGCGAATATTGTTGCGATATGAGCCAGATGCTGAATGCTGAATGTTGAAGTGGGCTCTGACAATAATCATCTACTTAAATTAAACCCTTCTAAGTTTCAAATGTAATGAAATATGCTTTATTTTATTCTTCTGTAATTGTTCTTAAAATACCAAAAAAGTTTTTTTTTTGCTATTGCAGCAGTTAGAGATCCATCCATACTGGGTATACAGGCCCAGGTCACTAAAGACCCTAATATGTAATAGTGATTGGCGAAACAGTCATGCATTTAAGGGTTTTCATTAATATTAAAATATTACTTAAAAGTTTTGAATATTGTGCAAGAAATATCAACTGTATGTAAAGGACAGATGTATATGTGAAACTTAAAATGCACTTTATGCAGTCTTCAGTTTCCCTGATTGCTGGACAATGGCCATCTTGAGGTCATCTACATTTACAAATCTTTATGTTGTACATTCTGGTAGACACTGATCTCTGCTGTGTTCTGGTAAATTAAGTCCATGTTGGTTCCAGTTCTTGACTGAATTATGTCATATGCACATTGGTGGAGGTAAACATATTGCTCCTGTTGTAGAAAACAGAAAGAAAAACATACAATAGTGTAAAACTATTAGTCTTCTTTATTGTAAATGGCAGTTTCTTTGTAGAAGTACGTCTTTGTAAATGTCATCGTAAAAGGAATATTCTGGGATCAGTACAAATCAAGCTCAATCGATAACATTTGTTTCATAATGTTGATTTTTAAAATAAGCAAAAGTTTGCAGTGTTTGGTTAAGTAGTATAGTTCAGTAGGATATCTAAACAATAAGCATTGAGAAATATGAGAAAAATAGCTTATTACTGCTTTTCTGTGTAACATTGCACTCAAAAAACTAATTCATTGGATGAACTCAATTTAATTGAGAACAGGATTTCCATTCAATAAATATGTGTAACCCCAACTCATAAGAAACAAATTCATGCAATGAAATGTAAGTGAGTTGGGCCAGCTCAGTTAGATCTGTAGAGCTGTGATTACTGTTTGGACTTGACACACAGATCTTTTAATAAAGACCCGCATATGGAATCCACACAGCCTACCTTTTCCTTACAGAATACTTCGCCTGGCCCGGATCCAGCGGAGGTCTCTCAACTCCTGTCTACCATTATATATATCAAAACGATCTGCTCAAAGCCAGTTGTTGACACTGCAAGCTGCCAACAAACACTTGACGCGGTACATTTGTTCCCTTCCTGCCCCATAACCTGACCCGGTAAGATTCGCTCTACCTGATAAATTTGATGGTTCTCCTGACAACTGTACTGTTTGTTTTGCGACAGTGCTCTATCTATTTCTCAAACCAACCTCAAGTTTTTATGCCAAGACCAAACAAAGTGTTCCTTTATTATGACTTTACTCACTGGGAAGGCACTAGAATGGGCTACAGCATTTTAGGATCATGACCCATGTGTTAAGCAGTCATACAATTACTTCACTCAACTGATTCGTGATGTTTTTTAATATACTGCTGGTGGCATGGATGTAGCTACTCAGTTAACTCTGTTACGCCAAGGCAACAGACCAGCTTCTGATTATGCCATTCAGTTTTGTACTCTTGCTGCTCAAAGTGGGTTCAATGACGTTGATTTTAAACATATTTTTCGTTCAAGTCTGTCTGCTAAGTTACAAGCAGAATTACTATGCAAAGACAACTCACTTGATTTCTCCCAATTTGTTACCCTTGCCATCAAGATTGACAATCTCTTGAGATCTCAGCCTAGTCCCAAGTGTAACCTAGCTTATCATGTGCCTACTACTGCTGTTCAAGTACCAAGTCATTCTGATTCTACTGAAGTCATGCAAATAGGACAAACTCATATAACACCTAAGGAACGAAGAAGACGTCTGCTCAATCAACTCTGCTTCTATTGTGGTGAACCAGGTCATCATTGTTCCAACTGTCCTGTTAAACCAGCTGCCAAACCCACTCCAAGTTATCGAGTAAGTCACATTCTTAATACCTTACAAATTAGTCTCTGCTTATCACTTCCCATCATTTTGTCTGTCGCTAACCAAGACCACCAATTCTCAGCGTTAATAGATTCCGGAGCAGGTGCTAATGTGATTCATCAAGATTTAGTGAAACAGCTGAACATTCCCACGACCAAATGTGAACCACCTATTACTGTGACTGCTGTTGATAATGGGCCCATTGGAAAAGGTTGTATCACCCATCAAACTCTCCCCATAAAACTCAGAGTTGGCCTTCACATTGAAGAGATCACCCTCTATGTCATCTCATCCCCACAAAACCCAGTTATTCTAGGATATCCTTGGTTGTCTACTCATGATCCACAGTTTTCTTGGAAGGAAAAGGAATTGATCTATTGGTCACCTCATTGTCATACACGCTGTCTTGAACTGACCAACAAAGCCACAGTCTGCACTACCCATCTCATCAAGAATCTCTTTCCTTTGTCAGACAACATCCCGAATGAGAATGCAGATTTAGCTGTGGTATTTAGTAAGGAGAGAGCCACGAAATTGCCATTGCATCGCCCCTGGGACTGTGTAATTGATCTTCTCCCCCTTCACCTCTCCCCCAAAAAGCCGTGTTTATCCCCTTACCATTCCTGCTACTTATCCTGCAGCATCTGGGTTCTTCTTTGTTGAAAAGAAAGATGGAGGCCTACAACCTTGTATTGACTATACAGCCGTGGGTGTGGGCTTAACCTAATGGTTAGGGAGTCGGGCTTGTAACCGAAAGGTTGCGGGTTCGAGTCCCAGGTCCGGCAGGGATTGAGGGTGGTGGGAGTGAATATCCAGCGCTCTCTCCACCCTCAGTACCACGACTGAGGTGAGTCCCTTGAGCAAGGCACCGATCCCCCAACTGCTCCCCGGGCGCCGCAGCGATAGCAATATGGCTGCCCACTGCTCTGGGTGTGTGTTCACGGTGTGTGTGTGTGTGTGTGTTTGATCACTTCTCACTACTGTGTGTGAAGTTGGACCTCAGATCTACTTACAATCTCATCAGAATCCGGGAAGGGGATGAGTGGAAGACTGCTTTTGTCACCACCAGGGGGCACTACGAGTATTTAGTTATGCCATAGGGGCTCGCCAATGCACTGTCTGTTTTCCAATCCTTCGTTAATGAAGTTTTCAAGGATCTCCTGAATCAGTGTGTGATTGTCTACATCGAAGACGATATTTTGATTTATCCACGCTCCACGGAAGAACATGTCGCTCATGTCAGAACTGTCTTAACACGCCTGCTCATGAGTAATCTTTTTATTAAAGCTGAGAAGTATGAATTTCATGTTACTTCTACCAAATTCCTGGGTTACAATATTAGCCATACAGGAGTAGATGGGTAGGATATAGGAGGAGATGGATGATGCTAAGGTAAAAGCTGTCATTGATTGGCCCACACCGACTACAATCAAGGAGTTACAACGGTTTCTAGGCTTTGCTAATTTCTACCGCAGATTCATCCGTAACTTCAGTTCCATAGCAGCACTTATCACTTCACTTCTTAAAGGAAAGCCCAAGAAATTAATGTGGAAAGAGGCAGCTACATCAGCATTCAATCGAGTCCAGTTTCACCACAGCTCCAATCCTTAAGCATCCTGACCCTAAACTTCCTTTTATCATAGAAGTTGATGCATCTGACTGTGGAATTGGTGCTGTTCTCTCCCAGCGCCATGGAACACCAGGCAAGTTACACCCTTGTGCAATTATGCCCGGCAGAAAGCAATTACGATATTGGCAACAAGGAATTACTATCTATCATGGCTGCTCTTGAAGAATGGAGACATTGGTTAGAAGGTGCACTTCATCTATTTCAAGTTGTTACTGACCACAAAAACCTAGAGTATATCAAGGATGCCAAGCGTTTGAATCCTCACCAAGCAAGATGG
Organism: Labeo catla; assembly: GCA_012976165.1. Lineage (NCBI taxonomy): Eukaryota > Metazoa > Chordata > Actinopteri > Cypriniformes > Cyprinidae > Labeo > Labeo catla. The sequence continues at coordinate 148,440 of VONZ01000460.1, forward strand.
GCACTCTTTTTCACTCGTTTCAATTTCACAGTCACATACCGCCCAGGGATTAAAAATAGTAAAGCAGATGCACTGTCACGTATCCATGACTCACAGATAAAACCAGAAACTATTTTACTGTCCTCCATCATCATTGCGCCCATCCGCTGGGATATTATGGAAGAAATTCAACAAGCCTTATAAGAGGAGCGATCCCCTCCAGAGTGCCCAACTGGCAAGATCTATGTTCCATCTAGTCTTCGCACCAGAATCATTCAATGGGTCCACACATCCCTCACTTCTGGACATCCTGGAATTAATCACACCTCAGCTTTGGTCAGAGATTTGTTTTGGTGGCCCACATTGTCTGTTGACGTCAATAATTATGTAACTACTTGTCAGATCTGTGCTCAGTCACGAAAGTTAGACAACTATCTGCAGTTCTCTTGGAACCACTACCTATTCCCCAACGACCGTGGTCATACCTGTCCATTGATTTTATTACTGATCTTCCTAACTCGCTATCGACCGCTTCTCAAAGTCATGCCATCTAATTCCATTGAAAGGTCTACCCACTGCAATGGAAGCTGCCCAAGTTCTGTTCAATCAAGTGTTTAGAATTTATAGATTACCTGACGATATTGTTACTGACCGAGGACCACAATTTACATCACGTGTCTGGAGGGGCCTTTTGCAAGCATTTAAACATCAATGTCAGTCTCACATCGGGCTATCACCCTCAAGCTAATGGGCAAGTTGAGCGCCTCAATCAAGAAATTGGTAGATACTTAAGATCATACTGTAGCCATGAACAGGAGAAGTGGAGTACATTCCTCCCATGGGCAGAGTATACCCAAAATTCCCTCACACACTCTTCCACTGGTCCGACCCCCTTCCAGTGTGTCCTAGGATACCAGCCTCCTTTGTTCCCATAGTCTGGGGAGCCTTCTGAGGTGCCTGCTGTGGATGACTGGATTAGAAGAAGTGAACAGGTATGGGACAATGCTCATGTCCGCCTTCAGTGTACTATACAATCTCAAAAGATCCAAGCCGACCGTCACAGACGTCCTCATCCTGAGTATCACCCAGGTCAAATGGTGTGGCTTTCTACATGCAACCTACACCTGAAACTCTCTAGGTCCTAGGTATGTTGGTCCTTTTAAGATTTTACAGCAAGTTAATCCTGTCCCATACCGTTTAGAATTGCCTGCTAATTACCACATCTCTCCCTCCTTTTAATGTATCCCTCCTGAAACTGGCCCATGTGGCACCCGAGCTCTGAAGCTCCTGACACGGACCCTCCTCCACCACTCAAGATTGATGGAGCTCCTGCCTACCTAGTTCGGGAGATCTTGGATTCTCGCAGAAGGGGTCAACTGCAATACCTTTTGGATTGGGAGGGATACGGCCCGGAGGAGAGATCGTGGCTAGCAACTAAGGACATCTTGGACCCATCACTTATCAGAGACTTTCACCTTGCTCACCGAAATCCTCCGGCACCCAGACCCAGGGGTCGTCCTAGGAGAAGAACACCTGGAGGTGTTCCTGGAGCGGGGGGGAATGTAACGTCTGATCAGGTTCCCATCCTTCAGAGGGAGCTCTCACCTTAATATTGAACTCTGTGCAGTTCCTGTTCCTGCCACATCAGTTCCTGTATTGTCATTTCCTGTTACCATGCATTTAAGCCATGTGCTTCCATTACCAGTTTGCAAAGTATTGCTAGTTATTCTGTCTTACTAAGCGTTCTTCCTTGCTTTTGCTGATGTTTATGGTTATGACCCTTCCTTTTGTTCTTCTGCCTCGCATTTCTGGATTACTGTTTTGGATTTGTCTGCTATTGGATGGTTTTCCCTGTATTTTGACTCAAGCCTGTGATCTGAATAAGAGCTATGATTACTGTTTGGACTTGATGCACAGATCCTTTAATAAAGACATGTATATGGAATCCACTCAGCCTATCTCTTCCTTACAAGATCAAATATAGTTTAAATGAAATTGATACGTTAATGAAGTGATTATTTTATGCTTGTTGAACTCAAACTGAAACATTTAAATGGAAAATAAATGATTAGGCAGAAATCCTTCTTCACTCAAAAACAATACATTGGATTTACTTAACTTTAGGCATTAACTGACTTGTTGGGCATTAGCCATATGATGGCTTAGTTGTTTATTTTATTATTAAAACAACTTTAACTCATGTTCGCAGATCCTCAACCCAAGCACATGCTCTTCAATTCACCATAATGGTACCCCCAAAAACATTAACATACCAGAAACTATTTTAACTGCATGTACACCTGAGACAAGCTGTCTGGCATCATTAAGGCCATTCTGATGCCTAGCGATCAGACACCTCTTTCTACCACTCCAGACAGAAAGTCTGGTTTTCTACCTGTGACCTCTGTCTCTGTCTTCCATGCAGAAAGTAATGTCATCAGTACACTGGCCCATTCCTGCGGACCATCCCACACTTCCAATGCTGTAGGTAACTCAAGATGACATTCCTGACCAAGGCTGGGCAACTTTAGAGTAACTTTCTGGGGATCAGTACAAGTTAAGCTCATGCCTCCTTTTAAAAAATGGACAAGAGAGTTGTGAAGAGAACACTACCAAATGGTAGTGCAACCAGAGAGCCCTCTTTGTAAGACTAGACAGTCCTTGATGAGCTGATTAATTGTGAACATATGAGTACATGATCAAAAGTCCACGGTAAGTAAGTGGAGAGGGGACACTCCGGTTGACCACATCTCCATGGAGTTGGACAGTTGAGGTGATCGTAGCAGAACACAGTGAGTAGGGATGGTCCAGGACAGGGTTGGGCAACTTTGGTCCTGGATGGCCACTGTCCTGCAGAGTTCAGCTCCAACCCTAATCAAACACGCCTGTCTGTGGCTTTCTAGTGATCTTGAAGACATTCATTAGCATGTTCAGGTGTGTCTGATTAGGGTTGAAACTAAACTCTGCAGGACAGTGGCCCTCCAGGACCGAAGTTGCCCAACCCTGTCCTGGACCATCCCTACTCACTGTGTTCTGCTACGATCACCTCAACTGTCCAACTCCATGGAGATGTGGTCAACCGGAGTGTCCCCTCTCCACTTACTTACCGTGGACTTTTGATCATGTACTCATATGTTCACAATTAATCAGCTCATCAAGGACTGTCTAGTCTTACAAAGAGGGCTCTCTGGTTGCACTACCATTTGGTAGTGTTCTCTTCACAACTCTCTTGTCCATTTTTTAAAAGGAGGCATGAGCTTAACTTGTACTGATCCCCAGAAAGTTACTCTACAGTCTCTTACCTCAGTCTGCACCATGAGAGGCCTGTGCATGCGCATATCATTAACGATTCCATAGACATCCACCATACTGTCTCTTTCTATCTGTAAGATCAAGTGGTCAATAGCAATGAAGGTCCCCGTTCTTCCCACACCAGCACTAAAAAGGTGAGAGGGTCAAATAATGAGTTGAAAGTTAATTAAATTTTCTAGTAAAATGGTAGTTTATAGGAAGCTAATTTACCTGCAATGCACCACAGTTGGAGAGTGGCGTGAGTACTGGTCCATGTGTTCTCTCACCAGGTGTCTGAAATCAATGAGGATTTCAGTAGTCTTTGGAACTCCATGATCTGGCCACACCGTGAAGTGGAACTGACGTACGAAGCGAGTTTCTGCTGTTTTCACCTACAGAATTATCAGTGATATTACTGTAAAATATTACTGATTTAAAAACAACAACAATTTTCCACTCCTTTATGGTACTGAAGGAATAAATGGAGATCAGATGCGGGAACTGTTGCTTTACATTTTTGATTTTGAAGTCTCTTATGGTCCAACTCTCCAGTTCTATCTCTGAGGTGGTCGTCACAGAGATGTTATGATATTGAGTAGTCTCAGATGGCCAGTACTTCTCACATTTCACCTGGAGAAAATCACAAAGTGCTGGTTAGCTTTACTCAGAATATACATTTTCACATTTCACCACTGTTACTGTTCCACCATGAAAACTCACTCGTCCCATCTCGTTGCATCTGGTCAGCATCACTATGGTATAGACGTTCTTCTCCAAGACCATTCTCCAGAATTCATTCACTGTGACGGGCAGTGGACCCTGAGCTGCTATAAACTCTTTTCTTGAATTATAGCCCTGATCAAAAAAAAAAAAAACATGCTTAGATATGACCCAAAAAAAAATTATAGGAAATTTGACGTCTTTTTATATGCTCACTGGGATGTAGTTGGCATTGATGTAGTCATTGAAGGGACTGCCACACACTGATAACTTCACTCTTGAAGTATCATCTGAAAAGGTAAACATGATGCAATTAGTATAAGAAAGTATTTATTAATTAGGAGCTATAAATTTGTAGCGTCACATCTGTCATGTCGTGTTATAAACCAATGACTCTTATTTTGATTCTTATATTGTCTGTATACATTTCCTGTTCATTTACTTTTTGTTTATTGTGGTTTCTGTAGTTTCTGATTGTTATCACCTGTGTCTTGTTTCCCTGGTGAAAAAAAACCACCATATGCTGGTAGTAGGGCTGTCAAACGATTAATCACGATTAATCGCATACAGAATAAAAGTTTGAGTTTGCCTAAAATATGTGTGTGTACTGTGTGTAATTATTATGTATATATAAATACAAACACATTCATGTATATATTGAAGAAATATTTACAAGTGTATGTATTTATTATAATTTTTATAGAATTTATATTATATATAAATAAAAATATTTGTACATTAATGACATATTTCTATTAAATATATACATTAATTTATGTGTAAATATATAAGCATAATAATTACACACAGTACACACACATTTATTAGGCAAACTCAAACTTTTATTTTGTATGCGATTAATCGCGATTAATCATTTGACAGCCCTAGCTGGTAGGTATGTTTTGATGCTGGGATGCTGGTTAGGTATGTTTTGATGGTTTAAGCTGGTCCTTTGCTGGTCATGTTGCTGGTCAAGGATCTACCATCACATGCTGTTTTTTTTCACCAGGGTTAGATAATCATTTTCATGTTTCTACATTGAATGTACTTTTCATTGTTCATTTTTGCTTTGTTTTTATTTATTTCCTTAAAGCTACAGTACACAACTTCAGGCCCTTTAGCGGTTACCAAATTATACTAAATGCATCTTGCAGAAGAACATTTTTTTGGTTGCGCTGACTTGTACAATATGACCTCAGTGTGAACAGTTCAGGTACAATCCATCAAACTGAAGCCTGTGATTGGGGAAAACTCATCCCACTTTTTAGTACAACATGAAACAGTCAATCTACTCACAAGGTAACACATTGCTGTACCGGTTCTTCTCATTGTTTTCAACAGCCAGGGCGGCGTTCTTTGACTGTGCTGTTCCAATAGTTTTCAACTCCTGCAACAACACAGCACTTCTTTAGACATAGACTAAACAAATCTTTTTGATAATTCCTGAGCACAACGGTTTGATAATATTATCATAGGATCTAGGGTGTAACTTAAAAACATATGTATTTGTGTTTTCCGTGCTTACCTCATACTCTTCAGCAAAACCACAGTTGGAATCCGCATGTTTCTGCTTAAAGTACTCGTCATAATCTTCTATTCTCAAACCATTAGTACTGTATACCACAGAACAAAAACAAACATGTAAAAACATACAGTTTTTAATTATGAAATGTAAAGAATCATGTTTTAACATTAAAAATAATAAAAAGTTACTTACATTGTATTACTGAAAATTTAAAGAAAAAAGAAATACATTAACCATTTTACGTTTTGTCAAATAAATATTTTAATTATAAACAAATAAAACAAAAATACCTAATAGTGTGTACAAGGATGTCAGCACATTGTTTTTGGGTTCGTCTGGAACAGAGAAACATTGCTAAAATAAATCTGGAAGACTTCTATATCTTACAGTATTTACATATCTGATAACAATGGCAACTCACCTTCTTAAATAGAAGAAGAGAATGAGAGTGATGATGAAGAGAAGACTGATTAGTGTAAAAAATACTCCAACAATCACTAAAGGGTTGATAGCTGAACCTACAAAAGAATATGATAATTAGAATCATTATTATATTATTAAACATATTCCCAATAAAGAGACAGCAGTAATCCATTTAAAGTTACTTTATCAGAATAAAGCCTTGTTTATAATATTAACCAGATTACTTAATGAAACAAGATGACATGCTACACACTGAGATGTTTTAAAAGGTTAGCCTTTCTGCATGACCATATTTTAGATAAGGGACCGAACACGTATATTTTAGGATCCTCACAAACTAAACCAAGATAGTTGGTGTCCTGAAAGAAAACACTGCCACTACCAGAGCACTTCATGAAACAAGATGACATGCAAATCAGTTACTATAAAAAAAAAAAAAAAAAAAAAAAAAACACACTTTATCTATCATTTACAGGTTACACTGATAGTCAAAACATTTCTCAGATATTTACTCTGTAGCTTTTGGATTGAGTTTCTGTTGATGTATCTGCTGCAGTGGCTGTGACACAAAATGCATCACTGACTCCAGCAGTCAAACCATGTTACACAATGTGTCTGTTACATTTCCAGATGTTTCATGCACTCAAAAAAAAAAAAAAAAACTAACTAAATTCAATTATTGACAGTGGCTCCACACAACCAATATGTGTTTTATTAAGAAAATAGAATTTTTTTTTAATCTATGCAAACTTTTTGAGTTGTGACACAATTGAATGAGGAAGAATAGTTCAATCATATCAATTTATTCACTTCCCTGTAACTTAAACTGGTTAAGTTTAGTGAACATGTTTTGGTTTATTAAAAACTGGCCAAATGGGTTTCACTCTATCAACATAAGGAGGTTTGTTTCAAACAATTTATTTAAATTATGGACAGTGGTATCATCCAATTAGTTCTAGTTACTTTAACTAAATTAGTTATTTTTAAAGTTATTCCTTTCAACAAAGCATTTTGTGTGTGTGTGTGTGTGTGTGTGTGTGTGTGTGTGATTGTCTTGAAATGAGTCATAAAAGAAAAGATATGTCACAAATGATCAAAGTGTATTTGTTAAACATGAGCATTACATACAGTTAAAAACATATTACAAAATTACACAAAATACCAAACTGTCATTTTCTAATTGGCATTAAGGTAACCAATCAAACATTATTCTCCAATCAAACATTATTCTAAGAACAGAAACTGGCTCCAGAATAATAATAATAATAATAAAAAATTATGCCTAAAATAAAATTAAGTACTTCAAATGTGTACCTTGTAACAGGGATGTCCCTGGTTTCCTACCTTACCAGAGAATTATTTGAATTATTTATTTATTTATTTTAAGTTCAGGAACCAGACAAGGTTAAACCCCTGTCAATTTAATTTGATTCCGGATTGCTGAGTAAAAACCACCAGAAAGGAGATGATTCAAATCAAAACCGGGAAACATTACTCGCGTTCCAAATGCAAATTCAATTTCAAGCAGCAAAACTAATTAAAAATATAGACCCAACATAACCGTATGGTTTGCAATATTCAAATAACAACTAACATTCAGAAAAAAAAATTCAGAAAATTCTGAAAAAAAAAAAGAAAACAATTAAACTAAAGAAGTCCAAAAAACCTGACAAAAATCGAGGAAACTGTAATGAATTTAATTGTCCCAGTGATTGTACTTGATTCCTATCACAACCAGTCTTTGGCTATTTTGAGCACATCTCAATAGCACATAAAACAATTTAATGAGCAGATGAATTGGAACAATTTCACAAAACAAAAACATTGGGAAAAACAAAACAAAAAAAAAAACAAAACAAGAAAATGGGATTGCGTAAGTGTTTGTGTGAACTGCACACAGGCATTTCATAAATGGCCTGTGTGTTACTGCGTAAGGTGATTGTGTTGTACCCTTGTACCTGTCATACCCCTGTGGACTGTTTTGTTGGTTTTTCCCTCATGTGTCCTTATTTGGTCTTTCCTGTTCCGTTTCTTGTTATGTCGTCACTTGTTAATCGCGTACACCTGTCTGTCTCATTAGTTTCCTATATAAGTTTGGTTCAGTTCCTAGGTCATTGTCCATTCTTATAATGTAATTTATGTTAGTTTCGTTGTGTTGGATTGTGTTTTCCCTGGTTTTCCAGTTTGTTCCTGTTCCCGTTTGGATTATCTCATTAAAGCACCTCCTTCCCACACACGACCCTGACAGTACCCTGTCTTCATTTGCAGTATTTTGGAGTTTACGTAAGTACCAATAGCCTCTTTTGCAGCATAGACCAGAACAATAACTGTGGCACCATCCATCCGAAAGCACAGACCTGTGCCAGAAGCTGAACCAGGGAAACAGCGATTCACCACAGCTTCTAATGCTGTCAGCTCCAGGTACGTAGGGGTGCGTCGGGCACAAACTAACGCGGGGTTAATTGTAACACACGTGGTTTAAATATTTCCATACACGCTAGCATAACCAAATTTGCGGTATTTACTAGTGCCATGGCAACACTATACAGAGAAAAAAGTGCGATTCAGTGATGATATAACTGAATATTTATTTTACCATAGTAACAGTAAATTTCTGGCTGAAGTAAATTTTTCTTGTCGATTTTAGTATTCATTTAAAATGAGACAAATCTGCTATTATTATTTTAATAACCAATCTGTTGCTTATCCGTTTAGATAGTTTATTAATGCTTGGCAAGTCAGCAGAAGACACTAACCACTTTTATATTCCAGTCGCGCTGATGGGGAACGTTGTAACACTGCGTTACAATCTGCTATTCTATGACATTAGCCATGTCATTTTCACTATTTTCTTTTATGTATTTAAAAAAGAAACCACAAGAAACAGGTGGATAAAGACTGACAAATCAAAGTTTAATGTTGAGAAATTATTATTTCAAGAAATGTAAAGCATTTTGGCTCATTTATGTGTCTTGTGCTCTATGAGAGCTGTGTTTGGAGGGAGGGGAGTGTTTTTTTTGAATGTCTGAATGTGTTTCATCTATTTGCGCACATTGTTTTGAACTATACTGTATAGCTGTGTTTTGCGATAAGGGCCATCCTACGCATGGTTGCAATGTGTTCACTGTGAACCTCAAAAATTAGATTTTATTAAATTCTTAAAAAGTTAATTTTATTTTATTGACAAAATATTTTAGTTTGTCATGTGTAGTGGACAGCACATTCCAGGGCCCAGTTTATTGGTGGGCCCCTTCCTGACCATAGTAGTGGACAGAGGTTTGCTACATTTTGATTGGATCTTGGTGAACTAACATAAGCAAACTGTCCAATGCCATCAGATAAAGATGCCAGGACAACAGCCAGACATCTCTTGGAGTGCAAGAAGGAGACCTTTGGTACAAAGCCCGGGAAGGAAAAAACACAAACAGGACAACCTTCTTTCTGAGTCTCCGGACTGCAAAGGTGAGACAATAGCAGAAACACCAAATTTCGGAGTCTCCCGTTCAGAAAGACAGTAACAGATACACAGGTCTGAGTCTGCGACCCACAAGGGTGAGACAACAACAGATACCAGGTCCAAGTCCAAGTCTACAGCTTTTGAGGCAGCAACAGATACGACCACGTTCTGAGCCTCTAGCCTGCGAGGAAAGAGATAATCTATGTTCAGAGCCTTCATCCAGCGAGACAACAACTGATGCAGCATCCTGAGTCTCCATCCAAGAGAGACAAAGTGGATTAACCAAGTTCTGAGTCGCTAGCCCAGAGAGGCAGAAGACACACAGAAGCTCCAGCGAGCAAACCTTCACTTCAGGTACTTTTGCTTGCGTGTTCGAAGCTAAGGACCTTCAGCACCTACTCCTGGGCCACATCTGTGTGTTCCAGATCTTAGGACCCTTGGTGCTCCAGGAGATCAGCATCCTACGGCACTTCATCTTTAAGGCTGTCGAAACGGATTTCTGCTCTTTTCCCCACTGTACTGCCACCAGCGCAACCAGTGGAAGAAGTCGCCGCCACCGGACTGCTCACTCAACCACAGCGAATGTAAATATCACTTCCAAACCTCTTCCAGAGACCTTGGCATTGTTGTATATTATCACTATACAATTTTCTAATTTACATAAGATACATTATATAGCTGATTGCAGTTGATAACAAATCTTACACATATTTGTTTGATGCATAGTAAGGTTATTCACCTTATTTGTTTCGGAGTAGAAACAGTTTATCTTTCCAGATAACATAGCTCTGACATAGCAACACCCAACATTGTCACTTGCATTTTATGCATTTTATGCATCTTATGCATCTTATGCACTTTATTCCTTTCTCATTCATGGTATTCATTTAGTAGTTGTTGATTGCTCTTGTCTATCTTTTGTTAATACAATTTATTTTATTACAACTTGTGTCTTCCTTGTGTTGCTAATACAGTAAGAGGTTCTACAAGTTAGAGATCCCACCAATCTTTCTTATGTGATGTACTCATAACCACACATTAATTGACGCGATCCAAGAATCATAATGTCAGCTGTGACATGAGTACCCATCACTACCCTATTTCACCTCCCTAGGTTGGCGAAAGTTAAATTCACTACCTTAATTGGCATCCCTAGGGTGGCGAAAGCGAAATTCATTACACATGTATACTTTTTTTGTTCAATCAGATAACATTTTAAGCTGTCGTATGGTCATGTTACAACGTGCCCCTCCCATGTTATAATGTGCCCCACATACGGGGCATGTTGTCACTTTTCACTTCTTTTCTATTGAGGTAATTAATGAAAAATGTATACACTGTAATTATGAAACAAAGCCACATATTTGTACAAAAAACGTGTGATATTAACGTGGATAAAAAATTACATTCAAAACCCCACGTGGATTTACACAAATTGAGAAATTCGAAAAGTGTTCGGTTGTGCCCCGTGCTCCCCTATAATTCACTCTTTCATGTCACTGCTACCTTTCTCCACTTTCACCCTCCACTTCAAAATAGACTCTCTCTCGCACAGTAGCTCAACGACTTACTAACAGCATTGCAGGTTCACGGGTTGCACAGTAGCACGCTGTTTCTCACACCATTCTCAAGCTGAAGCCATGCACTGTCACGTTCGGTGTACGAAAAAATGAGGTCAGGGTCCAAAATGCAGGGAAGGGAATTTAATATAACAAAACACAAAAGAACGTAAACCAAAAGGCCAACACGGCACAACAAAACTGGAAACACGGATCCAAACCAAACCAAACCAAATCGAAACACACACGAAGACAATAGACAATGCAGACCTGAACAGGAGTGAGAAGTGAGAGTTCTTATACAATAGTCCAGAGTGTGAACAGCTGTGAGCGTAATCAGTGCAAATGACAAGACAGACGTGAACAATCAGGGGAGTGCAGTGCAAGGGGAACAGCGACCTCGAGAGGCTGAGGGAAGACCCACAGCCCCGATCATGACAGTACCCCCTCCCTACGGAACGGCTTCCAGACGTTCCCAAAGTCTGGAGGGAGGAGGTACGGAGGAAGGCAACTCAGGGGGAGGGACGGCGGGCCAGGCCCGTGCAGCAGCAGTGCACGGTGAGGGCCGCCCGGAACAGAGAGCGCGGTCACCGCCGCGTCAGGAACAGAGAAAGCGGTCACCGCCGCGTCCGGAACAGAGATAGCGGTCACCGGCCCCGTCAGAGCTGAGAACAGAGATAGCGGTCGCCGCCGCGTCAGGAACAGAGAGAGCGGTCGCCGCCGCCAGAGTGTCGCCGCCGCGTCGGAACAGAGAGAGCGCGGTCGGTGGCCGCCACCGCGTATCTCATCAGAGAGATAGCCACCACCGCCGCGTCCGGAACAGAGAGCGCGGTCGCCGCCGCGTCAGGAACAGAGAGAGCGGTCACCGCCGCGTCCGGAACAGAAGGCACGGCGAGGGCCACGTCAGGAACAGCGAGCGCAGCCGCCTCCGCGTCAGGAACGGAGATAGCGGTCGCCGCCGCATCCGGAACGGAGATAGCGGTCGCCGCCGCGTCAGGAACAGAGAGCGCGGTCGCCGCCGCGTCAGGAACAGAGAGCGCGGTCGCCGCCGCGTCCGGACCAGAGAGAGCGGTCGCCGCCGCGTCCGGACCAGAGAGAGCGGTCGCCGCCGCGTCAGGAACAGAGATAGCGGTCGCCGCCGCCTGCCCGAGGAAGAGCGTCTCCGCCCCCGCCAGAAAGCAGGGCCGCATCTGCGCAACCTCGGCCCTACAGGCGTCCATCCCCGCCAGACAGGCGTAGATGAGCTCGAAACGGGCGGCCGACGCCGCCTCAAAGGACATTCCCACCGTGTCGGGAAAAGAGCGGGTGGTCGCCGCCCCCAAACGCGCGTCCGCCGTCGCCAAACGGGGAAGCTTCGCCTCCCCGAAAAAAATCCTCCCCGCTGGACCCATCTTTGAGGTCTGCATTCTGTCACGTTCGGTGTACGAAAAAATGAGGTCAGGGTCCAAAATGCAGGGAAGGGAATTTAATATAACAAAACACAAAAGAACGTAAACCAAAAGGCCAACACGGCACAACAAAACTGGAAACACGGATCCAAACCAAACCAAACCAAACCGAAACACACACGAAGACAATAGACAATGCAGACCTGAACAGGAGTGAGAAGTGAGAGTTCTTATACAATAGTCCAGAGTGTGAACAGCTGTGAGCGTAATCAGTGCAAATGACAAGACAGACGTGAACAATCAGGGGAGTGCAGTGCAAGGGGAACAGCGACCTCGAGAGGCTGAGGGAAGACCCACAGCCCCGATCATGACATGCACGTACCTCACACACTTCTTTTGCTTCCATCACACACACATTTCCATGCTCATGTCACCAAAGATTGTGCCCCTCTCTTTCCGTCCTTGTACATTCCTCTTTTAAATAGTTGATAGATGATTAATCCTCTGTTTTAATTGGTCGGCAGGATTACATTAATAGTGGTGCCGTATTACGTTCCGCCACAACCTGAATTCAGGAGGGTTGCTCAAGTTCAGTCCTTACATCAGTCCCAGCAACACAGTTTTGCATAGGGTATATTGCTAAGGTCCTGAGGAATTTTATCTTCCAGCACTCCAACATCTGTTGGGCTGTCTTCAATGTCTGTACCTTCAAATCTTAGAGGGGTTTTGGCTATTTCCTTATCTGGTCAGGCTGGGAGAACAGCTGGAACAACCAGATAAAACCAGCCTGACCAGCTTAAACCATCTAAGACCAGCCAACCAGCTTAGGCTGGTTTTAGCTGTTTTTTTTTTTTTTTTCTCTAGCAGGGCTCGATCACCTGGCAACGTCTGTATCCTAGAAAAGATATTTAAAAGGATGGAATACTCAGATTCTTATGTGTTAACTTTATCATAGCATTTATCATTCTTAGAAAAAAAAAATAAAAAAATAAAACACTCACCATATACTCCATTATAAGACTGCTAGGGTTTTCATTCGGGTGCTTCAATGTCATAGGTCTAAAAAGGCAAACAACAAAGAAATGTATGATTTTTTTTTTTTTTTTTTTCTAAAATCGCACATTTTAAAAATAAAAAATGTCAGTCGTTTATCTATTATTATTCTGTGAGATCATTTCCTTATGGGGAATACAGGCAAACAGACAAGATGGAATTCTAACAAACATTACACTGGAAAATGAAAACATAACAGTACTTGGCCAGACCAGCACAGAAGGACACTGTCCTGCAGAGTTTTTTCAATATTTCCAATTGGGGAAAGTTCACCGAAAAATGAAAACTCTGTCATTAGCCACTTGCCATCATGACTGCGGACTGTCATTGTGTTTGTTTTCTTCCCCATGTGCTCCCCTTGACCTAGTTTCTCCCTCATGTTTGATTGTTCATGTTTGATTGTTCATTGGCTTCAGCTGTGTGTTTATTAATTCCCTCGTTTAGTTCCTGGTTACTTAAGCTCTGTGTTTTCCTGTGTCTAGTGTTCGGTGTTGAAGTCTCTATGTTGATGCTATGCTGTGTGTTTGCTCCTGCCTGCTCTGTATTCAGTGTTGGGGAGTAACTAGTTACACGTAACGGATTTACGTAATTTAATTACAAAATAAATGTATTAATAGTTAGTTACGGTTACTGAGGAAAAAATGTGTAATTAAATTACAGTTACTTTCGAAATTGTTAATGATTAGAAAGGGGGTTACATCTGAATTTTTTTGCGTACACACCCACACACACACCAACATACAGATTTAATTGACTTCTTTCATAAACTGCACTGACTGCTCTAAAATGAGACACAGATGTTTTAGGAGTTTATTACACAGAATAGGACACATGCTTATTCCATAACTGTTTTATTTCCTGTTTGGGTTTATGCATATGCTTTATTTTTTAGGATTAATTGTTTTTTTTTTTTTCAAGGCATTGTTGGATGCCAGTGTTTCCTGTCATAACTATGCAACCATTTGATTTCAAAACCAGTATCATTGCTATTAAACTATTTCTTATGATTTTAAATCTGTATTTAACCTCAGAATGTTCTCAAAGTACATAAGAGGTGTTGTCTGAATTTATGGTGGTTGTGCTTTAAATTAAATTATTACATGGCTCAGTGGCTTTTGATTGGTCAGTCGTGACATTCCAAGGTGCGTTATTCCCCAATAACAACTGGTAAAAGCTAACAACACAGACTCATCCGGGCAACTTAAGTTGGCGCTTTACGTTAGTTTTTCTTGGTGGAAGCTTTTAATTTTGTTGGCTAATAAAATATTAAAATTCAATTCAATATTATGTGTACAATTTCTTAAAACTTATTCTGGAATGTATATCCAGCCAGTTGTTATTACAAAATAAAGCTGTATATTACAACTTACTTACTTCTTATAATCTTAATTCAAATAATGAAGGATTCTGAACATCTGACAGTAATCAGTGTTGAACGCTACTGTAAGGTTAATTCTGCCTGGTTTAAATGCTTCAAAATGATTAGCAGTTGAAAATATTAGAAATTTAGAAAAGTAATGAAAAAGTAATCAAATGTAATAAGTTACATTACTAAAGTAATTAAAAAATTACACTACTTATTACATTTTAAATAGGGTAACTTGTAATCTGTATCCTATTACATTTCCAAAGTAACCTTCCCAACACTGCCTGTATCACCCTTTTGGATTTATGAAAGACTTTTGTTTGAATGTATCGTTTCTCGCTCCACGCAGTAACAGCATACAACAGTGACACTCACCCTCATTTCGTTCCAAACAATGTATATACATCGTGATAGGAGAAGAATTGTTAAAGTCGTTATTTTTGTTTTCTTTGTGCTCGAAAAGTATTCTCTATAAAAGTATTGGCCTATTATATCGATGTCCTTATTACCTTTCTGGATCTGGGAACATTTCAGGTGTGTTACTTTCTATGCAAGGTCTCAGATTTAATCAAAAATATCTTAATTTGTATTCCAAAATGAGGAAGGTCTTACAGGTTTGGAACGACATGAGCGTGAGTAATTAATGACAGCATTTTCATTTTTTGGGTGAACTAGCCCTTTTAAACACACCTGAACCAGCTAATCAAGGTTTTTAGGAATTTTCAAACAAAAACAAATTCTTACTAGAAGTTCCAGGCAAGTGTGTTGGAGCTAAAATCTACATAACACTGACTCCCCAAGAGCAAGTTTGGACATGTCTGCCTTGCATCAAAATGTATTTTTTATTAGGAAGTTAATGCATTTGTAATATCTGTCACTTTATAGTAATACTACATATTTTGTATGTATTGTATTTGTACCAGCAGATAACTGCCAAAGGCTTAGATAAGCAACGCACGCTTTGCGCACACATAATCCAATGTCCAGTCTTGATGTTGATTTCAGTTTAAGATTACTTTATTGAACACGATGGAAATAATTATCCCGAAGTGTGGTAAAAACTGTGGACGTTTCCTCTACCAAGACTGCTAACTATGTGCACATACTGCTCCCAAGTGGTGACACCCAAAATACATCTACATAACACATTGGCTCCTACACACCGGCCCTATAATTGCTGGTATGTAACTACAATTATGTCTTAAATTATCAAAGGAGCCACAAAGGATGTATGTGAATTTCTTCTTTGAAGATCAGTCTATTGTTTCTTCCAACAGCAGGCAGATTTTGGAAACAGGTCTATCCAGTAATTCTGTTTGTGTCTTCAGTTGTACAGAACCAACAAATTCCTTTTTTTGTCAGGATAGGTCTGATTGATTTTGCCTAATGACCAGAAACCACGTAGAGCAGTTGGATCCAGGATGACCACTATATCACCAACAGTTAAGTTTCTATGTGGTTTTCTCCATTTTTGTCTTTCCTGAAGCAGTAGAAGATATTCCCTTATCCAACTTTTCCAAAAGAGATCACACAGGTATTGGACTTGTCGTCATCCTTGTCTGATGTACAAATCACTTTTTTTTTTTTTGGAAAAATCCTGGTGGAAGAAATGGTTTTGATCTCATTCAGATCATCAGAAAGCTTTGTGATAGAAAAGTCATTAAGAATGGCTTCAGCTTCACAAAGAATAGTGTGAAAGTGCTCATCATCCAAGCATTGTTGTCTAAGTGTGGAGTACAACACTTTCTTTACAAGACGAATGAGCCTTTCCCACATGCCTCCATGACGTAATCCTGCAGGGCTATTAAAGGTCCATGCTATTCCTTCTGATAGGAAAGAATGCAGAATTTTTGTCATGATCCAAATTCTTCAAAGTTTTCCTAAGCTCCATCTCTGCACCAATAAAATTAGTGCCATTATCAAATCTTAAATGCAGTACTTGCCCACAACGGCACATAAAATGACAAATGCAATTTATGCAGGAATTTGTATCCATAGATTAGGCTACTTCAAGGTGTACTGCTCAACTGGTCATCCAGGTACACATAACTCCATATCTTTTAACAACACCACAACCTCTCTTCATATCAGTAGGTCCAAAGTAGCCCACACCAGTATTGGTGAAAATGTCTTGAAAATGTCAACACACAACACATTCAGAGATTACCTTTCTACAAGCAGTTTGAAGAGTTTGCTTTCAAAATGTTGACAACATGTGGTTTATCCCCACATGACCTAGTTGTCTATGAATATGTTTGGATACATGGTGTTCTTTTGGCAAGATAACTGGGCTTTTTGTCTTGCTGCTATACAAAGTTTTCCACCATTTCTAAGTAAACTATCCATCAATACTGGATCAAGCTTGTAGATGTTACTAAACATTTTGACTCCAGATGTTCCACTTTCCAAGGAAGAAATTTCTTGTTTGAATGCTTCATGTTGAGAAAATCCAATAATAGCTGATTCTGCCTGAGAAAGATCATCTGGTGTAAGGCTTTGACCAGGGAATTCAGTTTGAAAACCTTCTCATTTCCTCATTAACTCTGTCCTGCTCTACTGTAGAATTGTTTGTTCCAGAAGTAAATGAGGACTGACTATGTTTTCTGTGTTGCTTGAGCTTCAAAAGAACATCTTTGAACTTTTGAATCCATGCCAATCCTGTGCATTTGTGGTCTTTCAATTCCATGCTCAAAAGCTTGAATGAATGTAGCAAACTTTAAGGGATCTCCATCAAATAATGGAATTACAGGAGGAAGTAATGAAGGCCTGTCTTCTGAAAGCTTCTTGTGTAGTTGTACAGCGCATTGCAACTTGAATAGAATTCCCAGGAAGATGCACTTGTTAATTGTTCATTCAGTGAGTTTGATTTTTTTTTTTTACATTTTACATTACTGTTTTTTAAAACTGACAACTTTGCATCATTGGTTGCTATTTTTACATTCATCATGAGTTGTTCCTTTTGTCTTTTGAGTCTTTCACTTTGGACGAGGAAGAAGAAGAAAAACTTTGCATTCAGAGTATGTCTCTTCTCCATAGCAGCATGTTGTAATAATGCAGCCCTTTCTGCCATCGCATTTATCCATGCAGAAAAAGTTAAACTTGAAGTACTTGCTGAACATTTTGACACTTTGCTACGATGGGACTGTTTTGTGGACACATACACAATATTTTCATCAGGTCCTATTTCACTGCTTACTGCAGATGAAGCATCACATTCAATGATATAGGTTATTTCCACAATCGAATTATGCAAATCTTTAGCTTCTTCACAATACCTGACAAACCTCTTTATTTGCCTTTCCACATTTGGTACAGTTTCACTTGTGAATTTAAGAGAAATTATATAATTCACCTTTTGTTTGACTTTGTTTACTTGATTCAGTAATCAATTTTCTAGACTTTTGCAAATTTTCAAAGAGCAAAGCAACCCCCTTTGCAGTCATTTTTCTCACTCTTTTTTGTGACACATTTTCATCAACAGCACCATCATCATTTTCCGTTTTCCATTTCCATCCTCCGGGTGCGTTCCATAAGCAAAGCACAGATGGGACACAGCAAGATAAGGGCAGGGTCTGCCTCCTCCAAGGGCAGTGATTGCAGTTTCACCACTTGATCTCAAAGATGAGTGGTGGGAACCTTGGGCACATAACCAGACCGGGGTCTCAAGGTAACGTGTCAGCCAGACCAAATTCAAGGCATGGTTCGTTGACCAAGAATGCCTGCAGTTTCCCCACCCTCTTGATTGAAGTGAGCATATCAGGAGCATAGTCTTGAGAGACAGGTATTTCAGCTCAACTGAATTAAGGAGCTTAAAGTGGGCTCTCCATAATCCTGCCAGGACCACAGAAAGATCCCAAAAGGGGCTGAGGTGCAACCTGAGAGGGTTCTCCTCTCACCTCTCAGATCTACTGCATCCTGTCCAGAAACCAGACATGCAAGTTCCATAGATTGGGTCGCGGGTGCCAAATTGTGCCCATACCCTGTGAAAGAAGGTGAATTCTACAGGAAGGGGCTGTTGCAAGAAGCATGAGGTCGGCAAACCAGGTCCGGGTGGGTCAAAATGGCACAATCAACAAAAACCTGCTCCCTGCCCTCCTTGATCTTGCACAGGGTCTGTGCAAGAAAGCTCACTGGACTTTGTATGCATATGCTTGACCCTCAAAGGCAAACCACAGAAACTGCCTGTGTCAAGGCAGAATTGAGACATAAAAGTAAGCACCCTTCAGGTTGATAACTGCAATGTGCTCCTGCGTCAACATCTTGAACGGAAGCCTGTATAGGGACCGATTCAAGACTTGCAGATCCAGAATATGCTGTAACCCACCGCTTTTCTTGGGTACAATGAAACAGGGATTTTAAAATCCCGAATTCATCTCGGCCAGAGGGATTCACTCTATTGCGTACTCTCTGCGTGCAGGTCAGAGGCGTCCTTGTCCAAACTGACAGATGTAAAAAGGATGCTCCTGAACCTGAGAGGGTGCCTGGTGAACTGAATCGCGTAGCCAAGAGGAGTGCGAGGAAGCGAAGCATCCTGCAACTCCAACCTGTTGAGTGGCAAAATTATCTGCTGAGTATAAAATTATGAGGAAACTGTGCTCACAAACAGAACTCAGCATGATAGACCCAGAGATTAAACAATTTGCTCTATTATCTGCAGCAGCGGTGGAGAAGGCCCCTGGCCCTCCCAGATGTTATTATTCCCCAAAGAACAAATCCTGTCATCTCTGGGTCGCCCATCTCAGTAACACTTTGCGGTCTTCCAAGGAGACTTAACGGCACCCTGAAAAACGGGCTGTGCCCCCTTCCAGTGGGTAGCTCGACTCCCCTGCTGAGGGGTTGCCTCCTTCAATATTCCTTGAGGGGGCAGAGCAGGTGTTAAAGCCACAGAGGGGCGTCCTCGGCATCGAGCAGACGAAGACCTGGTCCTCGCGTCTTGGTGTTCGGAGGGCAAGATGTGTTTGATGGCCTCCATCTGTTTCTGGACTGCCAAGAACAGCTGGGCAAAATACTCAACAGTGTCACCGAAGAAGCTAGCCTGGGAGATGGGGGCATCGAGAAAGCAAACTTTGTTGGCATCACACATCTCAGCCAGGTTCAGCCAGAGATGGTGCTCCTGGACCACTATGATGGACATCACTTGACTGAGGGACGGTGCCGTGACTTTAGTCACTCGTAAAGCAAAGTCAGTCGCCATACGCAGTTCCTGCGTCAACCCCAAGTCAGAATTGAAATTCTTGAAATCATAAAAAGACTTTCTTGTACTATATAAGACTTTTTTTGGCCTTAAATTTAAGACATTTAAGGACCCATGTAAACCCTTATTACTTCTGTTTATAAATAATGAAATAGTGATACAGCCCTTCACTTACCTTAGCCAAAACTTAATTTCCTTCATTTCGCCAAAGTTAGGCAGTGATGAAGTAAGAAAACCATGATCAAATGCATGCTGTTATAAAAAAGCAAACGCAGATACAACTTTAAAATGTATGCAGAAGTCAAATGTGGCATTATTTGTACTTCCGTGCTTTAGCTAATTGAGTAGGGTAGAAAAAGCACAGGGAGGTTTTATTTAACTGCTCATATATCATTAATAAGATGGAAAATCACCCATCCTCTGTTCCACAAGCACACATACATATACACTACAGAGTCTCATGCACTTTCAAATCTCCCAACTGCACAAAATCATATATTAACGGAGCAGTAACCAGTTACACAATAACTACTCAACTGGTAAACAAAACACTAAAAGCATCCCAAAACAGACTTTCAGAAACACTAACAGAAATTAAAGACTTTGACTTTACACAAAGAAAACTTAAGATTTTCTTACCTGGCTGGTACTTCTAGCTCTGATGCAATGCACCTCCTTCATGTCATCTTCATCAGGTGCGTTGGAAATCGTCCTTTTATTTGAATGGTATAATTAAACCCTTCACATTAGTTTAATGATTGATAATTTAGTAAAGTGGAAAATTAAACAGTTTAAGTTAATTAAGCACAATACAATAGTGTTTTGGAGGAGAACCAAATATATTTGTGCTGTTTTAACAAAAAAAAATATATATATATATATATATATATATTTGAATAAAACAGACAGATTACCTTTTTTTTTTTTTTTTTGAGTGCAGTCCATTGTACTTAAACATAAAAAGCCATTTCAAGTGGTTTATCCTATTTCAGAAGCACAGATGATGTCGAGATTTCAGTTACTGTGAGTTTCACTTTATTTTAATGGTCCCTTTAACACAGGGGTGCCCAATACGTCGATCGCGATCTACCGGTCGATCGCAACGGTGGTGTGGGTAGATCGCATGGCATTAACCATTAGACGTAAGATTAAGTAGACCTCAGCCAATCATCCATCCTCACTATTAATTTGGTCACTTGATTGACCTTAAAGTCAGTCAGTCTGACATCAGACCTTTTATGACACGAGTCACTGCGCATGAACATGCATACAACGGCGCCAAGTGCTGCAAAACTCTAGCAAGCTAGCGAGATAGCCTCCAATTTATTTCTTTTAAACTTAAGAAAGGGTATAACAATGAGTGGGGGAGCTGGACAAAGTAAGAAGTCAAAAACTTACCATTTCCATATGGAGTGGACCATTTTCACTATGTCATTTTCAAAGTGCATTTGCCTCATCTGCCAGTCTGTAATCGCTATTCCGAAGAAGGGAAATGTGGAGCGGCATTTTCGTACTGTTCATAAAAACTACGACACTGACTTCCCTCCGAAAAGCGAACTGAGAAAAAGAAGGGTGAAGGAATTAAAATCTCAGTTGTCCGGACAGCAGTCATTTTTCTCACAGCTAACTTCAAAAGCGAAGGCAGCCACCGAAGCTTCGTTCCGAGTGAGTCACCTCATCGTTAAGAACAAGAAATCCTTCCAAGATGGAGAGATGGTAAAAGAGGCATTCGTTGAAGCAGCTGACTCGTGGTTCCGAGACTTTAAAAACAAAGCAGAAATACTACCTTCGATTAAAGCTCTCCTGCTATCAAGAAGTAGTTACAAGGCGCAGTGAAGCCATGGCCGAGGATTTGACCCAGCAACTTTGGAAGGACATCACAGATTGCGAGTGTTTCTCACTGCAGTTTGGACGAGTCTACAGACGTGAGTGACACAGCCCAGTTGTGCATTTTTATTCGGATGGTGTTTAATGATATGATTGCAAAAGAGGAGCTGTTAACAGTACTGCCCATGAAAGAACACACACAAGGAGAGGACATATTTCAGTCTTTCAAAAACTTTATGGAGAAAACACGGCTCCCAGTGTTTAAGTTGGTGTCCATCACCACGGACGGAGCGCGCACGATGGTTTGCCGCTCGAATGGATTTATTGCCATGTGCAGGGAGGACGATGCTTTCCCGGACTTCCTCAATTATCACTGCATAATACATCAACAAGCGTTATGCGCAAAAATGCTCAACATGAAAGAGATAATGGATGTGGCAACGAAGATCGCCTGTTCTATTCGCGCCAGATCTCTTCAAAGACGGCTATTCTGTGCGCATCTGGAGAACGCCGACTGTGACCACTCTGAGTTGTTGTTGCACACTGACGTGAGATGGCTTAGTCGAAGAAAATTCCTGCCAAGATTTTGAGAGTTCTGTCCGGAGATTAAGGAGTTTTTACGTGTAGCTAAACATGCAGAATACGACCAACTAAATGACAATCGGTGGCTGCTAGATTTGGCATTTTTAACCGATCTGACCAACATGTTGAATGACCTTAATCTAGAGCTGCAAGGAAAAGACAAAACCGTGACCAATATGATCAGCTCAGTTAATGCTTTCAAACGAAAAATGCAACATTTCTCCTCAAAGCTCCAGCGCCATGATTTGGCAAACTTCCAGAACCTTGATTCCAGAATCATTAAGTCCAAGTACCGTTCCACCATGACTGATGATCATTTGGAAGTGTGCTTGAGGTTGGCTATCAGCAGCTACTGTCCGGACTATGCATCCCTGGCTGATTCCATTCAGTGCAAGTCATCAGAGTAAAGTAATGACAAAAAATGTACTTGTATGTAGTTGTATTGTGCAATATGGGTTCATGTAGTTATGCAAGCTACACCAACATATAAAGAATTCTCAATATATTCATGAATAAATATATGTTTTGCAATTTTATAGTAGGTAGATCATTTTGACTTGGTCATTTTATAAGTAGCTCACAAGCCAAAAAAGTGCGGGCACCCCTGCTTTAACACATTTTGTTGCCTAACCTACATGTCTACTGATTCTTATTAGAGTGTTAGTAGAGTATTAGTAGACTGGTAGGGTTAGAATAAACTGACATGTACTTGCAAAGCTACACTTATAGTCAGCAGAATGTCTGTTTGGAGACCATCACAATAAAGAGTTAGTAGATGTTAAGCAAACAGTCTACTAATACTCTAAGTTGTTCACAAGGGACCATCAAAATAAAGTGCTACTTATATATGTTTGTGTTGCTTTAGAGGGCTGCATTGGGATCCTGCAGGACCCAACACAAATCTCTGTTTATTTATTTCATTGCAAGACTTGGTATTAAAATACATTAAATTGCTGTAAACAGTATGAATACAATTTCTTCTTGCTGTTTATGTTTTCCTATTTCCCAACAAAACAAAAACTTTTACCTTGTAGACGTTGATGTTTGATACTTAGAGTTTGACATGAAATAATCACAATTATTATCACAATATACCACATTAATGATAAATATGAATGAAGTCAACATAGGCTCATTGGAAATATGTGCCTCTGTATGCATTTCTGCAAAACTACCTATATGTACATCACTGCAGTTTTGCAGGTGTAATGAACACACAGTGTGAACCCTGTAAACTAGCGTTTGACAATACAGCTCAAATCCACATAAGGAAGTTAAAATAGCATCAGCAAATGCATTTTTATGTCACTTTTGCATTTGTTAACACTACTGGGTAGGTTTAATTTTGGGTTTGGTGTGGGGGATATTTCCAACATGATATAGCATTAACCTTTAGCATCACTCCTCGGATATTTGAATTCTGAACAGCTGCAATACGTACCTCAAGCAGCGTAATAAAAACATACAGCCATATGGTAAGTGTTTATACTGTTATTCAATGAATAATACTTGAATATAAGACTTGTTTGAGGGTATGTGTGAGACTCATTTGAAGAAGTACTTGAAGTGACAGGGAGTGACACATTTACTAAATAGAAGAAGAATGCAATGAAGTTTTGCATTTATTATATTATATTATATTATATTATATTATATTATATTAATGAAAGAATAGCATATGTTATAGGATACAATGCTTTTAACTGCGAGATGGTAAACCTGAGTTGGTATCAAAGTTGAATCCCGATGAAATCAGTACAACATACCAGATTAATAATAAACTGAATTTTCATTTTTAATTTATAATGTTTACACAGTTGTCCAATAATAAAAATACTCATTTGTGGGAGCTGAGGTTTCAGACACATTTGAAGGAAGGCTTGTAGTGACAGGAGCTGCTGGGATATTTAGGTGTAAAAAGAAACAACAAACACACCAACAAGCAAACAAACAGTCAAGCAAGCAAACAAATACAGATTTTTGTTTGTTTGTTTTGTTTTGTTTTCTGATAAAAATCAAATTTTAGTTGACATGCTTAAAAGAGTAATAAATTCATAGTCATTTTTCCCAATTGCAACGTCATAGTTGTCAGTCTATATTAATTCTGGTAGGTGCTGATGATTGAGACAATTATAAAATTACATTAGCATTAAAAAAAAAAAATAACATACAGCTATATGGTAAGTGTTTATGCAGTTATTCCATGAAAAATACTCACTTGTAGGTGTTGTTTGAGCAGATGTGTGAGACTCATTTGAAGAAGTGTTTGAAGTTACAGGGAGTGTTGTGATATCTGGACATATGGAGATAACAAAACACATTTACTAAAATAGTCTTTCCTGACAAGCTCAAAAGGGCATTTGATCATACAATGAAGTGTTGTATTATATTATATTATATTATATTATATTATATTGTAGCCTTCATGCTATCAAAGATACACAAAGGCAGGATGAAACTGAACTCAGTCGTCTCATTTATTTCTTTTTCAACAGAAGAACAGCACACCAGAACAGAGCGTTCACAACAACTCTCTTTCTTAAAGGGAGAGTTGTGAACAAAGAGCTCTTCCCAGCTCTTTCCTGTCATCTCTCTACTGTCCTATCACAATAGAAGGCATAAAAAGCCCCAAAAAAAAGTAAAAAAAAAAAAGAAAAAAAAAGTCTGAATTTGTGGTGGCTGTGCTTTAAATTAAATTATTACACAGCTCAGGCTCATTCAGGGCAACTTAATCAGTGCTATATGCTTGATAATTTTTCTTGGTGGAAGCTTTGCGTTTGGTTAGCTAATAAAATTTTACTTGCTCTATTGTTTCATACAAACGCAGCTGCTGACATTTTTTTTTTTTGTACACTGTAATGGATTATAAGATAACTAACAAACTAGTACTACTACTTAATTATTTATGTGGTGAAATGTTGTGTAAGAAAACTGGTATGACTGCACTGTATCCCTAAAATGTCTAGTTTGAACTTGCTGTTTGCTAGCAACTGATTTCTTCATGGGAGCTTTGCGTTGAAATCTTTCAACTCAGATCAGTGTTTTGTGTCTAATAATTTTGACATGAAACATCTAAATAATCTATCAAGCAGCTGTGTGATGCAATGTCCATTCAGCCAGTTGATATTGCAAAGTAAGAATGTACATTATCCCTTACTTATTATAATCTTAATTCAAGTGATAAAGAATTTTGAAAATCTGACAGTAATCAGTGTACAGTAATCCATTGTACTTAAACATAAAAAGCCATTTCAAGTGGTTTATCCTATTTTAGAAGCACAAATGATGTGGAGATTTCAGTTATTGTGAGTTTCACTTTATTTTAATGGTCCCTTTAACACATGTTGTTGCCTAAGTAACAATGCACCTACATGTCTACTGATTCTTATTAGAGTGTTAGTAGAGTATTAGTAGACTGGTAGGGTTAGAATAAACTGACATGTACTTGCAAAGCTACACTTATAGTCAGCAGAATGTCTGTTTGGAGACCATCACAATAAAGAGTTAGTAGATGTTAAGCAAACAGTCTACTAATACTCTAAGTTGTTCACAAGGGACCATCAAAATAAAGTGCTACTTATATATGTTTGTGTTGCTTTAGAGGGCTGCATTGGGATCCTGCAGGACCCAACACAAATCTCTGTTTATTTATTTCATTGCAAGACTTGGTATTAAAATACATTAAATTGCTGTAAACAGTATGAATACAATTTCTTCTTGCTGTTTATGTTTTCCTATTTCCCAACAAAACAAAAACTTTTACCTTGTAGACGTTGATGTTTGATACTTAGAGTTTGACATGAAATAATCACAATTATTATCACAATATACCACATTAATGATAAATATGAATGAAGTCAACATAGGCTCATTGGAAATATGTGCCTCTGTATGCATTTCTGCAAAACTACCTATATGTACATCACTGCAGTTTTGCAGGTGTAATGAACACACAGTGTGAACCCTGTAAACTAGCGTTTGACAATACAGCTCAAATCCACATAAGGAAGTTAAAATAGCATCAGCAAATGCATTTTTATGTCACTTTTGCATTTGTTAACACTACTGGGTAGGTTTAATTTTGGGTTTGGTGTGGGGGATATTTCCAACATGATATAGCATTAACCTTTAGCATCACTCCTCGGATATTTGAATTCTGAACAGCTGCAATACGTACCTCAAGCAGCGTAATAAAAACATACAGCCATATGGTAAGTGTTTATACTGTTATTCAATGAATAATACTTGAATATAAGACTTGTTTGAGGGTATGTGTGAGACTCATTTGAAGAAGTACTTGAAGTGACAGGGAGTGACACATTTACTAAATAGAAGAAGAATGCAATGAAGTTTTGCATTTATTATATTATATTATATTAATGAAAGAATAGCATATGTTATAGGATACAATGCTTTTAACTGTGAGATAGTAAACCTGAGTTGGTATCAAAGTTGAATCCCGATGAAATCAGTACAACATACCAGATTAATAATAAACTGAATTTTCATTTTTAATTTATAATGTTTACACAGTTGTCCAATAATAAAAATACTCACTTGTGGGAGCTGAGGTTTCAGACACATTTGAAGGAAGGCTTGTAGTGGCAGGAGCTGCTGGGATATTTAGGTGTAAAAAGAAACAACAAACACACCAACAAGCAAACAAACAATCAAACAAGCAAACAAATACAGTTTTTTGTTTGTTTGTTTGGTTTTGTTTTGTGATAAAATCAAATTTTAGTTGACATGCTTAAAAAAAGTTCATAAATTCATAAAGTCATTTTTTACAATTGCAACGTCATAGTTGTCAGTCTATATTAATTCTGGTAGGTGCTGATGATTGAGACAATTATAAAATTACATTAGCATTAAAAAAAAAAAAAATAACATACAGCTATATGGTAAGTGTTTATGCAGTTATTCCATGCATAATACTCACTTGTAGGTGTTGTTTGAGCAGATGTGTGAGACTCATTTGAAGAAGTGCTTGAAGTTACAGGGAGTGTTGTGATATCTGGACATATGGAGATAACAAAACACATTTACTAAAATAGTCTTTCCTGACAAGCTCAAAAGGGCATTTGATCATACAATGAAGTGTTGTATTATATTATATTATATTATATTATATTGTAGCCTTCATGCTATCAAAGATACACAAAGGCAGGATGAAACTGAACTCAGTGGTCTCATTTATTTCTTTTTCAACAAAAGAACAGCACACCAGAACAGCGCATTCACAACAACTCTCTTTCTTTCCATGTATGCATGTGAATGTCAGTGCTGTGTGATTTGTGTGTATTACTCAGTAATGTGTAAGGCTCTTGTATCTACTCTTACACAGGTCCCCCCAGAATTCACCAACACTGGCAGCATTAGTTTTCTTGGAGCTTGAACTTTTCTCCCTGAATGTGTACAGTATCGTGAGCTTGCACCCTGTTGAACTTCCTTGGCTATCAAACTCTCTGCCCTGGAGTCCTCCTCATAGTTGGTAGCTGGGAGACCTTTCATTGGCTGATTCAGCTCTGCATGAGCCAGTTTAAGTTGGTCAACAGTAACTCGCTCTGGCCGGACCCCAGTGTCGACCAGGAACGATTTGACTCCAGCCTCCAGAACACGAAACTGTCCGTCATATGG
This sequence comes from Labeo catla, assembly GCA_012976165.1. Taxonomy (NCBI): domain Eukaryota; kingdom Metazoa; phylum Chordata; class Actinopteri; order Cypriniformes; family Cyprinidae; genus Labeo; species Labeo catla. The sequence continues at coordinate 176,441 of VONZ01000460.1, forward strand.
GGAGCGTAACGCATTCCTGTGAGCGTCATGTCGAATGAAAACAAACTCAGCTGTAGAGAGGTCCTTGAGGTTCCAAGCTGCCGTCATGTCATGATGAGAATTAGGAAGTGGTTTGAAGGCATTGACTCTCTCTAAAAGAGCAGGCTGGTCAGACGGTAGAGCCCATGGCCTTGTGCTGTCTGGAATGAAATCCCCTGGCACATGCAATGTCTGGCCATACATCAACTCCGCAAAGGAAGTTTAAAGATCTGCAGGCCCAGCAAGACCTAAGGTTGCCGCTCCACCCATCTGTCGTCTGTCAGACAGGCCCTAAGTGCAGACCTGAGGGAGGTTCGCAAAGGCCATTGGCCTGCGGGTGGAACGCTGCGGTATGGTGAAGCTGTAACTCCAAAGACTCGAGCAATCTCTGCCCATAACTCTACCGCGGTCTGAAGTTATATCTGATGGAGTGCCGAAACGTGCCACCCAGTTGACGATTGTGCCCTTGTGGCCCTTGAAGGCCCTAGTGACCTCTGCCGTAGTTGTCGAGCTCAACGGCACTGCCTCTGGCCACCTAGTAGTTCGATCCACCATAGTCAAAAGGTGAGTAAATCCATGGGAGGGTGGCAAAGGACCCACCAGGTCAATGTTAACATGGTCAAAACGTTGTTCAGGCACCTCGAAAAGCTCCAGTGGTGCCTTGATGTGTCATTGCAACCCAGTCTGAACATCCTTTTTGAACCCATGCCACACAAACTTAGACAAGGCCAGTTTTTGTGAAGCTTTGCGCCAGGGTTGTGACAATCCGTGGACTTTGTCAAACACTGCTCGTCTCCACTGCGTGGGTACCTTTGGACGCGGGTGGCCCCTGGAGACGTCACACATCAGTATAACTCCACCCTCTGTACATCAGCGAACATCAGCAATTTTCAAACCTGAGGTTGCTGTTCTGTATGCTTGCACCTCAGGGTCAGATTGTTGGTCAGATGCTAAACAGGCAAAGTCAGTACCCAAGTGCATGGCTTGCACAGTAGCCCTAGAAAGGCAATCTGCCACCGCATTACTTCTTCCTTCAATGTGCCTAATGTCTGTTGTGAATTCAGATATGAAGGCCAAGTGATGTTGTTGTCGTGCCAATCAGGGCTCAGAAACTGTAGACATGGCCAGAACCAGGGGTTTGTGATCCACAAATTCCGTGAAAGCACGTCCCTCCAAAAAGGAGCAGAAGTTCCTGACCGCTAGGTATAGTGCAAGCAACTGTACTTCTGTTCGTTAGAGCATAGCTGTCGACTAAAAAAATGCAAGGGGTTGCCAAACGCCATTTACAAGCTGTTCATGTACAGCCCCTTCAGCGCAGTAGTAATAGAAATGGGGTGGGGGAACTTTGCTTACACCATTTTTCATGCTCACGGTCGGATTTACTAACAGTGAAATTAACGTGAGAATGTGCGTTCCTCCAGCCAACTTCATGGCTGTTAACTTCCCTCACCAACCCACAAACTGACTGACATCACAGATACAATGATGCCCATTCTCGCACTTGGTCAGTTGTAGAGCGGGTGATTGGGCAGCTGAAGTGTCGGTGGCACTGCCTTGATAGGACCGGGGGGATACTGCTATACCGCCCTGACAAGGGCTCCAATTCACTTTAAAGTTTCGCTTCTTGCTCCTTGCTTTTGGCAAAGTGGACTCATTACCATATTAAAATTTATTGATTTGGGGGAGGAGACCAGTTGGGATTTTGTGCTCGTGCATGTGCGCTTAATTTCACGTTAATTGGCATGTACAAAGACAACATGCGTGGGATCCTGCATACGCAGAGTTTCATACATCAGATTTTTTGTGCGTACGCAGAATTACAGCTTTGTCCATACGCTATGTTTTAGTATGAATTCAACGCAAGTCCTTGTACATGAGGCCCCAAGTGATTTGTTTGGTCTCTTTGAGGGCCTTGTACAAAGGATACATGAGTGCAGCTGCCCGTGGAATGAAGCGGTGGTAAAAATTTACCATTCCCAAAAACTCCTGTAGTGCTTTGGACGTGCGGGGAGTGGGAAACTCTGTAATGGCCTCAACTTTAGATGGTAGGGGAACAGCCCTTTGACTTGTAATCCGATGGCCAAGAAAGTCTATTGTGGTCAAGCCAAATTGGCACTTTGCAGGGTTAATTATTAAGCCATGCTGGCTGAGGTGAATGAACAGAGACTGCAGATGGGCTAGGTGTTCTTCCGTCAAGACACTAGCAACCAAGATGTCATCCAAGTAAACAAATAAAAAACCTAGGCCTCGTAGGATTGAGTCTATCATTCACTGAAACGTTTGTGCCGCATTTTTGAGGTCAAAGGGCATCCACAACAATTCGAATAGGCCAAACAGCGTTATCACAGCAGTGTTTGGAATGTCCTCATGGTAGACTGGCACCTAATGGTATCCTCGAATTAGGTCCACTTTTGAGAAAATCGTTTGTCCAGCCAGGCGTGTGGAAAAATCCTGAATGTGTGGAACTGGGTATCGGTCTGGCGTAGTGACATCATTAAGTCGTTGATAATCCCCACAGGGGCAGCAGCCGCCATCCGCTTTGGGGACCATGTGGAGGGGTGATGCCCCAGGACTGTCAGAGTGTCGGACTAAACCTAGTTTTTCCATGTTAGTGAACTCGGCTTTAACAACTGCCAGTTTCACTGGATCCATCGAGCCCGGGCATACACTGGCAGCCCAGATGTAGAGATATGATGTACGACCCCATGTCTGGCCACTGCTGAGGAGAAGGTGGGCTTAGTGAGATTGGGAAAGTCACTCAGCAGCCGAGTGAACTCACACCCATCTGACAATGCACTGGACAGAGTAGTTGTGGGAAAAGTGCTCTTTGAACAGGGTAAAACATTAAAGCTTTCTGCAGTTACTAAACAGCAGTTTTCAAAAGTCAAAGAGGTACTAGACGTTGACCATATGTGCGTGTTTTGCCTTGATTGCCTCAAGTGGTGGGCCGACCACACCCAAGCATTTGTCCACTGGCGACGGAGGCAGGACACTAACCTATGCTCCCATATCACACAGGAAATGTTGGCCAGATAACGAGTCTGTGATGAACAGCAGGTAGGCAGTGTCGTTGGCTACTATGCTACTAACTTGTAGGCATGCCGCAGGACTCGTTGAATGTGCATGGAGAACGACACTTTTTGGCCTTTATCCCAAAGCGAGCGTGAAAGAAACACATTTGTGCCGTGTTGCAGCTTTCGTGACAGGGTACACAGATGTAGCCACAGACTCAGATGCCACACACTTATGCAGTGTTGCCTGATATTCATCTGCCAACTCTGCTAGTTCCCTGTAATCAGTCATTGTAGTATTTGCAAGACCTATACGAATGCGTTCTGGTAACTGTTGTAAGAACAATTCCTTAAACAGAAAGCATGGCTTATGCTCACCAAGTAGTAATCAAGTAAATCTCCGAGGCTGGGCAGGGAAAGTAAACGGCATGCACTTGCGTTTTTAGCAAATACACCTTCAGCGTAGAATATTTATCCTGAGCGGAGGAATTTTCCAGTATGCTGATCGCTTGCGCAGCTGTGGCCTGTCCAACTCCCTGCTCTGGCTGCCCCGCCATGGCTCCCTGCTCTGCCTACCCCACCATGGCTCCCTGCTCTGCCTGCTCCACCATGGCTCTTTTTTCTGTCTGCACCACCACGGCTTCTTGCTCTGCCAGCTCTGCCCTGGCACAAGGCTCCTCAAGATCTGACATGGTGGACTTCTGCTGCATGCCTTCATTGTCTGCCTCTGTTCCATGGCTCAGGTCCACCATGGTTCCACAGTCTGCCACTTCTTCATGGCCCAGGTCCTCCACTGCTCCACGGTCTGCCACTGCTCCACTGTCTAGGCCTGCCATTGCTCCATAGTTCAAGTCTGTCACTGCTCCATGGTCCTCCATTGTTTCACTGTTTGTTGTTTATGTTTTCATGTCTTTTTCATGTCTCGTTTCTCATTGGTTCGTTTGTGACATGTAGCCATTGTTCCTTGTTGTGTATTGATGTTGTAACCTGCTGTTGGTGAGTCTGTGTTTCTGTTCATGCCAAGTCTGTTTCATGGCAAGTCTGTTTCATGCCATGTCAAGTCTAGTTTTCGTTTGTTTGGAATTTGGATTACTTCACTCTTTCAATAAAACTGCACTTGGGTTCATCCACATCTCGCCTTTAGTTGGACTAATCATTACTATTATAGTATCTGCATAGCATCTGGTAGGTGCTGATGTTTGAGACAACTGTAAAATTATATTAACAATAAAATGATTAACATACAGCTATATGGTAAGTGTTTATGCAGTTATCCCAAATTTAGATGCAAAAAGGAATGACAAAAAAAAACATTTTTTTTGTTTCTTTCTTTTTGTTTTTGATCAAATCAAATTTTGTTAGTAATTAGTTGACATGCTTAAAAGAATATTTTTGTATGCAGTGAAACTCTGTATTGCAAGAATTATTAATAAAACATGAATGACAGCTGTAAACGGCATTAATTTTTTTTTCCCCAAATGCAGTGTCATAGTTGTCAGTCTATATTAATTCTAACTGGCAGGTCATGATGTTTGAAACAATTATAAAATTGCATTAGCAATGGAATGAATAGCATACAGCTATATAATGAGTATTTACATTGTTAATCCATGAATAATACTCACTTGTAGGTGTTGTTTGAGGAGATGTGAGAGACTCACTTGAAGAAGTACTTGAAGTGACAGGGAGTGATGTGATATCTGGACATATGGAGATATCAAAACACATTTACTAAATAGTCTTTCCTGACAAGCTCAGAAGAGCATTTGATCATACAATGATGTATTATATTATATTATATTATATTATATTACTAATGAAAAAAATAACATATGTTATAGGATACAACGCTTTTAACTGTGAGATGGTAAACCTGAGATGGCAGCACAGTTGAATCCCAATGAAATCAGTACAACATACCAGATTAATAATAAACTAAATTTTCATTTTCCATTCAAAATGTTTACAGAGTTGTCCAAGAATAAAAATACTTTAGGCGTAAAAAGCAACAACAAACAAACAAACAAGCAAGTTTTTTTTCTTTTTTCATTAGCAATAAAATGAGTAACACAGCTGCCACACCTATGGATCTCTTCTGTTGTGTTTTCCTTCCAAATGTGCTCAGTGTGGCCTAGTTTTCCATCGATGTCTGATTATGTCATTTGATTCAGGTGTGTCTCATTAATTATCCTCATTTATCAATGTATTTAAGTTTTGTTCAGTCCTGTGTTCTTGGTCTGGTCTACTAAGTCCCTATGTGTGTTTCCTGCTTGTCTGTTCTGTGGATTTTCCATCATGTGGATTTATTTGCATTGATCTCCATCTTTTTTTTTGCGTTCATGCACCATAGCATGACAACAGTAAGTGTTTACACAGTTATTCTATGAATAATACTCACTTATAGGAGTTGTTTGAGGAGATGTGTGAGACTCATTTGAAGTAGTACTTGAAGTGACAGGGAGTGATGTGATATCTGGACATATAAAGATATCCAAACACATTTACTAAATGGTCTTTCTTGACAACCTCAGAAGGGAATTTTATCATAAAATGAAGTTTTGTATTATATTATTAAAGATAAGCATATAGTAAAGCACACAACTGTTTTAACTGTGAGATGGTAAACCTGGGATGACATCAAAGCTGAATCCCAATTAAATCAGTTCAACATTCCAGATTAATAATAAACTGAATTTTCATTTTCCATTTATAATGTTTATACAGTTGTCCAAAAATAAAAAATACTTTTTAGGCGTAAAAAGAAACAAAAAAAAAAAAAACAAATAGAGTTGGTTTTTTTTTTTTTTGATAAAATCAAATTTTAGTTGACATGCTTAAATGTACTTTTGTATGCAGTGAAACTCTGAATTGCAAGAATTATTAAATTGTAAAATTATGTTAACAATAAAATGATTAACATACAGCTATATGGTAAGTGTTTATGCAGTTATTCCATGAATAATACTCACTTGTAGGTGTTGTTTGAGGAGATGTGAGAGACTCATTTGAAGAAGTGTTTGAAGTGACAGGGAGTGATGTGATATCTGGACATATGGAGATATCAAAACACATTTACTAAATAGTCTTTCCTGACAAGCTCAAAAGGGCATTTGATCATACAATGATGTATTGTATTGTATTATATTATATTATATTATATTATTAATAAAAGAATAGCAAATGTTATAGGATACAACGCTTTTAACTGTGAGATAGTAAACCTGAAATGGTATCAAAGTTAAATCCTAGTTAAATCAGTACAATATAATAAACTGAATTTTCCATTCATAATGTTTACACAGTTGTCCAAGAATAAAAATACTCATTTGTAGGAGCTGATGTTTGAGACTCATATGAAGAAGAGCTTGCAGTGACAGAAGTTGCTGGGATATTTAGGTGCAAAAAGGAATGACAAACAAACAAGCAAAAAAAATATATATATATTTTGTTTGTTTCTTTTTGTTTTTGATAAAATCAAATTTTGCTTAAAAGAATATTTTTGTATGCAGTGAAACTCTGTATTGCAAGAATTATTAATAAAACATGAATGGCAGCTGTAAACGGCATTAATTCATTTTTCCCAAATGCAATGTCATAGTTGTCAGTCTATATTAATTCTAACTGGCAGGTCATGATGTTTGAAACAATTATAAAATTGCATTAGCAATGGAATGAATAGCATACAGCTATATAATGAGTATTTACATTGTTAATCCATGAATAATACTCACTTGTAGGTGTTGTTTGAGGAGATGTGAGAGATTCACTTGAAGAAGTACTTGAAGTGACAGGGAGTGATGTGATATCTGGACATATGGAGATATCAAAACACATTTACTAAATAGTCTTTCCTGAAAAGCTCAGAAGAGCATTTGATCATACAATGATGTATTATATTATATTATATTACTAATGAAAAAAATAGCATATGTTATAGGATACAACGCTTTTAACTGTGAGATGGTAAACCTGAGATGGCAGCAAAGTTGAATCCCAATGAAATCAGTACAACATACCAGATTAATAATAAACTAAATTTTCATTTTCCATTCAAAATGTTTACACAGTTGTCCAAGAATAAAAATACTTTAGGCGTAAAAAGAAACAACAAACAAACAAACAAGCAAACTTTTTTTTCTTTTTTTCATTAGCATAACATACAGCTGCCACATCTCAGTGTGGCCTAGTTTTCCATCGATGTCTGATTATGTCATTTGATTCAGGTGTGTCTCGTTAATTATCCTCATTTATCAATGTATTTAAGTTTTGTTCAGTCCTGTGTTCTTGGTCTGGTCTACTAAGTCCCTATGTGTGTTTCCTGCTTGTCTGTTCTGTGGATTTTCCATCATGTGGATTTATTTGCATTGATCTCCATCTTTTTTTTGCGTTCATGCACCGTAGCATGACAACAGTAAGTGTTTACACAGTTATTCCATGAATAATACTCACTTATAGGAATTGTTTGAGGAGATGTGAGAGACTTATTTGAAGTAGTACTTGAAGTGACAGCGAGTGATGTGATATCTGGACATATAAAGATATCGAAACACATTTACTAAATGGTCTTTCTTGACAAGCTCAGAAGGGCATTTTATCATAAAATGAAGTTTTGTATTATATTACTAAAGATAAGCATATAGTAAAGCACACAACTGTTTTAACTAGTGAGATGGTAAACCTGAGATGGCATCAAAGCTGAATCCCAATTAAATCAGTTCAACATTCCAGATTAATAATAAACTGAATTTTCATTTTCCATTTATAATGTTTATACAGTTGTCCAAAAATAAAAAAAAACTTTTTAGGCGTAAAAAGAAACAAAAAAAAAAACAAAAAAAAAACAAATAGAGTGTTTGGTTTTTTTAATTTGTTTGTTTGTGTAACGGAGACTCCAGGGAAGTGTGATAGATCCAATTGCGAGCTTTTATTAAACACAACGTAGTAGACAGGCAGGGTCGATCTCCAAACAGACATTAACATCCAGGGCAAAAACAGTAGCAAAATCCAGAAAAACAGGCAGAACATCAAAATACCAGTGAGCAGTCCAACGTAGCAAAACAAAGCAATGAAACAAGGCAAAAACTATGGCATGAAACTAGACAAAACTATGGCAAGAAACAAAACCGTGGCATGAACAAAACAAGGCAATGAAACAAGAGAAAACGCTTAGTAGAGTCCGCACAGCAAAACAATACTTTGCGAAGCCTGTTTGGTTTAGGCCTCCTTAAATGGCCACCAAACAGGAAGTTACCAGTAAAGCAGCAGAGGGAGCAGCAACAGGCAGTCAATGGTTGAGGGCTTCCTTTGCTGGCGTGGCGTTACAGAATCCGTGAAACACTGGAGGGCCTGGGCCGTGGAGCAATGGCAGAGTAGGTAGAGCAGGAAGCCATGGCGAGGCAGGCAGAGTAGGTAGAGCAGGAAGCCATGGCAAGGTAGGCAGAGTAGGCATAACAGGGAGCCATTGCAGGGCAGGCAGAGCAGGCAGAGCAGACAGAGCAGACAAGAGCAGTGATATCCACAGTGGAACTAGTGACATCCATAGCAGAGCGGTGTGTTCACGGACAATTTCCTTGGCCGTGGCATGGCAGGCAGAGAGTTCATTATTGGCCTTCGTGACTGTGACATGACAGGCAGAGAGTTCATGGGAGGACGCTGCCTCCATAGGAGGATCTACAGCATGTGCTGACACCTCTGGAGGCATGGGTGCAGATTCTTGGGCAGACGTGGCAGTGAGTTCATAAATGGACGCCACCTCCTTAGGAGGTTCTACAGCGCACGCTGACACCTCAGGAGGTACTGGCGTGAATTTGTGGACAGACGAAGCCTCAGGAGCAGACTTGTGGTCAGATGAGGCCTCTGGGGCAGACTTGTGGATAGACGAGGCCTCTGGAGCAGATTCATGGACAGACGAGGCCTCAGGAGCAGACTCGTGGACAGACGAGGCCTCTGGAGCACAGTGTGCAGCCCACACACTTAAAATGGCAACGGCCATTACAGGCAGCACAGTAGATAGTGGGATGTCTGTTGGCCTTGAGGGTGTGGATGCCGTGGACTTGTGGCTTGGGAGCGTGGGCTCTGCGTGGCTTGGGAGCTCAGCTGATACGTGACGAGGCTTAGGGGGGTCAGCTGATACGTGACGAGGTTCTAGGGGGTCAGCTGAGACGTGACGAAGCTCTGGAGGATCAGCTGAGACGTGACAAGGCTCTGGAGGATCAGCTGAGACGTGACGAGGCTCTGGAGGATCAGCTGAGACGTGACGTGGCTTTGGAAGGTCAGAGGGGACCTGGTGAGGTTCTGGTAGGACAGCCGTTTCTTGACTTGATTCATGGAGGTCTGCCATGACTTGACTTGACTCAGGGAGGTCTGCTGTGGCTTGACTTGACTCAGGGAGGCCTGCCGTGGCTTGACTTGACTCGTGAAGAACAGTGGTGACTTGACCTGGCTCGTGAAGGTCAGCTGTGATTTGACTTGGCTCAGGGAGATCAGCTGTGGCTTGACTTGGCTCATGAAGGTCAGCTGTAGCTTGACTTGGCTCTGAAGGTCAGCTGTGGCGACTTGGCTTGAAGGTCAGCTGTGGCTTGACGGCCATGATGATCAACGTGGCTTGGCTTGGCTCCAGGAACAACAGCAGCTTAACTTGACTTGGCTCGGGCGAAGATCAACCGTGGGTTTGGCAGCTGGGCGACAGCAACAACGACTTGGCTCATGAGATCTGCGTTTGTAATTTAGCAACTGGAAATTCAGCTGTGGTTTGGACATAACATAGACAACCCAGCTGTAACTTGCTTAATTCAGGAATACAGCTGTAACGTGCTTGACTCGTGGGGAACAGCTGTGTCTTGGCTTGACTCGTGGGGAACACTGTGACTTGGCTTGGTTCTGGGAGAACAGCTGTTTGGCTTTGACTCCATGGAGAACAACAGCGTGTCTTGGCTTTGATTCATGGAGAACAGCAGCTGTATCTTGCTTTGACTTGTGGAGAACAACAGCTGTATCTTGGGCTTGATTCATGGAGAACAACAGCTGTGTCTTGGCTTGACTCATGGAGAACAGCAGCTGTGTCTTGGCTTGACTCATGGAGAACAACAGCTGTGTCTTGGCTTAATTCATGGAGAACAACAGCTGTGTCTTGGCTTGACTCATGGAGAACAGCTGTATCTTGGCTTGGCTCATGGAGAACAGCTGTATCTTGACTTGGCACAGAAAGTGTAGCCCTGACTTGACTTGACACTGGAGGATCAGGCATCACTTGATTTGTTTTGGGTGCAGCAGACATGGCGAGATGAGATTTGGGTGAGATGATTTTGATTTGATGAGGCTCAGGCGTGGCAGCCATCTTGGCCGGGGACTCAGACGGGGCAGCCATCTTGTGAACAGGCTTGGGTATGGCGGCCATCTTGTGAACAGGCTTGGGTATGGCGGCCATCTTGTGGACTGGCTCTGGGATGGCGGCCATCTTGTGGACCGGCTTGGGTATGGTACGCCATCTTGTGGCAGACTCTGGACGGGCGGCCATCTTGAACTAGGGCCATGACAGGTCTGACTCTGGAGCGGCAGGCATGGCGTGAGCAGGCCCTGGAGCGGCAGGCATGGCGTGAGCAGGCTGAGGCTTGGCAGACGTGACGTGAGCAGACTGTGGCTTGGCAGACGTGACGTGAGCAGGCTGTGGCTTGGCAGGCATGACGTGAACAGGCTTTGGCTTGGTGGACGTGACTTGAGCTGGCTTTGGCTTGGCAGGCATGGCGTGAGAGGGTTCTGGCGTGACACTAACTATTCCAGACATGACAGAAAAGTTAGGAGATACTGGGGGATAACAGGGTTCCTCATTAGCAATCCCCACAGTAAATGGTGAACCAGCCAACCAGAGTGCACAGTCAATGTATTGTTGTAGTGTAGCTGAGCATTTATTGTCTGGCATCAGGTCATATAAACAGTCCTTAAGTCCGTTGCAAAAGATACCCTTAAGGGCAACATCAAAGTCCACTAAATAGCACAAATTACAAAAATCCTCCACATACTCCTCTATAGCCCGATTACCTTGACGCAGGCAGAGGAGGCGTGATGCTGGGTTCATGGCTGATCTGTGTTTTGAAGCTGCTGGATCTGTGGTACGGTGAAGTATTCTGTAACGGAGACTCCAGGGAAGCGTGATAGATCCAATTGCGAGCTTTTATTAAACACAACGTAGTAGACAGGCAGGGTCGATCTCCAAACAGACATTAATATCCAGGGCAAAAACAGTAGCAAAATCCAGAAAAACAGGCAGAACGTCAAAATACCAGTGAGCAGTCCAACGTAGCAAAACAAAGCAATGAAACAAGGCAAAAACTATGGCATGAAACAAAACCGTGGCATGAACAAAACAAGGCAATGAAACAAGAGAAAATGCTTAGTAGAGTCCACACAGCAAAACAATACTTCACAAAGCCTGTTTGGTTTAGGCCTCCTTAAATGGCCACCAAACAGGAAGTTACCAGTGAAACAGCAAAAGGAGCAGCAACAGGCAGTCAATGGTTGAGGGCTCCCTCTGCTGGCGTGGGGCTTACGGTTTGGTTTGTTTTTTTTTGTTTGTTTGTTTGTTTGTTTGTTTGGTTTTTTTGATAAAATCAAATTTTAGTTGACATGCTTAAATGTACTTTTGTATGCAGTGAAACTCTGAATTGCAAGAATTATTAATAAAACATGTATGACTGGTAGGTGCTGATGTTTGAGACAATTGTAAAATTATATTAACAATAAAATGATTAACATACAGCTATATGGTAAGTGTTTATGCAGTTATTCCATGAATAATACTCACTTGTAGGAGTTGTTTGAGCAGATGTGTGAGACTCATTTGAAGAAGTGTTTGAAGTGACAGGGAGTAATGTGATATCTGGACATATGGAGATAACAAAACACATTTACTAAATAGTCTTTCCTGACAAGCTCAAAGGGGCATTTGATCATACAATTATGTATTATATTATATTATATTATATTATATTATTAATAAAAGAATAGCAAATGTTATAGGATACAACGCTTTTAACTGTGAGATAGTAAACCTGAAATGGTATCAAAGTTAAATCCTAGTTAAATCAGTACAATATAATAAACTGAATTTTCATTTTCCATTCATAATGTTTACACAGTTGTCCAAGAATAAAAATACTCACTTGTAGGAGCTGATGTTTGAGACTCATATGAAGAAGAGCTTGTAGTGACAGAAGCTGCTGGGATATTTAGGTGCAAAAAGGAATGACAAACAAACAAGCAAAAAAAATATATATATATTTTGTTTGTTTCTTTTTGTTTTTGATAAAATCAAATTTTGCTTAAAAGAATATTTTTGTATGCAGTAAAACTCTGTATTGCAAGAATTATTAATAAAACATGAATGACAGCTGTAAACGGCATTAATTCATTTTTCCCAAATGCAATGTCATAGTTGTCAGTCTATATTAATTCTAACTGGCAGGTCATGATGTTTGAAACAATTATAAAATTGCATTAGCAATGGAATGAATAGCATACAGCTATATAATGAGTATTTACATTGTTAATCCATGAATAATACTCACTTGTAGGTGTTGTTTGAGGAGATGTGAGAGACTCACTTGAAGAAGTACTTGAGGTGACAGGGAGTGATGTGATATCTGGACATATGGAGATATCAAAACACATTTACTAAATAGTCTTTCCTGACAAGCTCAGAAGAGCATTTGATCATACAATGATGTATTATATTATATTATATTACTAATGAAAAAAATAGCATATGTTATAGGATACAACGCTTTTAACTGTGAGATGGTAAACCTGAGATGGCAGCAAAGTTGAATCCCAATGAAATCAGTACAACATACCAGATTAATAATAAACTAAATTTTCATTTTCCATTCAAAATGTTTACACAGTTGTCCAAGAATAAAAATATTTTAGGCGTAAAAAGAAACAACAAACAAACAAGCAAGTTTTTTTCTTTTTTCATTAGCATAACATACAGCTGCCACATCTCAGTGTGGCCTAGTTCCCCTTCAGTCGTTTCACTACGACGTTACATATGGGAACTCGCTTGAGTGACCAATCACCTCCGAGCTTTACAGAAAAGGCCAATGAAATTGGCGAGTGGAGTTTGCGTGCAACGCCACTCCCCCGAACATACGGGTATATAAGATGGCGGCGCGCATCCACTCATTCAGATTTTCGCTTCGGAGCCTCACCGCGACGAGCTGCTTTCTACAGAAGAAAAGAAACCCCTGCAGAGTTACGCTCTCTCACCTCGAAGATCCTGCGAGCCGGCTGCCTCTACGAAGGAACGTGCCGGCTTCCTCGCATTCCAGCGAGCCTGACCGCACAGATTGTGCTGCGTCCTCCCTGGGCGAACCGGGATCTAAAAGAGCAATTTCCTTACGGTCGTCGAGAGCCATTGTCCCGGTATGGCTTTCCGACCGTGCGTTTCTGGGTGCGGTAGTTTCCTCACCTCCGTTGACGGTCATGATCGCTGTCTCACGTGCCTGGGCCGAGCGCACGTAGAGGCAGCGTTTGTGGATGGTTCATGCTCCCCCGGAGGAAGAGATGTCTATCTCAGCATCAGAGGGTGAACGGTCGGCAGATGAGGCGGGCACTTCGGCGGAGCAGCGCCCCTCTGCGGTCGCTGCTCCGTCTGAGGCGGACGCCGAACTGTCGGCCATGCTCCTCCGGGCCGCCAAGGGGATCGGGCTGGAGGTCCCGAAGGTGCCTCCTCCCGATCCTTCAAGGCTGGATGATTGGTTTCTGGGGACGAGGTCTGCGGCGCCGCCGCGCTCGCCCCCAGTGCCTTTCTTCCCGGAGGTGCATGATGAGCTGGTTAAGGCGGGGCGGGCCCCTCATTCGGCTCGTTCACGCCTTACCTCCTCAGCCCTCGCTACCCTTGATGGCGGGGCGGCCAGGGGGTACGAGGGGGTCCCTCAGGTTGAGCGTGCGGTTGCGGTGCATTTATGCCAGCAAGACGCCGCCACCTGGCGGGGCTCTCCGCGCCTCCCGTCCAAAGCCTGTAGGCTTTCGTCGGCTCTGACCGGCAAAGCCTACAGTGCTGCGGCCCAGGCCGCCACCGCCCTGCACACCATGGCCACCCTGCAGGTCTATCAGGCCAAGGCGTTAAAAGAACTGCACAAGGGTAGTCCTGACCAAGCAGTTTTGCAGGAGCTGCGCGCGGCGACTGACTTCGCTCTCCGGGCGACTAAAGTCACGGCGCGGTCCCTTGGTCAGGTGATGTCCACACTCGTGGTCCAGGAACGCCACCTCTGGCTGAACCTGGCGCAGATGGCAGATGTCGACAAAGCATGCTTTCTCGACGCTCCCGTCTCCCAGGCCGGCCTCTTCGGCGACACTGTCGAGGACTTTGCCCAGCAGTTCTCGGCAGTCCAGAAGCAGACTGAGGCGATCAGTCACATCTTGCCCCAGCGTGCGACTCCCACGAAGTCCCCGGGTGCCCAGCCTCAGCCTGCTCGTCGCCGAGGGCGCCCCCCTGCGGCCCCCAAGAAGCAAGACCTACCTGCTCCGTCTCCGGCTGAGGCCCATGATGCGCGCCTCGCCGCCAGACGTCGTGGCCGCCGCAGGGGAGCAGCGCCGCCCGCCGCTCAGGAGCCCCCTCATACACCTAAGACCCGCAGGTCTGCGCGGCGCTCCTGACACGGGCAGCCTGGAGATGATGGAAGCTGCTCTTCGGGGGACGACAACATCTGCCCCCCCGCCCCCGGTGGAGGGCCGGGACCGTCTGTGTGCTCAGCTGCCCACCCACTCACAGAAAGAGCAATTTTCCACATCTCTGGGCCAAGTGCCCCGAGTTCTGTTCCTGTCAGACAAGATGTCTCCTCGGGTTCGGACTCGGAGCCAACATTCGCCAGCGCAGGAACCTGGGAGGAAGGTAAGTGCTGCTCAGAGCGGCCAGACTGCTCTCCAGGACGTTCATCCTTCTGGGACCAGTCCCCTTCCCCTTCCCGCAGGCCGCCCCACCGCGGTCACGTCGGTCAACGCTCCGCTGATCCCACTGGCGGCCAGGCTTGCAGCCTGGCTAGAGCTGCCCAGCCCGTCCCGGTGGTTGATCCGGACGGTACGTCTCGGCTACGCGATTCAGTTCGCCAGGCGCCCGCCCAAATTCAGGGGCGTCCTTTTCACCTCTGTCCGCTCGGACACGGATGCCTCTGTTCTGCGTGCGGAGATTGCTGTCTTACTTGCGAAAGACGCAATCGAGCCTGTCCCTCCAGCCGAGATGAGGTCGGGGTTTTACAGCCCTTACTTCATCGTGCCCAAGAAGAGCGGTGGGTTACGACCAATCCTGGATCTTCGAGTTTTGAATCGGTCCCTTCTCAGGCTGCCGTTGAAAATGCTCACTTCGAGGCGTATCCTTTCGTGCGTTCGACACCAGGATTGGTTTGCGGCCATAGACCTGAAGGACGCGTACTTTCACGTCTCGATTTTGCCTCGACACAGACCCTTTCTACGGTTTGCTTTCGAGGGTCGAGCGTATCAGTACAAGGTGCTCCCATTTGGCCTGTCCCTGTCCCCCGCGTCTTTACGAAGGTCGCCGAGGGTGCCCTGACTCCGCTATGGCGGAAGGGCGTTCGCATCCTCAACTATCTCGACGACTGGCTCATCATGGCTCACTCGCGAGATCTGTTGTGCGAACACAGGGACCTGGTGCTTCAGCACCTCAGCCATCTGGGCCTTCGGGTCAACCGAGAGAAGAGCAAACTCTCCCCAGTGCAGAGGATCTCTTTTCTCAGTATGGAGCTGGACTCGGTCAATATGACAGCCTGCCTCACCAACGAGCGCACGCAGTCAGTGCTGAACTGCCTGAAATCATTCAGGCACAAAACAGCGGTCCCTCTCAAAACTTTTCAGAGGCTCCTGGGGCATATGGCAGCCGCAGCCGCAGTAACGCCGCTCGGCTTGCTTCATATGAGACCGCTTCAGCGCTGGCTACACGATCGAGTCCCGAGATGGGCATGGCACCGTGGCACACTCCGGATTGGCGTTTCCCCGCAGTGTCGCCGCCTATTCAGCCCGTGGTCAGACCCTGCCTTCCTACGGGCCGGAGTCCCCTTAGGACAAGTCTACAGGCATGTTGTGGTTTACACAGATGCCTCCACCACGGGTTGGGGTGCTGTATGCAACGGGCAAGCAGCCTCGGGCTCCTGGACAGGACCTCGACTGCTTTGGCACATCAACTGCCTGGAGTTGCTAGCAGTGCTTCTCGCGCTGCGTCGGTTTCTTCCGATGCTCCGCCACAAGCATGTGCTTATCCACACGGACAACACTGCGACCGTAGCGTACATCAACCGCCAGGGTGGTCTACGCTCCCGTCGTATGTCGCAACTCGCCCGCCATCTGCTCCTGTGGAGTCAGACGCGGCTGAAATCGCTGCGCGCCGTTCATATACCAGGGGAGCTCAACCGTGCAGCCGACCAGCTCTCACGGCAGCCCACCCACCCTGGAGAATGGCGACTCCACCCCCAGACAGTCCAGCTGATTTGGAGTGGATTCGGCAAGGCCCAGATAGATCTGTTTGCCTCCCCGGAATCCTCCCACTGCCAGCTCTACTACTCCCTCAGCGAGGCTCCCCTCGGCAGGGACGCACTGGCACACAGCTGGCCTCCGGGGCCCAAGTACGCCTTTCCCCCAGTGAGCCTCCTTGCACAGACCCTGTGCAAGATCAGGGAGGACGGGGAGCAGGTTCTGCTGGTTGCGCCATACTGGCCCACCCGGACCTGGTTCGTCGACCTCACGCTCCTCGCGACAGCCCCTCCCTGGAAGATTCCCCTGAGGAAGTGACCTTCTTTCTCAGGGGATGGGCACGATTTGGCACCCGCGTCCCGATCTATGGAACCTGCACGTGTGGCTTCTGGACGGGACACGGTAGACCTCGCCGGCCTTCCACAGGCCGTGATAGAAACTATCACTCAGTCTAGAGCCCCCTCCACGAGGCAGGCCTACGCACTGAGGTGGGGTCTCTTTGTTGACTGGTGTGCCTCCCGTGGGGAGGACCCACAGAGATGTCCGATCGCAGTAGTGCTTTCCTTCCTGCAAGAGAAGTTGGAGCGTAGGCTGTCTCCTTCAACTCTCAAAGTGTATGTCGCGGCCATCGCGGCATATCACGATGCAGTCGATGGAACATCCATCGGGAAGCATCAACTGGTCGTGAGGTTCCTCAGAGGTGCGAGAAGGGTTAATCCCCCTAGACCGCACCTTGTACCCTCTTGGGATCTCTCCGTCGCCCTTCGGGGCCTGCGGGGACCTCCCTTCGAGCCGCTGGTTTCAGTCGAGCTTAAATTCCTGTCGCTTAAGACAGCGCTCCTGACGCGCTCGCCTCCATCAAGAGGGTCGGGGACCTACAAGCCTTCTCTGTCAACGAAGCGTGCCTGGAGTTCGGGCCGGCTGATTCTCACGTTATCCTGAGACCCCGGCCCGGTTACGTGCCCAAGGTTCCCACCACACCCTTCCGGGATCAGGTGGTGAACCTGCAAGCTCTGCCCCCGGAGGAGGCAGACCCGGCCTTAGCGTTGCTGTGTCCCGTTCGTGCCTTACGGGTTTACGTGGACCGCACCCGGAGCTTCAGACGCTCCGAGCAGCTCTTTGTTTGCTTCGGAGGACAGCAGAAGGGAAATGCTGTCTCTAAGCAGAGGTTGGCCCATTGGGTGGTAGATGCCATCTCCCTGGCCTACAAAAGCCAGGGGGAGCCGTGCCCCCTAGGAGTTTGAGCTCACTCCACTCGAAGTGTTGCCTCCTCCTATGCGCTGGCGCACGGCGCCTCGCTAGCAGACATCTGCAGAGCTGCGGGCTGGGCGACACCTAACACCTTCGCGAGATTCTATAATCTCCGCGTCGAGCCCGTGTCCTCCCGTGTGTTAAGGTAACATCAGGTAATTTGCAGGAGGCCGGCAGGTGTCGGCTTGCTGCGCCATTCCCACGGGATCCGTGCGCTATCTCCCAGTATGTTCCCTCCGGCGAACCTGGGTCCTCCATGCCCCGCAGTCAGGACTAGATGCGGAGTAGTCCGCGACTGTGCTCCGACTGGGTCTCCTTCGCCCAGAAGGTTGTGGCAACATGTCTCAGTATTTCTCCACAGTCAGCCAGAAGGCTGTGTTTTCCCTCATACATCTATAACAGATTAGATGTATTCAATTTCTTTATTCCACATGCCTAAACCACATGTGCTCCGCCCCCCCAACCCATGCTTCAGTACATCTGGCACCCCTATGGGGCCCCTCTACTGGTCCCTAGGGCGTTGGGAAGGTTACGTAGTGACTCCACTTTCCGACACGTCCGCCTGTCGGCACTTGGTGTCTTGCGTAACGCAGCCTCAGGGTTGTGGCCTTTTCCATGGGTCTGTTCCCATATGTAACGTCGTAGTGAAACGACTGAAGGGGAACGTCTAGGTTACGTACGTAACCCTCGTTCCCTGAAGGAGGGAACGGAGACGTTACATCCCCTGCCACAACCCTAGGCTGCGCTGACGCCGGGCTGCGGCTCGGCTCCTCAGCAAAAACCTGAATGAGTGGATGCGCGCCGCCATCTTATATACCCGTATGTTCGGGGGAGTGGCGTTGCACGCAAACTCCACTCGCCAATTTCATTGGCCTTTTCTGTAAAGCTCGGAGGTGATTGGTCACTCAAGCGAGTTCCCATATGTAACGTCTCCATTCCCTCCTTCAGGGAACGAGGGTTACGTACGTAACCTAGACGTTTTCCATCGATGTCTGATTATGTCATTTGATTCAGGTGTGTCTCGTTAATTATCCTCATTTATCAATGTATTTAAGTTTTGTTCAGTCCTGTGTTCTTGGTCTGGTCTACTAAGTCCCTATGTGTGTTTCCTGCTTGTCTGTTCTGTGGATTTTCCATAATGTGGATTTATTAAAGATTATCTGCATTGATCTTCATCTTCTTTGTGCGTTCATTCACCGAAGCATGACAACAGTAAGTGTTTACACAGTTATTCCATGAATAATACTCACTTATAGGAATTGTTTGAGGAGATGTGAGAGACTTATTTGAAGTAGTACTTGAAGTGACAGGGAGTGATGTGATATCTGGACATATAAAGATATCCAAACACATTTACTAAATGGTCTTTCTTGACAAGCTCAGAAGGGCATTTGATCATAAAATGAAGTTTTGTATTATATTATTAAAGATAAGCATATAGTAAAGCACACAACTGTTTTAACTAGTGAGATGGTAAACCTGAGATGTCATCAAAGCTGAATCCCAATTAAATCAGTTCAACATTCCAGATTAATAATAAACTGAATTTTCATTTTCCATTTATAATGTTTATACAGTTGTCCAAAAATGAAAAACTTTTTAGGCGTAAAAACAAACAAACAAAAAAAAAAAAAAAAACAAATAGAGTGTTTGCTTTTTTTTTATTTGTTTTTTTTTTTTTTTTTTGATAAAATCAAATTTTAGTTCACATGCTTAAATGTACTTTTGTATGCAGTGAAACTCTGAATTGCAAGAATTATTAATAAAACATGTATGACAGCTGTAAACAGCATAAATTAATTTTTCCCAGTTGCAATGTCATAGTATCTGCATAGCATCTGGTAGGTGCTGATGTTTGAGACAATTGTAAAATTATGTTAACAATAAAATGATTAACATACAGCTATATGGTAAGTGTTTATGCAGTTATTCCATGAATAATACTCACTTGTAGGTGTTGTTTGAGGAGATGTGTGAGACTCATTTGAAGAAGTGTTTGAAGTGACAGGGAGTGATGTGATATCTGGACATATGGAGATATCAAAACACATTTACTAAATAGTCTTTCCTGACAAGTTCAAAGGGGCATTTGATCATACAATGATGTATTATATTATATTATATTATATTATTAATAAAAGAATAGCAAATGTTATAGGATACAACGCTTTTAACTGTGAGATAGTAAACCTGAAATGGTATCAAAGTTAAATCCTAGTTAAATCAGTACAATATAATAAACTGAATTTTCATTTTCCATTCATAATGTTTACACAGTTGTCCAAGAATAAAAATACTCACTTGTAGGAGCTGATGTTTGAGACTCATATGAAGAAGAGCTTGTAGTGACAGAAGCTGCTGGGATATTTAGGTGCAAAAAGGAATGACAAACAAACAAGCAAAAAAAATATATATATATTTTGTTTGTTTCTTTTTGTTTTTGATAAAATCAAATTTTGCTTAAAAGAATATTTTTGTATGCAGTAAAACTCTGTATTGCAAGAATTATTAATAAAACATGAATGACAGCTGTAAACGGCATTAATTCATTTTTCCCAAATGCAATGTCATAGTTGTCAGTCTATATTAATTCTAACTGGCAGGTCATGATGTTTGAAACAATTATAAAATTGCATTAGCAATGGAATGAATAGCATACAGCTATATAATGAGTATTTACACTGTTAATCCATGAATAATACTCACTTGTAGGTGTTGTTTGAGGAGATGTGAGAGACTCACTTGAAGAAGTACTTGAAGTGACAGGGAGTGATGTGATATCTGGACATATGGAGATATCAAAACACATTTACTAAATAGTCTTTCCTGACAAGCTCAGAAGAGCATTTGATCATACAATGATGTATTATATTATATTATATTACTAATGAAAAAAATAGCATATGTTATAGGATACAACGCTTTTAACTGTGAGATGGTAAACCTGAGATGGCATCAAAGTTGAATCCCAATGAAATCAGTACAACATACCAGATTAATAATGAACTACATTTTCATTTTCCATTCAAAATCTTTACACAGTTGTCCGAGAATAAAAATACTTTAGGCGTAAAAAGTTTTCCATCGATGTCTGATTATGTCATTTGATTCAGGTGTGTCTCGTTAATTATCCTCATTTATCAATGTATTTAAGTTTTGTTCAGTCCTGTGTTCTTGGTCTGGTCTACTAAGTCTCTATGTGTGTTTCCTGCTTGTCTGTTCTGTGGATTTTCCATCATGTGAATTCATTAAAGATTATTTGCATTGATCTTCATCTTCTTTGTGCGTTCATTCACCGTAGCATGACAACAGTAAGTGTTTACACAGTTAATCCATGAATAATACTCACTTGCAGGTGTTGTTTGAGGAGATGTGTGAGACTCACTTGAAGAAGTACTTGAAGTGACAGCTGTTGAAGGAGACTCCGTTGCAAGCAAGCTTGTAGTGGCAGGAGCTGCTGGGACATTGAGATGTACAAAGAATCTTTTTTATTATTATTTATTTGTTTATTTATTTATTTATTTATTTTATTTATTTATTTATTTTTTTGATAAAGTCAAATTTTATATTGCAAATTTGTTATTAAAAGGCATCAAATTTCTGTAAACTGTATGAATACTATGCTGTCCTACTATTTACTATTTCCCAATGAAAACAGTGAACTGGTAGACACTGTTTGATACTTATTATTTCATGTCAAACTCACACAATTATTATTACAATATACAACATGATAAATATGAATAAAATACAGACATACTTTTCACTATTAACACATTTACTCAATTGTCCTTTAATAAAAAATACTCACTTTTTGGAGATGATGTTTGAGACTCAGTTGAAGGAGAGCTTGTAGTGGGATGAGCTGCTGGGATATTTACATGCACAATGAAAAAGTGAAGTAGTATTATTTAAAAAATATATAATCAGTTTTTATATTGCAAGACTTGTTATTAAAATCCATTAAATTGCTGTAAACTTTGAGTATAATTTTGTCTTACTATTTACTATTTCCCAAATTAAAAAATTTAACTGGTAGACACTGATGTTTGATACTTTGAATATACAATATACCACATTAATGATAAATATGAACAAAATACAGATATAATTTTCACTAATAACACATTTACTCAATTGTCCATATATACAAATACTCACTTGTAGGAGCTGTTTGAGGAGAGTCTGTAGTGGCATAGGCTGCTCGAATATTTAGATGTACAATGAAAAAAAAAGTATGAAGTAATTATTTCCCAGCATAAAATTTTAACTGGTAGGTGCTGGACATATAAAGATATCAAAATACATTTACTAAATAGTCTCAACCATTTCACTGGTGGGACTCTGATGTTTCACACAAAGGATGTGATTGTAAATGTTATTACTGACCTGTATCAGTCTGTGTGTTCAAACCCTGAGAAGAGAAGCGAAGTGCATTATTAAACAGTTTCAAAGAAATTTTAAAGAGGCATGAATCTAGGTCACAAAATGACCATAAAGCCCCATGTCTAGGGAATTATTGCATGAAAAAGGCATAATAAGGATATGGTTGTGGTGGTGGAATCCAAAGAAATCATTCTGACCTAAGATCAAACATTGACACAGTTTAGACAAAGAAAACTCTTATATTTATTAGACATTATGAGATAGCATGAAAAGCGTGTCTTCAGGGTTGCCACTGTGACGAATCTGGTCGGTGTCCCGCGGTCCGCTCACCACCAGATGTCACTCTCACCTTATCACACACTGACTGTTGCATTACACCCCGGACTACATCTCCCAGTATCCATCGCGCTGATTGCGTCAGCACCCGTGACCAATCAGCAGCGCTATAAAGCCCCGGTCTTTCCCCTCGCAAGGCACGGAGTATTGAGTTGTTGTGTTCTATTGTTAGCATTCCCTGGTTTCCTAGTTCCCAGTGTTTTGTCCTCCCGCCTGGTTATCTCGTTGTCGACTGTCTCGCCGCCTGCCTTTTTGGACTATCGCTTGTTATAAGGATTATTCGCTCGTCTCGCCTCTGACACACCTGCTTGCTGTTGTTTCGACCCTGCCTGTTCGACCATGTATCTGTCTCGTCCCTTAAATAAAGGCTCGCATATGGATCCGCTCGCCTCTCGTCCTTCACTCTCCGTTACATGCCACAGGCCAAAATAACAAACAATATCCTTAAAAGAGTGACTAATAACGTCCCAACAGAACACCACATCTTCATGCAACCTATCAAAGGACAAACACAAAAGAGAAACGAGCTAGAGAAACAGCAGTGCAATGCAGCAAAGGGAAATACAACAAACAGTCATAACATGACTTACATCTAACCTTTGACTCATTAATAATCAAATTCATATTTTGTTTGGGCTTTGTCTGAAATCGCCTTGATTAGCACTATTTGAGGGGGTGGTGTTATTTTAAACCAGTGGTCTCCAAACCTGGTAGCTCTCCAGGAGCAGGGTTAGAGATCCCGGTTATAAACCATAGTGGATATTATTGAGTGCACTCATTCAATCCGCAAAATAAAAGTGTACAATCAATGTACACTCAACAGCTAGAGTATACCCATAATGCCGACTAACTGCCGCTTCTCCCCTGTAGCTAACTGGTGACACTATTAGAGCATATTTTACCTAGAAGAGCATATTTTAAGCAGCATTTGCTGTAAAATGTCATCCCATGAATGTGGTATGTGCAGGGCACCCCTGCACTCCTCAGATGAGATGACACAGACTGTGCTCACTGAGATTAGCTGCTCTCATTGCGAGAGCATGAGTTTGCCTCGCTGCACTTACTCACCCAAAGAAGAGGGGGAAGGTTAAATCACCCTATATGGTTGGACCTCCTTTTAAGAAGCCTCCCAAACCCCTGATCAGAGCATTGGGAGCATTATGTTTGTTGATAGTGATGGGTTTGACCCATTAGATATGTGCGCAAACAATTAAACCAGGTTACTTGCTCCGTCTTGGAAACACACTCAGAACATTTGTTCACAAGACTTTTGAAAACCGGATGTGGTAGACTAGAGTTTTTACTACAAAATGATGTCAAAAATCATCCTGCTCACTAATTCACATAAAACAATATATTGATGTAACTTTTGTTAAAATACATGTATTGTGTTAGAAAGGCCGCCTGTGAGGGTGTGACAATGGCCCTGAATGTTTAGTGATTCACACCTAAGAGACAAAGGGTCTCCCATAATGAGCCTTCAGTTGATCCCCTGTTTCTCCTATCTCTGCTGACTCTGCAAAGTCCTGTATCTCTTGTGTCTCTGTTCCGCCCAGCTTAGAATCTCCTGAGCCTCCTCTGATTCTCTCCAGCTCATGTTTTCCTGTATCTTGACCTTAGGATCCCCTGTCTCTGCCTCCAGCCACTGAGCCCTGGACTCCTCCTCAGCCCTCTGACCCATCAGCTCTACCTTGGTTTCTTGGTCCGTCATCTCAACCATGGTTCGTCATCCCACTGGCTCCACTGGGCTCCCTCATCCAGCTAGCTACACCTTGGTCAGTCATGAACCTGTCTCTACCACTGGATTTCATTCCTCCGGGTACATCTTGTCCAGTGTTCACTGGAATGTTTTTTACTACTCATAGGTGATTTGAGGTGAAGTGAGACCCCTAACGTCAGTATCAATGTAACATCTCCATTCTCTCCTTCAGGGAACGAGATTTACATATGTAATCGAGACTTTCAGACTGTATTTACAAAACCTGAATAACTAAATGAAAGCTTAGGCATTTACTGTTTTGCTCACTTATGTCCCAAATGCAGTTATTTACAGCTCTTGTTCTGAGAAGAAGAGGTGGACATTGCACTTGATCCAAAGTATGTCTGTGCAGCTTTTCCTGGTTCGTAGCATTCTAAAATGGAAACTATTGTTTTCCAGGCTAAACAACGTCTATGCAAATCTATGCAAGTTTGTCTATTACACAGAATTTACACAGTATCTTATCTTATTGTGACCTTTGTTTATCAAGGTGCACAGGCAAATTTTGTTACTCCTTTCACTCTGTGTTGTAAAATTACAAAATTAACATAAGCTCAATCTAAATCTAACAGTACCTTAATATCTTCATATTTTAGGCATTGTACTTACTTGAATGTTGGCTTATACAGTCCGTACTTCAGTCTTAGTTAACTTTCTGAAGTCATAGTGCAGGTTACTACTTTATTATGAAGTTACTGATGGTATTCATGTACTCCTGAATGTTAACAGGATTTTGGATAACGTTATGTACGTGGATAATCAAAGTTAGACTATTAATGTAGTTGAATTCACATCTTAAAGAACCAATTAACACAGCTAATACATACCTTAACGTAGTACATATGTGTCGAAAGTCATTGGCATGTAGTATATTTTTGTCACATATTAACATAATTTAAGTGTTTTAAGTTTGGCTGAGTCTATGCTTTTTGCTGTGTAAGCCCTACTTGTAAGAATATCATTGCATTATACAACAAATATTCACAAATGTTCTTCTTCATTACTTCAAAATAAATCCAACCTTATTTTATAAAAAAAAAAAAAACTGTTCTTTTATTGTACTTATTTTAGGAAAAACAATGACATAGGCATCTATATAGACCAATATATAAACCAATATAGACTTCAGTCTTTCTAACTCTATAAATTGCTCTCACAACTGTATAATTATTGAGAGTCTTTGACTCCCATTCCTCAGTACAATATTGCTTTTATGATTTACATTTCCACAAGAAACTTTCTTTATTGTTAATTTGAATAAAATATATTGATATTTTGAATTTTTGATTGATGAAATGCAATGATAATAACTTTTTCATTGCAATACTAGGTTATAACAGTTAAATAACCTACATTATATTTCCCTCTCTTTCTATATATATATATATATATATATATTGAATTGCTGTATATTTAGTTGAACGTATATAGACCACAAAAAACAACAGCAACATCTATTTGGCCCCATAAACCAACCATAAACTAAATGTAACCTCATTTTTTCCAGATAAGAGCAACAAGTGTGTTCAAGTGTAAACTATTTTTTTTTTTACTTAAATCATCAGTCATCATACAAGCTGAATAAAGAAGGCATCTTACCAGAAAAATGATGAAGAACAGAAGTGCTGTCCATTTACGTACAGTTTTAAAAGATAGAAGTGCCATGTTATTTAGTGGATTCTGATGAGTTTATCCACAACTTTTCTAAAAAATTAACTACTCTACAACCTCATTAAACTGACTGGTCTTTGTCAAACCACACTGAGCACTGATGCGAGAGGTGTAAGCTCTTGCTCAAGGTGTCACTACAGTTAAATGTTACGCTATCGGA
The DNA here is from genome assembly GCA_012976165.1 of Labeo catla. Taxonomy (NCBI): domain Eukaryota; kingdom Metazoa; phylum Chordata; class Actinopteri; order Cypriniformes; family Cyprinidae; genus Labeo; species Labeo catla. The sequence continues at coordinate 202,512 of VONZ01000460.1, forward strand.
AATAAAAGCTGAAAATAACTCTACTAACCATTTCCTAGTTTCCTAGAACAGTAAGCTGTAATGAAGATTTGCATAATTCCTACACAAAGTACACAATGGCACCACTGCTGCCTATAGGCCTCACAACAATATGTTAGAAGCATAGCATTGTCCAAAATGTCTTGGTATGCTGATGCATTAAGATTTACCTTCACTACGTTCTATCCCAACCCCAAAAAACAGCCCCATATCATTAACTTTTCTCCATTAAACTTTAAAGTCAAACAGGCAAAGTTTTCTTGCTATCTATCAGACCCAGATTTGCCCATCAGATTGCTAAACAAAGAACCATGATTCAACACACCACAGAACAGTTTTCCACTGCTTCAAAGTCCAATGCTGACATGCTTTACACTCCATCTGATGCATGACTTTGTGCTTGGTGATGCAAAATTTGCATGTTAGCCATAAATCACCCTGTTTGGCTCAAATTAAGTCTGTCAACTAAGGTTAACGAAGAACTCCAGTTCCAGAACAACAATTCACAAATAATTTACTCACCCCCCTGCGCGTTCATGTACTATTGAATCACGTCAAAAGGTCATGCGGAACATAGGCAGAACCACAGACCCAGTGTTTACAAAGCGAACGTGCAAAGACTAAGAAAGTACAAGTAAGTCAAACGCTGTTGACAAACAAAAAGGTACAAAGATGTCAGATGATTCTGAAGTTGTAGGAGAAAATAACATGGAGCTTTTCGACATACTCTACCTTTCTGAGCCAGAGTACATAGACGATGAACTTGCGGTGATTCGAAGACTTGATTCGTAGTAGTGATGGGAAGTTCGGATCATTTTACCGACTCTGACTTTTGGGTCTCGTTCAGCAAAATGAACAAATGTTTTTTCGAGTCATTTTAGCAAAATCAGAATCATGTGACAGCCCCATAAGATGAATGAACGACTCAAAACACCCGAAGACTCGCAACAGGTGAACTAATTCCAGTACAGGACCTAATAGGATGTTGTGCATGCGCGACTGAACGCATCACTCCCCGAAATGACTCGTTCTTCCCGAGTCACATTAAAGATCCATTCAAAATGAACAAATTGTTCAAGAACGTCCTGTGGACATGCATCCCAGAGCCTGTGCTACACGAGCTTTTGTGCTTAAAAAGTATACAAATTTTTATTTTTCGAAAACAATGTCCGATCATTTTGCTAGAAGACCCTTCTTCCTCGGCTGGGATCGTTTAGAGCCCTTTGAAGTTGCATTTAAACTACATTTTGGAAGTTTAAATTCGGGGTATCAATGAAGTCCATTACATGAAGAAAAATCCTGAAATGCTTTCCTCAAAAATCATATTTTTTTACGACTGAAGACAGAAAGACATGAACATTTTGGATGACAAGGGGTTGAGTGAATTATTTGTAAATTGTTGTTCTGGATGTGGACTTCTCCTTTAATACATACACACACACACACACACACACAGGGAGAGAGACAGAGAGAGAGCGAGTAATATATACTTAGAGAGATTGTGTATTTTACTATAATCTTTAAAGCATGAAGGAAGCATGAAGCTTGCATTGTCATAATGCCAGTCAAGTCTGAAGCAAGACGCAAGCCTTAGCAACGCATTATGACAGTGACATTTCAGATAGTCAGACAACAGATAAAAATAAACTGTAAATAAATTACTTTTGAATGATTCGTTACAAAAGTGTCAAAGTATCAAATATGCTAAACATGGAAGTTCTCACAAACACACACATAGAGTGTCTTTTTTTGTTCTTTAAAAGGTGGATGGCAAACCCACTGGAAGGTGCATCCCACCACCTACTGCATGGCAACGGCATGGCAACTGATGTAAAATAAGGATCAGGCAATACCAATCAGTTAAAACAAAAAATTATTGGCCCCAATGCTTGAAATTGGCTTGGGAAATTCATACTATCCAAGCTTTCATTACATCCCGTTTGAATTGCTATAACTCGCTTTACATTAGTGCCCCTCATTTATCTTACACATTCAGCTAGTTCAAAATGCTGCAATCAGGTTTCTTAAAGGGGTCATGAACTGAGAAATTAAATTTCCTGTTTTGACATATAACTGGCAAATGTACTTTGAAAACATCCGGTAAGTCTCAGAAATCAAAACTTTCTTGTACTTTCCTGTATTTGTCACATTATGACTGTAGTGGTCTGTTGATAAACACGTGCACACGTGAAGATGAAGGTTGACAGTCTTTAATCCACACAGATAAATCCAGACAGGGAAGGCTGGTGAAACATACACAAACACATATATTTAAGACCCGACCCACTGAAACTGCACAGACAAGCTGAACATAATGAAAAAATTAAATCAATAATCATGAAAACGGGAAAAGGAAGCAAACTAAAAGTCCAAACTAACAGAACTGTGTCAGATTGGAGAGCCTGACAGAGCCACAGGTGGCAGATGGATGACAATTGGCCAAGGCAGAGCCAAAGGGACGAGGGAACCCGGCAGAGCTGGCAGACTGATGGACAACTGTGGAGACGAGAGACGTGTGAGCCATGGTGGAGCCGATGTATCGGCAGGCTGAGGCGTAGTGCGGGTCTCAGAGGCTGGAAGTGGAGACAGGAGATGCTCCGACCGCAGTGAAGCTGGAAACTGACAGACCCGAAGCGAATCCGCTCCACATATGGCAAGCTGAGGAAGAGCTGAGGGACTGGCAGAATGCAACAGCAGCAGGGCAGAAGATTGTAGACTGCTCATGAGAGGAGGTGGGAGAGAGAGCCTGGGTGGGAGTTCATGACAGTCTGGGGTTTCAGGGATGGTATATGCTGCTGAAACACACCAAATAGTGACTCCCAGCATAGGGAGTGCCTCGGACAGGGGAACAACAGGGGTGACAGACAGTTCAGGGCAGACAAACAGTTCATTGCAGACTTTCATGGTCATGACAGGACAGCCAGGTAATTCAAGACAAGCTGACAGTTCAGGACAGACAGAGAGTTCTCAAATGGCCTCCTTGGCCATAACAGGAAAGGTAAACAGTTCAGATGATGATGGAAGACTTGGTATATCCAAATAAAAGTCTGTTAAGTCCCCTGAGTCCTGCCTCAACTCACCCTCAGCAGTGGTACAGTGGGCAGGGCTTTCCTTTGTGTCCTCGTACTCCACTGTCTCATCCACCATCGTGTGCATTGTAGTTGGCTCATGCATCTGGTCAGACGTCGGTTAAGGTTCTGGCTCCAGGGCGATCCTCAGCACTGTCACTCCTAGTGGCAATGGCTCGCCAGTTGTGGCTGGCTCTGGCTGTAGCTCCGCACAGCAGGGTGGTGTTTGGCTGGGCTCTGGGTCCAGAGTGGCACCAGCACCCACTTGACATAGTCCATGAAACTGGTTGAAAGTCTTTAATAAATCCATACAGGGAAATCCAGACAGGGAAGGTTGGTGACAAAGACATTAACTTAAGACCTGACACACTTCAACTGCACAGACAAGAACTAAATACACTGACTAAACAAGGATAATTAACAAGACACAGCTGAACATAGTGATCCTAATCCCCTGGGTCTTCTGCTTTTTAGCACCGCCCACTAATTTGCCCACTAATTAGTAATTCGCCCACTAATTAGTAGGAGAGGAAATACTAGAAAAATGCAAACACAGGACTACTCCATCAACAAAACCATATAGATGTCTTTGAGGTTTACAAGATGCTGTGTAGTGTAAGTCTACACTGGACACGAGTGTTGTTGCAAATTAATTTCTTATCAGAAGCAGTACGAGCGCTTGGTGTATGTCAGAAATACGCCTATTATTATAATATGCAAAACTGTCAGCCAATCTTAGTGTCATGAATCCTGTTCGGTCCGCCTGCCACCAGAGGTCGCTGTACATTTCACGAACAGTTCACATCACACAGACTGTTGCACTACACCCCGGACTACGTCTCCCATCACCCATCGCACTGATTGCGCTTATACCTGCAGCCAATCAGGTGCGCTATATAAGCCCTGGACTTTCCCCCTGTTACTCACTGAGTATTGTGGTTTTGCATTGTTGTTTCATGTGTCTTCAGAGTTCCCTAGTTCCCAAGTTCCCAGTGTTTAGCTTGCTAGCCCAGTCTTCTCGTTTTGTCTGTCTCGCCGCCTGCCTTTTGGACTACTCGCTTGTTTCACGGAATACTTCTTTGCCTTGCCCCCTTCGGATTACGTTCACCGCTGATCGACCCTCGCCTGCTTCTCTGAGTATTATTGTGTCTCGCTCCAATATACCTGTTGGCCATTGTCTACCCTGCCTGTACGACCATGTCTTCGTCTTGGCCTTTAAATAAAGCTTTGCATTTGGATCCGCTCGCCTCTCGTCTCCCTCCCCACTTTACAGAATACTCGGTGAGTAATGGGGAAAGTCCAGGGATTATATAGCGTGTCTGACTGGCTACAGGTGTTAGCGCAATCAACGCAATGGGTGATGGGAGACGAAGTAAAGGGTGTAGTGCAACAGTCTGTGTGATGTGAACTGTTTGTGAAATGTACAGTGATCTCTGGTGGTAGGCGGACCGAACAGGATTCGTGACACTTAGCGGTGGGCATTTCCTTTTTTTTTTTTTATTATTATTACACATTTTGTAGACCTCAGAGAACATTATAAAGTCATAAGAAATGCAGTTCATGACCCCTTCAAGGGGAAAGGTAAATGTAAACATATCACACCAGTCCTAATTTCACTGCACTGGCTCCCTGTTAAATATATGAAGATAGAATTCATTTTCCAGAGCCAAGCTTGATGATTGCAGCGTGTCTAGATCCTGCGTCTTAGAACCAGAAATTGCTCTATCCATGATGACTATGGTGATTTTGTGTACTTTGGGGGCTATACCTTCATGGCTGTGGTGACTGCCCTGACTCCCTGACCTTCTGACTTCTGCATCTTGGGCAAGAAGGCTGTCAGAACCTCCTGTGTTCCCAGTTCCCTTGATGTGGCCACTGAGGTTGCCATGATCTCCTGTGTTCCAAGTTCCCTTGATGCAGCCACTGAGGCTGCCATGATTTCCTGTGTTCCAAGTTCTCTCGATGCGGCCAATGAGGCCGCTATGATCTCCTGTGTTCCCAGTTCCCTCAATATGGCCAATGAGGCCACCATGATCTCTGTTCCCAGTTCCCCTGATGCAGCCAATGAGGCCACCATGATCTCCTGTGTTCCCAGTTCCCTTGATGCAGCCAATGAGGCGCCCACGATCTCCTGTGTTCCCAGTTCCCTCGATGATGCCGGTTCCCTCCGCGATCTCCTGTGTTTCAAGTTCCCTCGATGCATGCCATGATCTCCTGTGTTCTCAGTTCCTTTGATGCGGCCAATAAGGTCGCCATGATGTCCTGTGTTCCCAGTTCCTTTGATGTGGCCAATAAGGCTGCCATGATCTCCTGTGTTCCAAGTTCCCTTGATGCGGCCAATGAGGTCGCCATGATCTCCTGTGTTCCAAGTTCCCTCGATGCGGCCACAGAGGCTGCCATGATATTCTGTCCAACCTGGCTTTCTGAGGACGTGCCTTCTGGGAGGAGGGAATACTGTCACAATCTCTATTGCTCAGTCACATCTGCCATACAGTTCCAGTCATGATCTTTGATCCACACCTGCACGGAGTCAGTCTTGAACCACACCTGACACCATTCAATTCATCATCCTACTTAAGCACATACCCTGGTTGTCTGGTCTTGTTTAAAGTTAAGGTGTTCTCCAGAGTTCCTGTTTTCTTCCTGTGTTCCCCTCTGTCAAGTGTTTGGCATTACCTGTATGTGTACCTTAAATAAGAAGAGGTGTTTTTTGGCATTCGGTTTTGCACGAGATCCCCTGTTGCAACTGCCGTCGAGCATTACGCTTCATCGCGACCGCTCGATTAGCCACACGCTCACCACAACGCCGAGGCTTAACATCGCCTCCACCGGCGAGACTTCCAGTTTCTTCCCCGGCATCCTCGTATCATTCGACCATGCCAATATATCCTCTGCACAGAAAGTGGACAGTATACGCTGTTTCATCTCGACGAACCATTCTCGCAGAGGACAAACAAAGCGGACCCGTACGGAATATTTTTTCACCCTGCAGATTAACCAACCTCACTCCTAAATCCACTCCAGCCACCAAGACGGCCAACAGATCGAGCAAAGCCTCTCGTCGTTCAACACTACCATAGTCCCGCACAAGACCTGGCTCTCCTCGAGCTTTGGGTCGCAACGGCAGGCATCAATGAGCCCGGGTCGCGTCCCAGTTCTCACCGCAGCAAAACCTCATTCGCTTCCCGCTTCAACTCAACTTTTCACCGCGGCTCTTCCGGCTGCAGCGCCACGTGCAGTCAGGCCTCCAGCTCTCAGAGCAGCCGCTAGCGCGATCCAGGCCGTGTTGCAAATGTTTTTTGCTTGTGTGTGTGTTCGTAGGTGAAGTCGCTAAATGAAATTACTCAAATGTTCTGTATTAATTTTCACTAGCATTTAGCTGGATTTTAAATTACACGTTGTACACAGATAAGATGGAAAATGATTGATTTTCGACAAAAATAAGTTCAACAGTGCACCTAAATTAACAATCATAGGTGCATACTCACAACTAATGTGTATCATAAAGCAACCATTAATGTTTTTGTTGAAGAAGTGCAATTAGCATCCTAATTTGCACGTGATAAGCTTATTGTTATGCACCTCTCTTACCAGGTGATCTGCTGCTCAGCTGGCCAGTTTCAACACTTTATTCATTTTGTGTGGTTAAGAGGAAAAGCGTGTCTTTTTATATTTTTTCACTTTTTATGAAAAGTTGCAAAAGTTGTCAGATATTAACATAAATATATAACGTTTAAAAAAAATAAATATTATAACAATACTAATAACAATAATTAAAAAAAAAAAAAAGGTTGCTAGGGTGGTCTGAGGTTGTTGAATCTAGCAACAAATTTGCTGGGTTGGCAACACTGCAGGCCACTCTAGCATTTTAGCATTTACTGCAGAATATCTCAGACCACTCCCAGCAGCTGAAACAAGCCTGAAGTTGCTTCCGTGTGCAACACAGGCCCTCACATCTCAGTCTTTTTTCTTCCCGTTACTATTAATCCTTTTCTTTTTCAGTGGCCTCCAGCTCCAACAGCATACGGTAGCATGAGGCTGCCTTCACTGGCTCCATAGGCTCTTCTGGATGTCTCAAACCCCACTCCCTTCCTGTGACCTACAGCAGCTGAAGAAAGCGTGAGGCTGTCTCCGCTTGCAAATCAGGCCCACACATCTCAAACTTTTCCTCCTGTTACTAATAACTCTAGCCAGAGGCCGATTTAAGAGTGGTACTGCCTTCGCCAGCAATTGCGCCCCATGCTCCCCTTCCTCACAGCTCTCGACTTCATTCAAAATAACATTGTTTTCTTTCAGATCAAGTTTCAGCTCTCCTCGATCGTCAAGTCGTAGCAGGCCATTAGGGCTGGGCTAAGCCTGGGCTGCGCCCCAGACTCAGCTGCTCCTCACACTGCACGCTGACACGACTTTCCAACCTCCTATCCTTACCTTCTACCTCTGGTAGCAGACGCTAGTGTGAGGCTGCCTTCGCTAGCCACTCAAGATCTGCCACCTTACTCTTACTCCCCTGCTGGAAGATAAAGGACATAAAGGAAGCCCATCTAGCCTTGATCAGAAATAAATAAATAAATAAAATAAACAGAGCCCTTCAGCCATCGTTTCAAATCTCATTTGCACATCCAGCAACAGACGGGGCTCTCCCTTCCGGTGCAGCAGGACCACGGCTCCCTTCGGTCGCAGTGTGAGCCCACCGTCCGTCGTCTCGAGTTACGCTGCGTACTCTGCTTCGGACGGGGCTCTCCCTCCCGGTGCAGCAGAGCCGCAGGCCCCCTTCGGTTGCAGTGAGAGCCCTCCATCCGAGGCATCAAACCATGCTTTCGTCCATCATTTGAGTTGCGCTGCGTGCTCAGTGGTGGACAGGGCTCTCCCTCCCGGTGCAGCAGAGCCACGGCTCCCTTCGGTCGCAGTGGGGGCCCCCGTGCCCGATACATCATCGCAAGGGGGACTCTCTTTCCCGGTGCAGCAGAGCCGAAGCTCCCTTCGGTCACAGTGAGAGTCCCTCCACCGCTCGTTATGAATTTCTTTGGCTTATCCAGCATTGGACCGGGCACCCCCTTCCAGTGCAGCGGTTCCCTTCGGTCGCAGTGTGAGCCCTCCGTCTGCCGTCTGAAGTTACCCTGCGTACTCGGCAGTGGACGGGGCTCTTCCTCCTGGTGCAGCAGAGCCGCGGCTCCCTTCGGAAACAACGAGAGTCCCTCCATCTATCGACTCGAATATTCTTACCTATCCAGCGTCAGACGGGGCTTCCCCTTCTGTGCAGCAGAGCCACAGCTCCCTTCGGTTGCAATGTGGGCCCTCCGTCTGCCAATTGAGTTACGCTGCGTACTCAGCAGCGGACGGGGCCGGTGCAGCAGAGCTGCAGGCTCCCTTCGGTCACAGCGGGAGGCCTCGTCCAACGCATCAAAACGTTCCTCGTCTCCGGCTGCAAGAGGGACTCGCCCTTCCAGTGCAACAGAGCCGCAGCTCCCTTCGGAAGCAGCGAGAGCCCCTCATTTGATATCTGCCATCATGCTCCTCCTTTAGTGACATGTAGGGCTCCCAAGTCTGACACCTCGAGCCACAGCTCCCGTCGAGCAGTACATGGGCTCTCCAAGTCGTTCTGCCCCCCCCTCAAATTTCTACTCAGCATGCATATTTTGGGGGGCAACTAACACGTCTGGCCGCTGTCCCAGGCCTTTAAGCTTCTTTTGGGGGAGTTCTCTGGGTTCGGGCCATATTCCAGGCTCGGAGCCCTCCCCCAGGACAGCACGCCAAAATATGCTTACTGTTTACTCAACCAGATTACATGTAAGGGTGAACTCGTGAAATGATGTTTGATGATAAAGTTCAGGAGGAGCACGATCAGATAATCAACTAATTTAGCACAGGTGCAACTCGTCTAGCTAATCATCCAAAGTAGCACAAGTCATATATATGCACACAGCCGACTTACCTCCGTCTTTCGACTGTTTTTCGGCATCCCCCCTCCACCCCAACTCCTCACTCTTAATCTATCCTCATCCTATACTTGGGATGGGGGGAGTTCTCTGGGTTGGGGCCATATTCTGGGCTCGGAGCCCTCCCCCAGGACAGCACGCCAAAATATGCTTACTGTTTACTCAACCAGATTAGATGTAAGGGTGAACTCGTGAAGTGCCCCACGAGAAGAAATGAAGTGGCCAAAAACGGCACTGCATATCTACACTACAGATCACCGCTACATATATCTCCCTCTCTGTCTGCCCAAGCATTGGCATATGTTCCAAACCAGGGCTGCATGATAAATTGTGATAATATCGTAATCGATATCAGGAAAAGCTGTGCTATTCATGTGCGCATCATGTCATAAGCATGGTTCTGTGATCAGTAGTAAATCGCCATCTGAAGGCCGGAGGGAGCTTTTGCGCGGAAACTCCAAATACGCCTCGCAGAAGAATCCCAGGAAATACCAGTCGCTGCAGCTGAATAAACAGAAGATAACAAACGCTAATAAACAACCTCAACAATATATATATATATATATATATATATCTGTTACATATCTGACAATATACTTCTGTTTATCTGAGTTCTTATTCATTATAGCAGTGGTTTTCAAACCGGTCCTGGAAGCACCCCCGCCCTGCACATTTTGTATGTCTCCCTTATCAGACACATTCAATTCATGTTGTGCAGTATCTGCTAACAAGCTGATGAGCTGAATCAGTTGTGTTAGATGAAGGAGACATACAAAATGTGCAGGGCAGGGGTGCTTCCAGGACTGGTTTGAAAACCACTGCATTATAGTAAAGTATATAGTAATGCAATGGTAATCGACATAGCTTTTATCAATGCTTAGAATACTATGAAATATGTTGCGTGCATTATTCTGTGTAAGAAGCCACATCACCTCACAGAAGGATGAATTTTAAAAACTTGACTGACATTATGAAGTGAGTTTGGAGTAAAAACATGTTATTAAATGTAGTATTTTCACATGCTTTCAGATGTAGCAGCATTTACTACACAGAGCCATAATTGACAGAGAAGCTATGCAAGCAACTTGCGTCGTCGTAGTTCAGCTTGTCAGTGAACTATGGCTCTGTGTAGTAAACGCTGCTCCATCTGAAAGCATGCATATGATGAAGATTTACTGCTTCATAGATTTATAATCTATTCTAAACATAAGAACTTTTTAATTTATTTTTCATTATTTAATTTTTCAAATCTGAACTTAAAACTTTTATTTTCTTTGGCTTTTAATATTCCATGATCCCCCTTACACCCAGTGTTGCCAAACGTACGATAATTATCAGATTTGTATGATCCTTTAGATCTCTGTACGATGTACGATCAATAATGAAAAAAAAAACATAAAATACGATCATTTCAGAATTTTGTGACACTTCAAATAATGGTTTTTGTAATCATAAGGCTTCTATACTAATTCATCTACCTGTGGATCCTACCATCTGCCCTGCATTTAAGCCAGTAAGCACTATCATGTGGTCCATGACAGCATCAAATCTGTACCGAAAAAGGACCCCCTCAACATCTAACAACATGCAGGCTTCTAATTACCAGTTTCTTTATCTATTTTTTACTATCATTATTATCTGTATTGGTTTTGATTATTGATATGACTTCATTTTTATATTGTGCAGCAATTTGGTCAACTTTGTTTTTGCTATACAAAAGAATATTGATTTGATATATTGATTGATTGCATGGAGCTGCTCGGCAGTCTGGTGGAAGTCTGGTGCCTTTTACACACCATGCATCTCAGCACTTATGATCCGCTCTGTAACTTTACATGGTCATGGTCTTTGTGGCTGAGTCGATGCTGTTCCTAAAAGCTGTCTATATAAAAATGCAGACTGCATAGCTAGGTGATTCATTTTTACCTAACCTAGGTGAATCATTACCTGTGGTAATGGTTCTGATTTGTATGCCCCAAAACGTTTGTCCATATACAGTAGTGTATTACACATTCAGAGTGCAGTGCTCTCTAGTGGATATAGTAGAAAAACATTCTGAAATAAAGATTTACACTATAAATGCAGGAGTAATGCACAAAAGACTTTGTTAAATAACAATAAATCAATTCTATGTTACATATTTTACTAATCAAATGTCAGATGTGGAGAAACAAACTGTAAGTTCTCATTGCAATGATTCGTTGAACAGAGTACTGTTACAAGTTCTAAAATTCATTTATTTGTTATTCATGTTGTTTTCTTTGTTTCCAGCATGTATCACAATCTTCCCAAGGATTTCATCATGCATACTGCAAAATCTACAACATATAAAACTGTACCATAACAGTCATATTTTCTTCATGTCTAATTATCACTTTAAGCACAGACATTTCTATTTTTATCATGCGCACTGACAGTTTACATAAGGAAAAATTATTAAATGGTTAAATAATGTATGATACATTATATTCTTCTAAGTAACTTTGAATATATAAACATAGCCTAAAGCTTGGGATCCCATTTACAATTGTGTCAGTACTAAATGTACAGATGTATGATTTTGTAGTAAATATATTACAAATATCTCTTTTAGACATTTTGCAGTAAAAACAAAATAAATAAAGATCTCTTGACAGAAATATCATAAATACAATTACTTGCTGTTTGCCTGAAATTATTATCATAGAAAATGGCTGTATTTGTCCACTGCATCTTTCAAATGTATTTATTAAAATTAAAATATTATTAATTTTGAGTATTGTGCAATAAAATAAATTACAATCAACTACAAGTAAAGGACATATACAGGTGCATCTCAATAAATTAGAATGTCGTGGAAATGTTTTTTTTTTTTCAGTAATTCAACTCAAATTGTGAAACTCGCGTATTAAATAAATTCAATGCACACAGACTGTAGTTTAAGTCTTTGGTTCTTTTAATTGTGATGATTTTGGCTCACATTTAACAAAAACTCACCAATTCAACAAATTTAACAAATTAGAATATGGTGACATGCCAATCAGCTAATCAACTCAAAACACCTGCACCTGGTTTCCTAAGCCTTCAAAATGGTCTCTCAGTTTGGTTCACTAGACCAGTGGTTCTCAATCCTGGTCCTGGGGGCCCCCTGCTCTGCACATTTTGCATGTCTCGCTTATTTCACACACCTGATTGAGATCATCAACTCATTAGGAGAGAGATCCATGAACTGAACTAATGAGCTGATGATCTCAATCAGGTGTGTTAAATAAGGGAGACATGCAAAATGTGCAGAGCAGGGGGCCCCCAGGACCAGGATTGAGAACCACTGCACTAGACTACACAATCATGGGGAAGACTGCTGATCTGACAGTTGTCCAGAAGACAATCATTGACACCCTTCACAAGGAGGGCAAGCCACAAACATTCATTGCCAAAGAAGCTGGCTGTTCACAGAGTGCTGCATCCAAGCATGTTAACAGAAAGTTGAGTGGAAGGAAAAAGTGTGGAAGAAAAACATGCGCAACCAACCGAGAGAACTGCAGCCTTGAGAGGCTTGTCAAGCAAAATCGATTCAAGAATGGGTGATCTTCACAAGGAATGGACTGAGGCATCAAGAGCCACCACACACAGACGTGTCAAGGAATTCGGCTACAGTTTTCATATTCCTCCTGTTAAGCCACTCCTGAACCACAGACAACATCAGAGGCGTCTTACCTGGGCTAAGGAGAAAAAGAAATGGACTGTTGCCCAGTGGTCCAAAGTCCTCTTTTCAGATGAGAGCAAGTTTTGTATTTCAATTTGGAAACCAAGGTCCTAGAGTCTGGAGGAAGAGTGGAGAAGCTCATAGCCCAAGTTGCTTGAAGTCCAGTGTTAAGTTTCCACAGTCTGTGAAGATTTGGGGTGCAATGTCATCTGCTGGTGTTGGTCCACTGTGTTTTTGTGCACCTGTTTACCAAGAAATTTTAGAGCACTTCATGCTTCCCTGTACTGACCAGCTTTTTAAAGATGCTGATTTCATTTTGCAGCATTATTTGGCACCTGCCTACACTGCCAAACGCACCAAAAGTTGGTTAAATTACCATGGTGTTGGTGTGCTTGACTGGCCTGCAAACTCACCACACCTGAACCCCATAGAGAATCTATGGGGTATTGTCAAGAGGAAAATGAGAAACAAGAGACCAAAAATTGCAGATGACCTGAAGGACACTGTGAAAGAAACCTGGGCTTCCATACCACCTCAGCAGTGCCACAGACTGATCACCTCCATGCCACACCAAATTGAGGCAGTAATTAAAGCAAAAGGAACCCCTACCAAGTATTGAGTACATATACAGTAAATGAACATACTTTCCAGAAGGGAAAGTATGTTTCCACTATTTTTGAAGTATAGTGAAGTATTCTAATTTGCTGAGATAGTTAATTGGTGGGTTTTTGTTAAATGTGAGCCAAAATCATCACAATTAAAAGAACCAAAGACTTAAACTACTTCAGTCTGTGTGCATTGAATTTAATACACAAATTTCACAATTTGAGTTGAATTACTGAAATAAATAAACTTTTCCACAACATTCTAATTTATTGAGATGCACCTGTATATGTACTGTACGTATGGAACTTAAAATTATGCAGCTTATGCAGTCTTAAATTTGGACAAGGGCCATCCAGAGGTCATTTACATTTACAATTTCTGATATTTTACATTTTGATAGACACTGAGCTCTGCTCGGTAAATTAAGTCCACGTTGGTTCCAGTTCTTGATCGAATTATGTCATAAGCACACTGATGGAGGTAAACATATTGCTCCTGTTGTAGAAAACAGAAAAAAAGAAGTGTAAAAATATTAGTCTTCTTTACTTTAAGTGGAAGTTTCTTTCTAGAAATACAACAAATGTCAAATGTCATCTTAAAGGAATATTTTGGGTTCAGTACAAGTTCATTTCAATCAATAACATTTGTTTCATAATGTTAATGTTTAAAAAAAAAACAAGGTCACAGTGTTTGGCCAAGTAGTATAAGCATGTTAACATACAGTATGAACAAAATTACAGTTTTTACATGTACATTTTTAGAGTCAATTACAGCAACATGTCAGAAGTGCTGCGTACTGGCTCACTTCAAGCACTGTGCGCAATGTCTTGGTGTGCATATGATACGCATGTGTTTGGCGTGCATTTGATATGCAGTTTTGGCGTACACGCACATAGCTCACTCCCCTAATCTTCCTGATTGTTCTGTTCAAGACTCCTCTGTGTGTACTATCATTACCAACTGTATTACCACTGTGTCACCTTCTACATCTCTGTAAGATTTCTACCGTCATTCCTGCTTCACCTATTCACCTGTGTTCAAAAAAGAATCCAATGACTTGGGTTCAGAAAGTCTGGTTCAAAAAAATCAGGCTCATTCTGCTTTGTTACATTAAGCGCTTTTATAAAATTCATAAGCCTCACATTTATGCTCTAAAACTGGCTGCAGTTATTTTCATGGTAACCTCCACTTTTTAAATGAGGTATGAACTTAAAGGGATAGTTCACCCAAAAATGAAAATTTGACGTTTATCTGCTTACCCCCAGGACATGTAGGTGACTTTGTTCTTCAGGAGAACACAAACGATAATTTCTAACTCAGTTGCAGTCTGTCAGTCATATAATGCCAGTCAATGGCTACCAAATCTTTGAGAGTTAAAAAAAACATACGCAAAGAGAACCAAATTAAATCCTGCGACTCGTGACGATACACTGATGTCCTAAGACATGAAACGATCGGTTTGTGTGAGCAACTGAACAGTATTTATATAACTTTTTACCTCTGATTCACCGCTATGTCTTACTGTCCTGAGCGTAGGCACAGCATCTGGAGCGTGACGTGTACACGCTCTTGTGCAAACTCACGTGGGATTGTTGACTTTTCACCGATTCCCAACTTCTGAGCCTGATCGCTTGAAGTTATGGTTGCTTGCTCTTCGGCTAGATATCAACACACCCATAAACTTTCTAAAGCTGTGGAGGGTCTGCAGCGATCATTTTTCCCCTGATGATTTTAGAGACCCAGGAGGGGATCACGTACAGTGGATATCATCAGCTGTGCCTATGATTTTTTCACATCGAACAGAAGTATGTGAACAAGATCATTGTGTGTGTCCTTTTTATTTGTAAAGGTGCCTTTACGAAAATGAACTAATAAAATAAAGTTTTGATGTAGGAAAAGTATGTTTTTAATGATTTACTTCCATTTGTATAACCACTGTTTTAATACAGCCAACATGTTTAAACTATGGCTTTGGAAGCACAACCATGGTTAAATTTTTATTAACCATGGGTTTCCCAGCAAACAGGGGACGTCGCCCGGATGTTGCAAACGTCTGTTTAGGTCCGCAATACGTCCGCTTTGTAACGTTCGCTGGCGGACGTTCAGAGGACGTCCGTATTTGGTCCAGTTTCTAACGTTCACTGTCGAGCGTTTTGAGGATATCCGGATTTGGTCCGCTTTGCAACGTTTGCTGACGTTTGCTGTCCGCTTTGCAACGTTTGCTAAGGACTTTCACTTACGTCCGCATTTGGTCCTCTTTTTGACGTTCGCTGGCGGACATTTGGAGGACATTCTTCCAAACCAGTTTGCGAACGTCCCTGTTTTGTCCCTCGTCTGCCATTTCCATAATAACACTTGAAAAATCATGCAAACTCAGACCTGACACCTTACAATTCAGAGAGAGCTAATTAAATTAAAGACAAATAAACAAAAACCCATTTTGGACTTTAAAGGGTATTATTTCATAAAATAAAATCCCTTTTTTAACTGTGATAATGGAATGCAAAAAGCAAAGATTTGACATTATTATTATTATTATTATTACACTATAGTAAAAACAATAAATTTGAATTAATTGTAAAATGATGTTAATGTTAATAACTTTCATTACTGCAAAAGAAAAAGTAACTTCTGTAATTAAAGATGTCATCAAATCACAAGTCAGCATTTAAAAATCAAAAACAAGATACACTTCAGTGATGTAACTGAATAGTATGTATTCCACATACATAAATAATATATTGAATTTCCATTTGGTAAAAAAAAAAAACACACACTGAGATGCACATGCGGCAAAA
This sequence comes from Labeo catla, assembly GCA_012976165.1. Classification (NCBI taxonomy): domain Eukaryota; kingdom Metazoa; phylum Chordata; class Actinopteri; order Cypriniformes; family Cyprinidae; genus Labeo; species Labeo catla. The sequence continues at coordinate 218,623 of VONZ01000460.1, forward strand.
AAAGCCCATTTGGTATGGATATCTTCATATGTGTGCCAAATTTCAGACTGCATGGTCTAAATCCAAATTGTCAGCAGTATTTACAAATCTTTTTCAATAGATAAACAATGGTAGACATATAAAATCATACTACCACTGAATGAGTTCATTTTGTTTTAGGTTAGAGGACAATGGGAAGAATTGCCACCCCAGCAAACGGACGTTGTGAACGTCCTATTAGGTCCGCATTTGGTCCGCTTTGTAACAATCGCTGTCGGTACAAACAAACATAAAAACACCCTCAGCTGTGTGTCTTCAGTGAGTCTTAGTTTTTATTATTATTATTATTTTGATCTGATCATCAGTTAATTTACTCATTACATCATAATGAGTTTTTGGTTAAAATTGCAGTAATTATTTGCGTTTCCTAGAGGTGCTGTGAACGTCCCCTGTGACCTCCTTTTAACGTCTAAAGAACCCTACACGAAAACATCCAGAGGACGTTCGCAAGTGCCATTCAGGGGACGTTACACGCCAAGACAGATATTTTGAAACATTGTATTTCTGTGTGTTGTCTAAGTGTTCTGTGCCCGCGAATGTTCCGTGAACATTACCGTTTCGTCCTCCAGATGTCTCGCAAACATCCCTGTTACGTCCCGCGAATGGACTCGTGACTAAACGTCTAAAGAACGTTCGCAGATGCCATTCAGGGGACTTGCCATTTTTTGGTTGGATTTGTAGTTAAACCTTTGCACAACCATGGTTAATTTTCGTAAGAGTGAAATGAAATAATAATAATATTAATAATACACAGTGTGTATTAAAGTTATTATAGCTGTAAGTAGTGAAAAAAATTCACGTTGTTTGATGATATATAAAAATCGTCTTCAATTGCGATGACCTGTACTTCAAAATATCTTTAGATCTTCAGGGTGCCAGTGAACACGTCCGCAATCTCTGTGCAGTATAAACAATGTGTGACAGATAAGCGCAGGTCGCTTCCCGATCGTTACACAAACCGATCGTTTTGTTTCTTAGGACATCAGTGTTTTGTCATGAGTCACAGGGTTTAATTTGGTTTTGTTTGTGTGGTTTTTTTTACTCTCAAAGATTTGGTAGCCATTGACTGCCATTATATGACTGACAGACTGCAACGGTTTGAGTTAAAAATCTTTGTTTGTGTTCTACTGAAGAAACAAAGTCACCTATGTCTTGGATGCCCTCGGGGTAAGCATATAAACATCAAATTTTAATTTTTTGGGTGAACTATCCCTTTAACTTGTACTGATCCCTAAAAAATAACTCTACAGTCCCTCACCTCAGTCTGCACCATGAGAGGTCTGTGCATGCGCATATCACTAACAATTCCGTAGATGTCCACTATGCTGTCTCGTTCAATCTGGAAGATCAGGTGGTCAATGGCAATGAAGGTCCCTGTTCTTCCCACACCGGCACTAAAAAAGTATGATTGTCAAATAATGAGATTATAGTTTAATCTAATAGATGGCAAATATGATATTTGATGTTTCTATTGTAATATAAATTCATGAATTCCTTTAATGGGAACTTCATGTACCTGCAATGCACCACAGTTGGAGAGTGGCGTGAGTATTGGTCCATGTGTTCTCTCACCAGGTGTCTGAAATCAATGAGGATTTCAGTGGTCTTTGGAACACCATGATCTGGCCAAGCCGTGAAGTGGAACTGGCGTATGTAGCGAGTTTCTGCTATTTTCACCTACAAAATTATCAGTCATATTATCATAAATATTACTGATTTAACATAACAACAACATTTTTAAAAGAATAAATTACATTTTTGATTTTGAAGTCTCTTATGGTCCAACTCTCCAGTTCTATCTCTGAGGTGGTCGTCACAGAGATGTTATGATATTGAGTAGTCTCAGATGGCCAGTACTTCTCACATTTCACCTGGAGAAAATGACAGAGTGCTGGTTATCTTTACTCTAAATATACATTTTCACATTTCACCACTGTTACTGTTTCGCAAGGAAAACTCACTCGTCCCATCTCGTTGCATCTGGTCAGCATCACTATGGTGTAGACGTTCTTCTCCCAGACCATTCTCCAGAATTCATTCACTGTGACGGGCAATGGACCCTGAGCTGCTATAAACTCTTTTCTCGAATTATAGCCCTGATCAAAAAAAAAAAAAAACAACATGCTTAGATACCCAAAAATGTTACAGGAAATTTTACTTCTGTTTATATACTCACTGGGATGTAGTTGGCATTGATGTAGTCATCAAAGGGACTGCCACACACTGATAACTTCACTCTTGAAGAATCATCTGATAAAGGTAATCATGATACAATTAATATCAGAAAGTAGTTAAGTTGGCTTGAGAAAGCCAGCTTACTGAAATCCGACTTAAACTTAGAGTTCTTATTATTATTCTTCCGAGACTAAAATTTCTGACCGCTACTCCTCCTAGAGCTTTAACTCTACAAAATCCAAACTCAGCCCAGATCTTCAGACTGATCTGACTGAGTGTGCTATATCTTTTCTGACTGATCAGACTTACGGTTTTCCTAAAAATAACAAATAAAACTAGGAAAAATGCCATAGACTTACACTGACGGAATGTTCAAATGAGCCAAGACTATTCAAACTTTAACTGTCAAAACTCCCAGAATCCCTTGATACTCAATCAAGCTTCCCTTCTTGTACTATATTTCTAATCTATTTAAACTCATTCAAACTCATCTATCTATCTATCTATCACTAGCCAAACCTAACAACTAGAATCATGCTAATAGCTTTCTAATCATGCTAGAAACATGCTAGTAACTTGCTAATCATGCTAGAAACATGTTAACAATATGCTAATGCCATGCTAATCATGTTAGAAACCTACTTGCTAATCCTGTTAGAAATATGCTAACGACATGCCAATGTAATGCTAATCATGCTAACAACATGATAGCAACATCCTAGTAACTTGCTAATCATGCTAGAAACATGTTAGCAACATGTTAATCATGTTAAAAACATGCTAACAACATGCTAGTATCTTGCAAATCATGCTAGAAACATGCCAGCGACATGCTAATCATGCTAGAATTATGCTAGCAAGATACTAGTATCTCACTAATCATGCTAGAAACATCTTAGCAACATGCTAGTATCTCGCTACTTATGCTAGCAACATGATAGCGACATGCTAGTAACTTGCTAATCATGCTAAAAACATGCTAGCGACATGTTAATCATGTTAAAAGCATGCTAACAACATGCTAGTATTTTGCTAATCACGCAATAAACATGCCAGCAACATGCTAATCATGCTAGAAACATGCTAGCAAGATGCTAGTATCTCAATCATGCTAGAAACATCCTAGCAACATGCTAGTATCTTGTTAATCATGCTAGAAACATGCTAACAACATGCTAATCATGCTAGAAACATGCTAGCAACTTGCTAATCATGTTAAAAAATGCCAACAACATGCTAGTAATTTGTTACTCATGTTAGAAACATGTTAACAACATGTTAATCATGTTAAACCATGCTAGCAACATGCTAGTATATTGCTAAATATGTTAGAACAATGCTAGCAGTATGCTAGTAACTTGCTAATCATGCTAGCAAAAAGACAGTAACTTGTTAATCCTGCTAGCAACATTCTAGTAACATATTAATAACATATTATCTATCTGTCTATCTATCTATCTTTAAACTACTTTAAACTTCAGACTACTTCAAACTGAAAATCTTCAAACTTCTAACTTTGAAAACTTTTTCTAACTTCCTGTTTTAGCTTTCTCAAGCCAACTTCGAAGTTTGTCTTGACAAACTTTTTTTATTTAGTTATTAATTAGGAACTGTAAATTATGCATTTGATTTTGTATACGATCACTTTGTGACGTCATAACTGTCATGTCTTGTTATACAACAAGGACTCTTATTTTGATACCTTTTTTACATATTGTCTGTATACATTTCCTGTTCATTCTCTTCCTGTTTTTTGTGGTTTCTATAGTTTCTGATTGTTATCTCCTGTGTCTTGTTCAGATAATTATTATTCGATCTATGTTGAATGTACTTTTCATTGTTATTTTTTTCTTTGTTTTTGTTTATTTCCTTAAAGCTACAGTATACAACTTTAGTCCCTCTAGCGGTTACCAAATTATACTGCATGCATCTTGCAGAAGGAAATGTTTTGGATGCGCTTTGGCTCTGCACCTCAGGAAACGACTTGAAAATGTGTCTGACACAATACATACATTATGACTTCAGTGTAAATAATCACATGGGTACAATCCATCAGCCAGCTAATCAGATTGAAGCCTGTGATTAGGGAAAACGCATGCCACCTTACCACTCATACCAATCTACTTACAAGGTAACACATTGCTGTAACGGTTCTTCTCATTGTTTTCAATAGCCAGAGCAGCATTCTTTGACTCTGCCGTTCCAACAGATTTCAACTCCTGCAACAACACAGCACTTCTTTAGACGTAGACTAAATTAATCTTTCCTGAGCACAACTGTTTGATAATATTATCATAGAAGTAGAGTGTAACTTAGATAGGAAGTAGAGTGTAACGTGTATATATATATACAGTATTTGTGCTTCCCATGTGTACCTCATACTCTTCAGCAAAGCCACAGTTGGAATCCGCATGTTTCCGCTTAAAGTACTTTTCATAATCTTCTATTCTTAAAGCAACATTACTGTGTACCACAAAACAAAACAAACATATAAAAACATACAATAAAGTGTAAAGAATCATGTTTCAACATTAAAAATTAATAGATCATTAATAAAAAGTTTCTTACATTTTATCACTGGAAATGGAAAGAAAAAAGGAATACATTAAGAATTTGTAATTTGTCAAATAAATATTTAACTATAAACATATAAAACAAAGATACCTAATGGTGTGTATAAGGATGTCGGGACATTGTTTTTTGGTTCGTCTGGAACACAGAGTAATTGCGTTATGTTACTAAAATTAATCTGGAAGACTTCTGTATCTTGAGCTCTCTCGAGTATTTACTTTTCTGATAACAATGGCAACTCACCTTCTTGAATAGAAGAAGAAAATGAGAGTGACGATGAGAAAACTAATCACTGTCAAAACTACGCCAACAATTATTCCAGTGTTGTTAGAGGAACCTACAAGAGAATATATGAATAAGCATTATTGTTATTATATTATTAAATATGTTTATATTATATTATTAAATATGTTTAAATATGTTTTTTTTTTTTTACATTTCATTTTCTGATGGAGATCTATCTATGATAGTCATCACAATATTTTAATATTTACTGTGGGAGCTTTGGATTGTGTTAAAACACACCGTATTGAATGTGTGTTTTAGCGCCACTCTCTGGACAATTCACTTTGGAACTGTGGCAAACTGTGCAGTAAGGTACGTAATTACGGTGTTTTAGTAATGTGTATAGAGGCACGTATTTACTCAATGGTCCATGAATAAAAAATACTCACATGTGGCAGCTGCTGTTTGAGACTCATTTTCACTATTAATACATTTACTCAATTGTTCATATATAAAAATACCCACTTGTAGTTGTTTGAGACTCAGGTGAAGGATTTATATGGGCAGGGGTTGCTGGGACATTTAGGTGTTAAAAGAAACAAACAATTTTTTTTTTTTTTTGAATGAATGAATGAATGAAATTGAATTTTGTAAGTAATTAATTGACATGCTTATAAAAGAGTATTTCTGTATGCAGTGAAACTTGTGTTGCAAGAATTATTAATGAAACATTTTAAACCATAAACAGCATAAATTACATTTTCCCAATTGTAATGTCATAGCTGTCAGTCTATATTAATTCTATCTAGTGGGTGTTGAAGTTTGAGACAATTATAAAATTACATTAGCAATAAAAAACAGCTATATAGTAAGGGTCATGCTGTGTGTAGAAGGAGATGTAGGAAGACGAAATCTAACAAAGTCTTTAATAACATCCCCAAACGGTAACTCCAGACAGGAACACCAGGGAAACACACACCAACATAACCTTAAGATCCGACGAACAACACTGAACTGAATCCAACTTATAAAGGGGTGCTAACGATACAAGGACAGGTGTGGGTGATTAACCAATAATGACTTAACAAGGAACGGAAAAGGAAAGACCATATATGGGCACAGAAGTAAGAAACCAACATTAACAGTCCACAGGGGTGTGACAGTACGTGTTTACACAGTTATTCAATGAACAATACTCACTTGTAGGACTTGTGTGTGACTCATTTGAAGAAGTACTTGAAGTGACAGGGAGTGATGTGATATCTGGACATGAAGATATCAAAACACATTTACTAAATAGTCTCTCTTGACCAGTGTTGGGCATGTTACGTTAAAAAAGTAATTAGTTAAAGTTACTAGTTACTTCTCACAAATAGTAACTGAGTTAGTAACTGAGGTGCATTCTAAAAGTAACTAATTACCAGGGAAAGTAACTACTGTGTTAAAAAAAAAAGTTAAAATACAGTGGGTATGGAAAGACCCCCTTAAATTTTTCACTCTTTGTTATATTGCAGCCATTTGCTAAAATCATTTAAGTTCATTTTTTTCCCTCATTAATGTACACACAGCACCCCATATTGACAGAAAAACACAGAATTGTTGACATTTTTGCAGATTTATTAAAAAAGAAAAACTGAAATATCACATGGTCGTAAGTATTCAGACCCTTTGCTCAGTATTTAGTAGAAGCACCCTTTTGATCTAATACAGCCATGAGTCTTTTTGGGAAAGATGCAACAAGTTTTTCACACCTGGATTTGGGGATCCTCTGCCATTCCTCCTTGCAGATCCTCTCCAGTTCTGTCAGGTTGGATGGTAAACGTTGGTGGACAGCCATTTTTAGGTCTCTCCAGAGATGCTCAATTGGGTTTAAGTCAGGGCTCTGGCTGGGCCATTCAAGAACAGTCACGGAGTTGTTGTGAAGCCACTCCTTCGTTATTTTAGCTGTGTGCTTAGGGTCATTGTCTTGTTGGAAGGTAAACCTTCGGCCAAGTCTGAGGTCCTGAGCACTCTGGAGAAGGTTTTCGTCCAGGATATCCCTGTACTTGGCTGCATTCATCTTTCCCTCAATTGCAACCAGTCGTCCTGTCCCTGCAGCTGAAAAACACCCCCACAGTAGAGGCTGACATTTTTTCGGGAATCCCGCGGGTCACGGGATTCCCACGGGAATCCCGCGGGATGGGAAACAAAATCACTAATAATCACGGGATTGGGACGGGACAGGAAAAAATGTCAGCGGGAGTGGGCGGGACCGGGAATCGTAACGCTATGAAACCCAACTTTACAGACAAATATACCTTTTATATATATATTGTAATTTTGAACTTAATTCTAGTTGACCCGTCTCTTTATTCTCTCCTTCTGTATGCTTTGGTGTGGCTGGTTAAGCAAGTTCATGACAGACAGATCGTTAACGACTGGTAATACAGCAGGCGATCCAAATGCTCACCTATCATTCATCGACCATATGGCTTTTCATCTGAAAGATGTATGTAGTAGCAACTTTACATGGCCGCTCAATCTAATGTTAACCTAGAAAAATGTGCGCTTTTGAAGTGTCTGTGTGAGTGTGGAAGCTGAATAGTAGCGCGGTACTGCATGACAGAGGCGCCGGTGCGCTCACTTGCTCTTAAAATACCTCATTTTTGGTCATACAGATAAGAGTGATAGGCATCATTCGAATTTGTAAAGACTCAACGTTTATTTGTGTGCACTCAGAAAAACAAGGAAACGTTGCGCTTTTGTAAACAGATTAAAGCAAAAAGGACGAGCTTTCTGCCGCCTGTCTCTGTGAACTTGAGCGCGTCACTTCGAAACTCCGTGTTTACTTGCTTTAGAGACGAGAAAAATATATCTATAGAGTGAAATGTCTACTTTCAAATGGACCAATTAAAATAGGAAACATGTGTCTGCATGAATGATTTAAGTGAAATTTAATATGTGTGCAATGCACACTGTGCATTTGTTTAAGATGGCTTTCAGTTCAATAATAATAATAATAATAATAATAAACAAATTTTTGCATTTTTATTCAACTAATGTAAAAAAAAAAGTTACGGGCATACTGTGATCTGTACTGTATTCTTTACTGTAACTGGCAGATTCTAGCCAAAAAAAAAAAACATAATACGGGAGTGGGAGGGAATGGGAGTCATTCTTCCGGGATTGGGACGGGACGGGATTTTTTCCCAGTTTTTTCGTGGGATTGGGATGGGATGGGATTTTTTTTTGTGGGAGTGGGACGGGAGAGATTTGAAAATCCACTCCCGTGTCACCCTCTACCCCACAGCATAATGCTGCCACCACCATGCTTCACTGTTGGGACTATATTGGACAGGTGATGAGCAGTGCCTGGTTTTCTCCACACATACCGCTTAGAATTAAGGCCAAAAAGTTCTATCTTTGGTCTCATCAGACCAGAGAATCTTATTTCTCACCATCTTGGAGTCCTTCAGGTGTTTTTTAGCAAACTCCATGCGGGCTTTCATGTGTCTTGCACTGAGGAGAGGCTTCCGTCGGGCCACTCTCCCATAAAGCCCTGACTGGTGGAGGGCTGCAGTCATGGTTGACTTTCTACAACTTTCTCCCATCTCCCAACTGCATCTCTGGAGCTCAGCCACAGTGATCTTTGGGTTCTTCTTTACGTCTCTCACCAGGGCTCGTCTTCCCCGATAGCTCAGTTTGGTCGGACAGCCAGCTCTAGGAAGGGTTCTGGTCATCCCAAACGTCTTCCATTTAAGGATTATGGAGGCCACTGTGCTCTTAGGAACCTTAAGTGCAGCAGAAATTTTTTTGTAACCTTGGCCAGATCTGTGCCTTGCCACAATTCTGTCTCTGAGCTCTTCAGGCAGTTCCTTTGACCTCATGATTCTCATTTGCTCTGACATGCACTGTGAGCTGTAAGGTCTTATATAGACAGGTGTGTGGCTTTCCTAATCAAGTCCAATCAGTATAATCAAACACAGCTGGACTCAAATGAAGGTGTAGAACCATCTCAGGGATGAACAGAAGAAATGGACAGCACCTGAGTTAAATATATGAGTGTCACAGCAAAGGGTCTGAATACTTAGGACCATGTGATATTTCAGTTTTTCTTTTTTAATAAATCTGCAAAAATGTCAACAATTCTGTGTTTTCTGTGTGTACATTAATGAGGAAAAAAATGAACTTAAATGATTTTAGCAAATGGCTGCAATATAACAAAGAGTGAAAAATTTAAGGGGGTCTGAATACTTTCCGTACCCACTGTATGCCAAATAACTTGGATGCCCCCAATAATAAATGGTAAATGAATGAAATGGACACTAAATGGAATAAATTATCATTATAAAACATTGTACACTATTCTACAATATTTTAATGTTGCTGTGGGACAATGTGAGAGACACCTATCAAATTCAAAAAAAATGTGTAAATATTATTAACCCTCTATGGAAACCTTGGCAATAGAATCGCCATTGGCTAGTAAAGTTTTTTTTTAGTTTACTCATCAGACTAATAATAAATATCTGATTAAGATATATACATTAAGATATTGTATGTCATTTAGTGTTTCTATTAAAAAAGTGTGGGAAAATAAAAATAATACTATTAAGATAACAACACTACACTACTGAATTCTTCAACTACTAGGATTAATGAGCTGCTGGGTTCATGAATATTAATCACGATGTCTGTGTTCGCCCAAACTGATTTGCTGAAATCAAAAAAGGGACCATAATAGGTGAGCGCCAGCCAATGAGATTCCCGTTTGCACATTAGTTTCGCCTACTACTGGAGAAACCGGCAGTTCTTAAAAGCTGAAGAATTCCAAAGGAGCTCCGTTATTTTGACAGGAAAACAAAGCAAATACTGTTTACATGTAGATTGTTTTAAGCAAGTCTAGTCTTGTCCTGTTCTTTGCCTGTTACCCGTGTCTAGACCCTGCCTGATTTTGACCATGTTTTATAATAAAGCATTGCATTTGGATCTGCACGCCTCTTGCCTTGTTCCCTCCTTAACTATTATTATATTATATTATATTATTACGTTATATTTTATTATATTAATATAAGAATAGCATATATTATAGGATACAACTGTTTAAACTGGTGAGATGGTAAACCTGAGATGGCATCAAAGTTCAATCCCAGTTAAATCAGTACAACATACCAGATTAATAATAAACTGAGTTTTCATACGCTGATGTTTGATACTTAGGATTTGACATGAAATGATCACAGTTATTATAACAATATACCACATTAACAATAAATATGAATATAATACAGACATTTTCACTTTTAACACATTTATTCAATTGTCCATTAATAAAAGTACTCACCTGCAGGAGCTGATGTTTGAGACTCAGTTGAAGGAGAGCTTACAGGGATAGGGGTTGCTGGGACATTTAGATGTACAATGGAAAAAACTGAAGTAGTTTTATATGCAATCAAATTTTATATTGCAAGACTCATTATTACAATACATGAAATTGCTGTAAAGTACAATTTTGTCCTACTGTGTTTACTATTTCCTATTTGCCAACTTAAAATTTTAACTGGTAGATGCTGATGTTTAATACTTAGAATTTACATGAAATAATCACAATTTTATTATAATATACTACATTAACAATAAATATGAACAAAATAGACATATAATTTTCCTGTTAACACATTTACTAAATTGTCCATGAATAGAAATACTCACTTTGAGAAGCTGATCTTTGATACTGAGTTGAAGGAGAGCTTGTAGTGACAGGGTCTGCGGGACATTTAGATGTACAATGAAAAAATTAAGTAGTTTTTAATATATACAGTTAAATTTTATATTGCAAGACTTGTTATTAAATTACAGGAAACTGCTGTAAACTGTATGAATACATTTTTTTTCCTACTGTTTACTATTTCCTGTTTCCCAGCGTAAAATTTTAACTGGTAGACGCTGATGTTTGATACTTAGAATATGATATGAAATAATCACAATTATTATTACAATATACAACATTAATGATACATATGAACAAAATACAGATATAATTTTCACTGTTAAGACATTTACTCAGTTCTCCATGTATAAAAATACTCACTTGTAGGAGCTGATGTTTGAGACTCAGTTGAATGAGAGCTTGTAGTGGCAAGGGCTGCTGGGACATTTAGATGTACAAAGACCAAACAAACATATTTTTTTTCTTTTTTGATAAAATCTAATTTTATATAGCAAGACGTGTTATTAAAATACATGAAATTCCTGTAAACTGTATGAGTACAATTTTGTTTTATTGTTTTCTATTTTCTATTTCCCAACATAAAATTTTAACTGGTAGATGCTGATGTTTGATACTTAGACTTCGACATGAAATAATCACAGTTATTATTACAATATACCACATTAACGATAAATATGAATAAAATAAAGATACAATTTTCCTGTTAATACATTTACCCAATTGTCCATGAATAAAAATACTCACTTGTAGCAGGAGACTCATTTGAAGGAGAGCTTACAGGGGCAGGGGCTGCTGGGACATTTAGATATACAATGAAAAAATGAAAAAGTTGTGTTTTTTTTTATATGAAGAGTTATCTGACAAATCCTTTCGCAAACAAACTGTAGAGAGATTGTAAATAATAGTTTCATTGTGCAGTGTAGAGAGCTTTGTTGATTATAATGGAACTTTGTGAGATTGCGATGAATTAAGATGAGTGACAGCTTTTTGTCACGCTTTCACAAAACAAACGAACAACGACGAAGTAAAACGTGAAAGTCTTTAATAATCCAAGGAAGCAGGGTAAACACAGGAACACGGGGTAGCAACAGTAAGGTTCGACAAGACTAAATGGTGAACACACACAATAAATAGACATGGTGATTACAAGCTCAGGTGCAGGCAATTAGGGATAAACCAAGAACACAGAACAGCAGGGGGGGGAAATGCATTAGAGAAACCAACTCAAAGTCCAGGGGGTGTGACATTACCTCCCCCTCCCGGAAAGGCGCGTCCTCGCGCCGACAAACAAGAGAACAGAAAATACCCAGTTTTAGGAGGAGGTTTTGGAGGAGGACGGACTCCCGGGAGGAGGACAAAGGATGAATTCCAGAGATGTGACAGAGTAGTCCATGGGGGTGATGACGGAGGGAGGAGCCAAAGAGGAGATAGGAGGGATCCGAAGGAGGAGGAGCCAGGAGAGACCCAGACCGCAGCCAAGATGGAAACCCACGGTGGAGCCGATGGAGGGAGGAGCCATGGTGGAGAACAGGCTGACGACTCCAGGGGGCCGACCGACGGAGGTGGAGCAGGTGGTGGTAGAGCCCGAGGCGGAGACGGAGAGCCGATGATCCAGGGCGACACCAAGGATCCGGAGGGCCAAGGCGGAGCCCAAGGCTCTGGCGACCGAGGCGGAGGCGGAGTTCCGGAGGGCCGCAGCGGAGCCAGAGCGACAGAGGACAGAGGCTGTGCCCGCGGGAGGGAGGAGGTCCACAGAGCCGGAGGGACGGAGCGACGAGGCGCAGCCGGAGGAGTGGAGTCCAGAGGCGAAGGTGGGGTGACGACTGACCAGGGCGGAGCCGGAGGGACGATGGAGCCCGGTGGAGCTGGTGGACCGACGGGCGACGGTGGAGGCGAGGGAGCTGAGAGACGGGGTGGAGCCGCAGGTTCGGAGGACCGAGGTGGAGTCCAGGACTCAGAGGCTGAAGGCGGAGATGACGGATCCTCCAGCCATGACGCCGATGGTGACTGGCAGGCCTGCGGCGAACCCACCGCACAGATGGTGAGCTGAGGGTGAGCAGAGGGACTGACAGGTAGCATTGGTGGCATGGCTGAAACCTTATGGTTATTTAACTGAGGAAACTGAGGGAGGGTGGGTGGGAAATTAGAGCCGGTGGATAGTTCGGAGATTACAACAGATCCAGTATTCACATCCTCAGAATTATATTCAGGTAAGTCGTTCTTCGAGCAATGTCCCAAAACCCCATTCCGCTCACCCTCAGCGGTGGTGCAGTGGGTAGTGCTGTCCACAGCACTCTCCTTTTCCACTGCTCCCTCCACCGTCGTGGTCATTGTGGCCGGCTCACGCACCTGATCTGACGGCTCGTGCAACTCTGGCTCCATGGTGATCAGCTGCTCTGTCGCTCCTTTTAGCGATGGAACGCTGGTCGCGGCGGGCTGTAGCTCTCCGTCATCGGTGGGCTCTGGCTGGTACTCCGTGGGTCGGGGTGGTGATTGGCTGGGTTCCGGGTCGTGCTGCGAGACGTCTGCGTGATGTGACTGGATAGGGTCGTAATCCTCCTCCGCTTCGTCCAGACAGAGTTCTGAACCCCAAGCACTCAGTAAGATGTTAATATATTGCGTTAGGGTCCAGCATGGTTCACCTTGGGGCATGACGAAGCGGAGGTCATCATCCAGTCCACACCAAAATCCCTCCATAAGGCAGACGTCATCGCAGCTAGCAAGATGGCAAATGCTAATAAACTCCTCCACATAGTCCTCAAGATCCCTGCCATCCTGGAAGATATAGATGGTCCTTCCTCCCAGAATGGCATCTCTCCTCCTTGGGGGGACGTTGATGGAAGCGAGTTTCATGATGGAGTGAACTGGTGTAAACACGACGGAAACAAAAGACTGAAAAAACACGACAAACAAAACGGGGAACACGCGAAAAAAAACTGTATCGGTCGAACCTTCTGTCACGCATTCACAATACAAACGAACAACGACGAAGTAAAACGTGAAAGTCTTTAATAATCCAAGGAAGCAGGGTAAACACAGGAACACGGGGTAGCAACATTATGGTTCGACAAGACTAAATGGTGAACACACACAATAAATAGACATGGTGATTACAAGCTCAGGTGCAGGCAATTAGGGATAAACCAAGAACACAGAACAGCAGGGGGGGGAAATGGATTAGAGAAACCAACTCAAAGTCCAGGGGGTGTGACACTTTTAATGATTTTTAAGGGAGTTTGTAAATGACATACTGATCTAATACAACAGTTAAATATAAACAAGAAGTTAATATTAAGTGACTAACATTGTCTGACTATAACACTATTGCCTGATTTTGCTCTTTTCGTCAAAACAAAGTCACAACTGAGCTACTGTGCATCTCTATTCAAACACAGCAGTGTTTCCTTTATGGATGAACATGTGTTTTTAAACGGATCTAGTGGGTCAATGAATCAATTACCCGTTCATAAAGACAGTCACTTGCTTTATTCCTGAATGAATCAGCCTTTCGAAGAAATCAAATGAATGATATGATTCAGTCATTAAAACCGCCACCTACTGGCCGTTTTAGTTAAATTTTTAAAGTATCTTCTTTTCAGTTATTTAAATCATTTAATATTTCTATATTCAAAATTTTACACTTAAAACATTAATCTCAACATGAATAATACATTTGATTGCACGCATGCCACCTCTGAGCCTCATTAAACATACACAAATACACCTTCAAGCCACTTTTGTGTTCTTCTGTGCCACCTCTGTAGTACAAATTAATTTAGTAAAATATTGATTTCATTTGATTGGTAACTTATTCTTATTCTGTTGTTTTAGAAATTTAAAAAAGCTTATAATATATATATATATATATATATATATATTAAAAATTGACATAAAAGATGACATACTTTTAATAAAGTTAAAAAATGCCTTTACAGAGGTAAAAACAAAATTCCCCTCTAATTCACTTTAAGGAGTCAAGTATCACCTAATTTTTGATCAGATTTTTGATTAAAAGTTGCTCTTTAAATTTTGACTGTGCTCCTAAATTTTTTCATGTTAGAAGCACAAGTGCTCCTAAAAAGAAAAGTAAGCGTAGAGCCCTGATGTATATAATCAGTTTCTATAATAAATCTCTGAAAATTAAAATCTGGATATATTATAACCTAAAGACGCTATGTGAAAGTTTAAAACAGAAAATAGAAAACACATTTTTACTTAAATTAATCAAAATATATTTATAGCGTTTTGGAACCAAACTCTTCATATATACATATATACAATCAGATTTTATATTTCAAGACTTGTTGTTAAAATACATGAAATTGCTGTAAACTGAATGAGTATAATGTTGTACTACTTTTTACAATTTCCTGTTTCCTAACTTAAAATTTGTAACTGGTAGACGCTGATACTTAGAATTTGACATTAAATAATCACAATTATTATTACAATATACAACATTAATGATAGATATGAACAAAATACAGATATAATTTTCACTGTTAACACATTTACACAGTTGTCAATGGATAAAAATACTCACTTGTAGGAGCTGATGTTTGAGACTCAGTTGAAGGAGAACTTCTAGGGGCAGGGGCTGCTGGAACATTTAGATATACAATGAAAAATGAAGTTGTTTTTTATATATACAATCAAATTTTATATTGCAAGACTTGTTATTAAAATACATGAAATTGCTGTAAACTGAATGAGTATAATGTTGTCCTACTGTTTACAATTTCCTGTTTCCTAACTTAAAATTTTAACTGGTAGACGCTGATGTTTGATACTTAGAATTTTACATTAAATAATCACAATTATTATTACAATATACAACATTAATGATAGATATGAACAAAATACAGATATAATTTTCACTGTTGGATAAAATGGATAAAAATGGATAAAAATACTCACTTGTAGGAGCTGATGTCTGAGACTCAGTTGAATGAGAGCTTGTAGTGGCAAGGGCTGCTGGGACATTTACATGTGCAATGAAACAAAACAACAAACTTTTTGTTTGTTTGTTTGTTTGTATTTTGATAAAATCAATTTTTATATAGCAAGACTTCTTTTTAAAATACATGAAATTGCTGTACATTTTATGAAAATGGTTCTGTCTTGTTTGCAATGTCTTTGTTTACTTTTTCCTATTTCCCAACGTAAGTAGTGCTGGACATATGAAGATATCACAATACATTTACTAAATAGTCTTAATCATTTAACTGATGGGACTCTGATGTTCCATACACAGGATGTGATTGTAAATGTTAATACTGACCTGTATCAGTCTGTGTATTCAACCCCTGAGGAGAGAAGCAAAGTGCATTATTAAACAGTTTGAAAGACATTTCAAAGAGACTCGAATCTAGGTCACAAAAATTAAGCCTCATGTATAGGGAATAACTGCACAAAACGGGCATAATATGGATAAGGTTGTGATGGTGGAATCCCAAAGAAATCACTTTGGCCTAGGATCAAACAATCACACAGATTAGACAAAGAAAACTTTTACATTTATTACAGATTATGAAATAGCATGACAGACATGCCTTCAGGGTGGCCACAGGCCAAAATAACAAACAATATCCTTAATAGAGTGACTAATAACATGCCAATACCACATCTTCATGCAACCTATCAAAGGACAAACAAAAAAGAGAAACGAGAGCGAGAGAAACGGAGCAGCGCAATGCAGCAAAGCAAAATACAACAAACAGTCATGACATGACTAACATCTAACCTTTGACTCATTAATAATCAAATTCAGATTTGATTTGGGCTGTGTCTGAAATCACCCTATTTGACACTAATTGAGGAAGCAACCATTTGTAGTGGTGTCATTAAACCATAGTGGATATTATCGAGTGGACTCATTCAATCCCATAATGCACCGCAATAACAATCGTACAACCAATGTACACTCAACCGCTAGAGTATACTCATAATGCAGACTAACTTTCGCTTCTCCCCAGCAGCTATCCGGTGACACTATTAGAGCATATTTCACCTAAAAGAGCAGATTTTGAGCAGCGTTTGCTGTAAAATGTTATGCCGTGCATGTGGTACGTGCAGGGCAACCCTGCACTTCTCAGATGAGCACTCTGAATGCTTCGACACAGGTTGTGCTCACTAAGACTAGCTGCTCTCATTGCCTCACTGCGCTCACAGATCACCCAGTGAAGAGGGGGAAGGTTAAGTCCCTCTACAGCTGGACTTCCTTTCAAGAAGGTTCATGTCTGCCTCCCAAACCCCTTTTCAGTTCAGAGCTTTGGGAGCATTATGTTTGTTGATAGTGTTGGGTTTGACCCAGTAGATGTGTTCGCAAACAATTAAACCAGGTTACTTGCTTCGATTTGCTCACAGACCTCACTACTTCAGGGACATGGTTCAAACTTCAGTCTGGGGCAGCAAAGTTCACATTCTCCGATTCAAAGAAGAGAGCTTGCTGGCAAAAGGTGCCATGGAAATGGTCCTGGTAGCTCATAGTGAGACAGGGTTTTACAGCCATTTCTTCCTTGTTCCAAAAAAGGATGGTGGCCTTAGGCCCATCCACAATTTAGGACATGCCCTGATTAAGCGACCATTCAGGATGTTAATGTTAAAACAAATTTCTGTTCAAATTCATGCTCAAAGGGTACCTTACTACCATAGTAATCAACATTTGAAGTTAATCAAAAACTTTTATCGAAGTTGTCCTAAAACCAAAAAAATACCCGTTCTTGTCTTAGGACAACTTTGATTAACTTTTTTGATCTACTTCAAATGTTGACTACTATATTTACCACCACCACCAACAACAACAATATGTTATAGTCACAAAAAAAAGTCTCCAATTTGGGTTGTGGAGCTCTGTGCAATGACAAATTGGTGTTTTTGAGAAAACACCTGAGAGACAATAATGAGCCTGCCATAATGAGCCTTCAGTCAGCAATGTGTCTGTGAGGCAGGTAACAAAGAATTTGAGGAAAGTAAAATAAGGGTCGGGGGGGTTGATTAAACATACTGATCTAAATACTGAGACTTGAACAGTAAAATACCCTTCAAACATTCTTAGACTTTAACATTTAGTGTAAGCACCAGTTTTATATCTTGTGGTTTTACATTTTATAGAACATTACAAAACATCCTAGTGTTGTGAAACATTTAGATGCAATGAAATTACACATTCCAAAATGTTTCACTTGATTTCATTCATGTAGTCAGGAAATATAGTTTGGGAAATGTCTAACTAATAAAATGTGTACAAGTTACATAACAATAACGCAATAACAACTAACGCAAGTAATCTTACTCATCAGAATGATATGCTCCGCTGGCTCAAGCTGAGCACTGCATCGTTCTCCTTCTGAGGTAAAAGGTCTATGTGGTGGCCATCGCGGTAAATACTGAGGGACTACTAGTGCAATTTATGGACATTAATTGAAGCCCAGCCCACTCTCCTCCCACTGAGGGTGAGCTGCAACTGGCCTCTGCATTATTGACTGATATTTTGGAAGAGTTTCATCCACTGCTTCTCTTATCTCCACTGACTCTGCCAAGTCCTGTATCTCTTGTGTCTCTGTTCCACCCAGCTTAGAATCTCCTGTGCCTCAGCTGGTTCCCTCCAGCTCCTGTTCTCCTGTATCTTGACCTTAGGATCCCCTGTCTCTGACTCCAGCCACTGAGCCCTTGACTCCACCTCGGCCCTCTGACCCATCAGCTCCGTCTTGGCTCCTTGGTTTGTCATCTCCACCATGGCCCATCATCCCACTGGTTCCACCAGGCTCCCTCATCCAGCTTGCTACATCTTGGTCAGTCACCAACCTGTCTCTACCATGGGATTCCATTCCTCCTGGGGACCTTGTCCCTCCATCACTCTAGCTCCGTCGGGCTCCTCTATTCCTCAGGCTCCGCCTTAGTCCTCTGTTGCTCTGGCTCCACTATGGTCTACCAGGTGACTTCCAGGCCTGCAATATCACCCTGGCTCCCTGTCTGCTCAGCTCCACCTGGTTCTCCACCTCCACCGGCTCAGTGTCCCTCGCTCGTCCCAGTGGTGTCATTGAGGTCATCTCCGCTATCCCCTGGTTTCCTGCCTGCCACCTGGTCTGCTTCCTCCTCCAGAGCCCCCACTCACCCTCCTTCCCTCCTGTGCTGGACTCTTCTATGGTGCAAGAATACACCTTCTGGGAGGGGGGAGTTCGTGCAGCCCATGCCCCAGGCAGCTGCTAAGCCCTCCAAGTAGACAGTGAAGTGACCCTGACTCGGGTGAATTCACTGCTCCTCCCCCTCGAAGGAGGGCCAGAGGGAGAGTCTTCTGTTTCATACAGTTCCGCCGTTGGCCCATTGGCCAGTGGTATCCAAATTCTCTATGAAACAGCAGTTCTTTCAGTCTCTGGGTTACACTGGGTGCGGCCTGGCAGTGAGCGATGCAATGCCTCCTCACACCCAACCTCTTCCCCACGCAACAAGCTAAGAGGTTGTGTTTCGGAGACATGTTACTTCCTTACACATCTCTGGCCACTCCCTTGTGGGATCCATGGAGCCAGGTAAGTGCTATTATGCACCCCTTCCCTGGGATGCTTCTTTGGGTTGGGGTTTGGGTTGATGAAAACCAGAGGAAGGGGTTATTTTCTCCTGTTGGTAAACCTGTGTATTACTTTGACAGAATTACTTCTGTCTAATCTCTGCTTTGGTAGTCGTTCCTCCCTTTTAAGTCAGGACCTACCACAGTGACTCATATCATATGTAGTACTGCCCTGCTGGTGAGTCCATATGGGTTCTCTCCACATTACCTCCCTTCAGGCAGGATGTGGTCTTCACAAAAACTTAGGCACGCACTTAGGCACGCTTCCCCAGTGTAATGCAACTAGTCATGGCTGGATCTGAGAAAGCTGAAACATTCTTTCTTTACTCTGGGCAAGGAACAGCAGCTGCAACGCTCCTCATTGTGAGTACTTTTCAGTCCCATTTTGGTATGACTGTTCAAGTAGCTCAAAACAAGGCATTGAGTAGATTGTGACTTGGATGCCAATTGTTACTTGGCACACAACAGCTAGCCTACATCTGCATCGCCAACCATCGTAACACAGTTCAGTGGTTGTGGCATTTTTCATACGATCTCGGTAAAATGTGTAACCCTCATTCCCTAAAGTAGGGAAGAAGACGTTACGTTCCTCCTACCACAGCCTTGACCTATAATGCTGAACGGCTGGAACACAGTTTCAGCTCCTCAGCACAAACCTTAATGAGTGGATGCATGCTGCCAACTTACATGTCCGTGTACAGGGGAATGGCTTGGCATGCAAATTCCACTTACCAATGTTCACTCGCCTGTTTTTTTACTACTCATAGGTGATTGGGACTCCCAATTCTCTCCTTCATTTACAAAACCTGATAAACTAAATGAAAACTTGGGTATTTACTATTTTGCTCACCTATGTCCCAAAGGCAATTCTTGTCATCTGTGAAGAAGAGGTGGACATTGCACTTGATGCAAAGCATGTCTGTGCAGCTTTTCCTGGTTGGTGGCATTCTAAAATGCAACTGTTGTTTTCCAGGCTAAACAACCTCTATGCAAATCAATCCCAGTCAAATTGATACTGTCTGTCTATTTCAGGTGTCCAAAGTCCGTCTGAGTAGATTGCAGCGTCTGCATTTGTTTCGACCCCCTCTACTGCACACGTCTGCAGCACGTTACAGCTCTGAAGCGGCCACTCTAGTCAATGGATGTGTTTATACACACCGCGCTGTGGCTCGTTGAAGCAGTTTTCCACGCTGCATCACTAAAATTAGGCTAATCCCCCACCTCCTCCCTACCCACTACCCAACAATTCGAATTTCCATTGGTGGGATTTAATTTGATGATTTAATTTGATGGCCGCAGTGTGACATCATTGCATGTGGAAAACAGCTGCTGTAGTCCAAAGGAGCCATTCGTTGTAATTCTTGAAAAGAGATTTTTTAAAAACAAAATATCTCCCTTTGAAGTGGACTTTGAGATTTGTAACTTTGCAGATCTTTTTTATACCCAAAGATACACAGCACACACTGACTAAAATTCAAAAAGTGAAAAAGCATAATAGCACCCCTTTAAAAGCAGGAGAAACAGCGCTGCAACAACACTGATGTGGAAAACAGGAGAAGCACTGTGCAACAACAATGCAGTTAGAATTCTTTGAAATCCACAAATCACCTACATTTACAATGGGTTTACTATAATAACAGTAACTGTGGTGTTGTGGCAGAAATGTAGGATATTCATACCAAATTTTGTTATATTATTAATGTGGACATATATAACATTTTGAACAGTCAGATTTTTAATCTGTTTATTATTATTATTATTATTATTATTATTGTTATTATTGTTATTATTATTATTATTATTATTATTGTTATTATTGTTATTATTATTATTATTATTATTATTATCAGTATTTAAAACAGTTGAGTAATTTTTTTTCTTTGATGAATAGAAAGACCCAAAGATCAACATTTATCTGAAATAAAAAGCTCTAGTAACATTATACACTATATCATGCAAAAGCTTGGAGTCACTATAATTTTTTTTTGTTTGTTTGTTAGTTTTGGGAATTAAATTATAGACATTAATGCTTTTATTTAGCAAGGATTCTTTAAAAGATCAAAAGTGATGATAAAGACATTTATAATGTTACAAAAGATTTCTATTTCAGGTAAATGCTGTTCTTCTGAACTTTCTATTCATCAAAGAAACCTGCAAAAATTCTACTCAGCTGTTTTCAATATAATAATAATAATAATAATAAATGTTTTTGAGCAGCAAATCAGAATATTAGAATGATTTCTGAAGCAATATATGACTAATGATGCTAAAAATTCAGCTTTGAAATCACAGGAATAAATTATATATTATAAATTATATTATAATGAAATACAGGCCAAAGATATGTTGTTATGCAGTTTTGTGCATTTCTATTTATAAAAAATAAATGTGTTAATAGACTAAATACCATAAAGCTATTAGAATGATTAAAATGTTACCCTTTAAAAACATATGTATGTGTGTGTGTGTGTGTGTGTATACATATACAGTGGGTATGGAAAGTATTCAGACCCCCTTAAATTTTTTACTCTTTGTTATATTGCAGCCATTTGCTAAAATCATTTAAGTTCATTTTTTTCCTTATTAATGTACACACAGCACCCCCTATTGACAGAAAAACAACACATGGTCCTAAGTATTCAGACCCTTTGCTCAGTATTTAGTAGAAGCACCCTTTTGATCTAATACAGCCATGAGTCTTTTTGGGAAAGATGCAACAAGTTTTTCACACCTGGATTTGGGGATCCTCTGCCATTCCTCCTTGCAGATCCTCTCCAGTTCTGTCAGGTTGGATGGTAAACGTTGGTGGACAGCCATTTTTAGGTCTCTCCAGAGATGCTCAATTGGGTTTAAGTCAGGGCTCTGGCTGGGCCATTCAAGAACAGTCACGGAGTTGTTGTGAAGCCACTCCTTCGTTATTTTAGCTGTGTGCTTAGGGTCATTGTCTTGTTGGAAGGTAAACCTTCGGCCCAGTCTGAGGTCCTGAGCACTCTGGAGAAGGTTTTCGTCCAGGATATCCCTGTACTTGGCCGCATTCATCTTTCCCTCGATTGCAACCAGTCATCCTGTCCCTGCAGCTGAAAAACACCCCCACGGCATGATGCTGCCACCACCATGCTTCACTTTTGGGACTGTATTGGACAGGTGATGAGCAGTGCCTGGTTTTCTCCACACATACCGCTTAGAATTAAGGCCAAAAAGTTCTATCTTTGGTCTCATCAGACCAGAGAATCTTATTTCTCACCATCTTGGAGTCCTTCAGGTGTTTTTTTAGCAAACTCCATGGGGGCTTTCATGTGTCTTGCACTGAGGAGAGGCTTCCGTCGGGCCACTCTCCCATAAAGCCCCGACTGGTGGAGGGCTGCAGTGATGGTTGACTTTCTACAACTTTCTCCCATCTCCCGACTGCATCTCTGGAGCTCAGCCACAGTGAGCTTTGGGTTCTTCTTTACCTCTCTCACCAAGGCTCTTCTCCCCCGATAGCTCAGTTTGGCCAGACGGCCAGCTCTAGGAAGGGTTCTGGTCATCCCAAACGTCTTCCATTTAAGGATTATGGAGGCCACTGTGCTCTTAGGAACCTTAAGTGCAGCAGAAATTTTTTTGTAACCTTGGCCAGATCTGTGCCTTGCCACAATTCTGTCTCTGAGCTCTTCAGGCAGTTCCTTTGACCTCATGATTCTCATTTGCTCTGACATGCACTGTGAGCTGTAAGGTCTTATATAGACAGGTGTGTCTTTCCTAATCAAGTCCAATCAGTATAATCAAACACAGCTGGACTCAAATGAAGGTGTAGAACCATCTCAGGGATGATCAGAAGAAATGGACAGCACCTGAGTTAAATATATGAGTGTCACAGCAAAGGGTCTGAATACTTAGGACCATGTGATATTTCAGTTTTTCTTTTTTAGTAATTCTGCAAAAATGTCAACAATTCTGTGTTTTTCTGTCAATATGGGGTGCTGTGTGTACATTAATGAGGGAAAAAAAATGAACTTAAATGATTTTAGCAAATGGCTGCAATATAACAAAGAGTGAAAAATTTAAGGGGGCCTGAATACTTTCCGTACCCACTATATATATCCCCCAGTGTGTCCAGGTAATAATATAGGCAGACATTTCATAAACGCTTAAATGCTTTTTGCGTTGTACCTCTGTTAGGCCTACTTGTATGAATATCATTGCATTATACAACAAATATTCACAAATGTTCTTCTTCATTTCTTCAAAATAAATCCAACCTTATTTTATAAAAAATAATCAAGTCACTGTTCTTTTATTGTATTTATTTTATGAAAAACAATGACGTAGGCATCTGTATAGACCAATATATAAGCCAATATAGACTGTCTTTCTAACTTTATAAATTACTAACTTTATAATTTACTCTCACAATTGTATAATTATTAAAGGTCTTTGACTCCCATTCTTCAGTACAATATTGCTTTATGATTTAGATTTACACAGGAAACATTTTTGTAACTGCTGCATATTTAATTGAACTTATATCATCCACAAAATACAGCAGCAACATCTATTTAGCCAAAAATTAAATATAACCTCATTTTTTTCCAGACAAGAAAAAAAAAAAAAAAAAAAAAACGGTAAAAAGTGTGCTCAAGTGTGAATTTCTTTTATCTAAATCATCATCATACAAGTTTCTAAATGCTAAATAAAGAAGGCATCTTACCAGAAAAATGATGAAGAACAGAAGTGCTGTTCCTTTACGTACGGTTTTAAAAGAAAGACGTGCCATGTTATTTCATGAATTCTAATGAGTTTATCCGCAACATTTCTCAACAGTGAACTACTCTGCAACTTAATTAAACTGACTGGTCCTTGTCTGCAGGTTAAATTTTACCATTAAATGTCAACAGTGTAAATGCTTAGCCTCTGCTTGACACAGCTGAACAGACCAAGCATAACGAAATTCATCACTTCAATATTTCACCAAAACTGAAAGCTGAAAATAATTCTACTAGCCATTTCCTAGTTTCCTAACAAGTAAGCTCTTATAATGAAGATTTGCATAACTCCCTCATGAAGTACACCACAGCACCACTGCTCTCTGTAGGGCTCACAACAATATCAAACTGTCTTTATGTTTGGAAAGATAAATATCATGCTGGAATAGAAAAGGGCGTTCCTAAACTGTTCCTATGTCTTGGTATGCTGATGCATTAAGATTTACCTTCACTACCTTCTATCCCAACCCCAGAAAAACAGCCCCATATCATTAGCTTTGCTCCACCAAACTTTAAAGTTAGACAGGCAATGTTTCCCTGCTATCCACCAGACCCAGATTTGCCCATTAGATTGCTAAACAAAGAACCATGATTCAACACACCACAGAACAGTTTTCCACTGCTCCAGTGTCCAATGCCGGCATGCTTTACACTCCATCTGATGCATGGCATTGTACTTGATTTAAAATTTGCATGTTAACCATAAATAATCCTGTTCCGCTTAAATTATGTCTGTTAACTACAGTAAGGTTAATTTAAGTAAGGTTAATATAAACAGAGAGAGAGAGAAAGAGAGAGAGTAATTTACACATAGAGAGAGTGTGTATCTTATTATAATATGTAAAGCATGAAGGAAGTATAAAGCTTGTGATGTCAGAATGCCAGTCAAGTCTGAAGCAATACACAAGCCGTAGCAATGCATTATGACAATGACAGGTTTTTTTTGGTGCGTCACGCATACACATTTGAGTGTCTTTTCCTTTGAAGTGGAAGTGAAGCAGTCAGTTAAGTTTACATTATTTAGTAAAACGATGTTCACTTTAATAAAAAAAAATATATAACAAACATGATTAATGTAACCATTTTAAAGAAAAAAGGATGTTTTGTTATAGCTTTTGGAGCAAGGGTGCCGCCATCTTGCAATGTCACAGCCTGTGACGTCTCGGTGTTACACAAAGTTACGTTGGAATGACTTTGCCGTGCATATGATGGATAGTAGTCCATGCCAGGAGGAGAGAATCGTGCTGTTGTCGGTGACAACTGCTGAGGTAGGCAGATCACGTTTACATTCATTCATGTGAATTGTCGAGATGAGAGGTGTTCCCTCCTTGTAGTGTGATTTATATAGTGTAATTTCAAATCACCCAGACACTGACGCTTTGATTTTGAGTACTGGCAACATGTCAGAAGTGCCGGTACACACAAAAACGTGTTGGTGCAAAACGATTCGTTTTGAAATTTGTCACATTATGACAATGTAGTGCGACTAAAGACCACCTCTGCAGAAGAATTTCAACACTGGCCCTGTCCCAAATCGCACCCTAAGCCCTTGCGGTCGTCTTCTGAGTCTGCACTTTCATGACGTAATGCCGCTTTGACTGTTGGGTAGAAATCTGCTGCGGAGCTCACCCCAGTGCGGGCTCGGCAGAAATGCAGATCGAAGGGGGCATTCATGAGCACCCTTCTGAATCCTAAAATGATGAATGGGACACCTTACAGTCTCATGGACTTAATGGACATGCGTAAGCGGTGGCCATTGTAAGTTTGTAAGACCGCAAGTGCACATGAATTGTTCCATTTGGGACAGAGCAGCTTGAGTGCTTGGAGTATGTAAGAAATACGTCACAGCAGCAGCCATCTATTATTTTATTTTGCATAACTGTGTACTGTGTCCTGATGTGTACTTACATTTAAATGAATCATTTGATACAATGCACTTATTGTGTACATACATGTTTTTACATTGTACATACATTTTTAAAATTCCTAAATGTAATTACATATGTAATTAATTTCTGTAACTGCATTTATAATTACACTGTTGACCCATCCCTTACACCTTAACTCACCCTTAAACCTACCCATACCACCAAACCTGTCCCTAACCTTAGCCATATCCCACCTTAATAGAAGCAAAAGTGTTTTGCAATACAATATGACCACAATAAGTACATTGCACTTATTTTTTTTGATGTAAGTACATAGTAGTTAAGGCTACCTAATATAAAGTGTGACCAAATTCTGCCAAGAAGGTCAAAAACAGAGAAAAGGCCTATTACTGTTTTTTGATGTAAAAATCTTGTAAAAATCATCAGAGAACATTATAAAGAAATGCAGTTCATGAGCCGTTAAGAGGAAAGGTAAATGTAAGCACATCACACTAGTCTCACCTGCAAAGACAGTAAATGCCAGTTACCTCTCTATCTATGTTCTGAACTCCTATAATCTTGATTTATTTACCTGCATAACTCCATTTTGCTTATCACTGGAATAAAACTGAACTCATGTTGAACTCTGTCCATCTGTCTGAGTCTGTATGCTGTAACAGAAGACCAGACCAACACTGATCGCAGCATTATCATTCCTCTCCATACTGATGACCTGCTGTCACAAAATGGCCATCCTCTTGCCAAATATTTAGAGGAATTCTTGGAACAGGCCTCCGCTGCCTATTTGGAGGATAGATTGCTGATGATGATCTTCCATGATGGTTTGAATGAACCATTGTACTCAATGAAGCCCTGGGAAACTAACAATTTCTCATTGGAGCCATATATCCTGTATGCATACTTGCTCAGTCGATCCGCCTCCAGAACACCACGTCTTGTCCTCCAGCCCCTGAGTTTTCTCTAATGTCAGCTCCAGCCCCTGAGTTTGATCTAGTATCAGCTTCATCCCTGGAGCACAGCTCAGAGTTCAGTCCCAAGCCTGCTCTACCCAGGAGTCTGCATTGGATCCCACTCATTTTCCAGATCAAAGCTTAATGATTGCAGAGTACCAAGATCCTGCCATCTTAGAACCAGAAATTATAACTGTTCATTCATGATGACCACAGCAATTTGGTGTATTTGGGGGCTATACCTGCATGGCTGAAGTGACCATCCTGATTCCCTGTCCTTCTGATTTCTGCATCTTGGCCAAGGAGACTGTCAGTACCTTCTGCGTTCCAAATTCCCTTGATGCGGCTGTAGTGATAGATTGGATTAGTATTTGCAGTACTAAAAATAACCACTAGGTGTCAGTGTTACACTGATAGTGTGTAGATCACAAACCAGAAGTGAAGCTGTGTTACTACTGCTCTTGTTCCTATCCTGACAAATAGAATAAAAATCAGTTTGTTGCAAAACTATTTTTTTATTGGATCAAGAAACATTACATGGTACCAGGAGTGGTGATTATCACCAACACCAGGAGTCATCATGGAAAGTGTTAAACCGCCTGACACTGAACTGGACTGCGAATATTGACTGTGAATGGAGAACGTTTAAACAAAGATTTGCACTGTACCTGCAAGCAGTGGGCCTTGATGAATCATAAGATGCATGTAAGATTGCACTGTTACTTACTGTCGCAGGACCTTAATCTATAGAGATGTTTAACACGCTCGTGTTTGAACAGGCTGAGGATAAAGGCAAATATGACTTGGTAATTGAGAAGTTTGACACACACTGCTCTCCGAAAAGAATGAGACTTTTGAAAGGTATGTTTTTCGTTCTCGTCTGCAGCAACAGGGAGAGACTTTTGACAGTTTCTTGTTGGATTTAAAGCTGAAAGCAAGGACATGCAATTTTGGACTGTTGCAAGACTCAGTGATCCGTGACCAAATCAATGCCATCAATGATAAAAAAAAGTGAGGGAGAGGCACTTAAAAGAGACTGAGCTTACATTGAATGAAGCTGTGCAGATATGTCATGTCAGTATATGAGCTCTTCAGCATGCAATGTTTTATGAAACTGCAAAGACAAGTGGAAGTGACAGTTCAGCTGTAGCTGCAGTAACAGCGAAGATGCAGAAATGCAGAATGAGTAAAGTGAAACAACAAAAGGAGAAAGAACTGTTTAACTGTAAGAGATGTGGTAGAAGACACCCACCAAAGCAGTGCCCAACCTATGGCAAAATCTGTGCCAAATGTAAAGGGCAGAATCATTTTGCCAAGCAGTGCTTTTCCAAAGGCAGAGTCAAAAGGGAAACAGATCTCAGTGACACATTCTTTGCTGGAATGGTGGAGCAGGCATATTCCAGTCAGAAAAGAACAGAACAGACAAAAGTGAATAGTGTTGCACAGGACAAGTGGATGACTGCTCTAGAAATTAACAGAATAATTGTGTCACTGAAGCTAGACACAGGAGCAAAATTTCAGAGCAAGATGTCTGAGCAATGAAAATCAAGCCACGTATAAATCAGAAAACGGTGCAACTAAAAGCCTATAATGGGCAGAACATCCCAACAAAAGGAACATGTAGACTCAAGGTAAAGATGGAAAACAAAGAACATCACCTCATGTTCGTGGTTGTTCCAGGTGGACACGATTCTGTTTTGGGAGACAAGGCATGTGAAAACCTAGGGTTTGGGTTTGGAGTTTGGTTTTGAAGGGTTTGGAGTGTTACCATTTACCAAAATACAGTTGAAAAATGATGCACAGCCAGTTGTCCATGCCCCAAGACGGGTTCCAGCATCTCTTCGTGAAAAGCTGAGGCAAGAACTGGAAGGAATGACATCAATGGGAGTGATAGAAAAAGTGGAAGAGCCTACAGAGTGGGTCAATTCGATGGTGTGTGTGAAAAAAGCGAATGGTGATCTACGTGTGTGCATGGATCCAATGCTAACATTCAGAGAGAACATTATAAAATTCAGACAAGAGAGGAAATTATAAGCGAGATGGCAAGTGCAGAGTTCTTTACAAAGGTGGATGCATCTTAGGGCTTTTGGCAGCTGAAACTGCCTAAAGACAGCACAAAGTATTGCACATTTAACACACCCTTCGGCAGATACTCCTTCTTGTGGATGCCGTTCAGAATTTCATCAGCTCCTGAAATATTTCACAGAGCCATGGAACACCTCACTGAAGGCATCGATGGTGTGCGTGTGTATGTGGATGATATTGTATTGTGGGGATCTACAATAGAACATCACAAAAAAAGGCTCATGGAGGTGCTACAGCGAGTGCAGAATTATGGGCTAAAATTGAATAAGGATGAATGTTAGTTTGGAGCTAAGGAAATAACATTTCTAGGGGACAAGCTGACAGAACGAAGTGTGGAACCAGAGAAGAGTAACGTACAAGCAATACTCAAAATGCCCCGACCCTCAGACAGAAAGGCTGTACTAAGAGTGATGGGGATGAACAATTTCGTTGGAAAGTTCATACCAAACTTGTCTTCAAAAACAGTGTACTTGAGAGAACTGTTATGTGACAAAGACGAGTTCAAGTGGACAGTTGATCATAAACAAGAATGGGGACGACTGAAGACTCTTCTCATCTCAGAGCTGGTGCTGACATTCTTTGACCCATCAAAGAGGACAAAGATTTTGACAGATGCATCCAAAGATGGACTGGGTGCAGTTCTTCTGCAGGCAGAGGGAGAAAATTGGAGGCCAGTAGAATATGCCTCAAGAACAATGACTCCATCTGAATGTCGATACGCACAGATAGAAAAAGAATGCTTGGGCTTGGTGTATGGAGTGGAAAGATTTCACAGCTATGTCTACGGGTTACCGACATTTGTGGCAGAGACTGATCACAAACCATTAATATGCATCATTAAAAAGAACTTAAATCAGATGTCTCCAAGGATTCAGGGACTGATGATGCGACTGCAGAGATATGACATGGAGCTGGTTTATACTCAAGGAAAGTACATCGTTTTGGCAGATGCTCTGTCCAGAGCTGTGGTACGGGGTGGAGAACATGCTGAAAGCTCCACAGATTCTGAGGTGACTCTTCATGTGAATATGATTGCTGAGACTCTTCCAGTAACAGATGCAAAGCTCAAGCAAATTGCAGTTGAGACTGAGAAAGACAGATGCCTGCAACAGGTTGTCACACATCTGAATGATGGCTGGCCTAGAGGAGAGTGTGCTCAGTACTACAACATCAGAACAGAGCTGAGTGTGGTCAAGGGACTTCTGCTGAGGCGGAAAAGGATTGTTATCCCTCAGTCACTGCGTCAAGAGATGATGAAAAGACTGCATGAGGGGCACCTTGGAGCAGAAAAATGTAAAAGAAGGGCTAGAACTGTGATTTACCTGTCCGGAATAAATATCGACATTGACAGGATGGTGTCAACTTGTGATACTTGTTTGAAGCACCGTGCTAAGCAACAGAAGGAGCCAATGATTATCAGTAAGCCACCAGATGAACCATGGCAGAAAGTAGGTACTGACTTATTTTTCCTGAATAGACAAAACTGCTTGCTTTTCATAGATTACCTGTCAAACTAGTCAGAGATAGCCTTGCTTTCCAGTACATCTGCTGCTGGTGTGGTAAAACATATGAAATCCATCTTTGCCAGACATGGCATTCCACAGGTGGTTTGCAGCGATAATGGGCCATGCTACAGTAGCAGAGACTTCCAGAAATTTGCAGAGGAGTATGGGTTTCAGCATGTGATACCGAGCCCATTATATCCGCAGTTGAATGGGAAAGCTGAGAAAGGTGACACACAGTGAAGTTACTGCTCAAGAAAGCAGTAGACAGTCAAACGGATCCTTATTTAGCTCTGCTGATTTACCGTGCTTCTCCACTAGAGCATGGTGTGTCTCCTGTGGAAACATCTCAGTCACATCTGCCATACAGTTCCAATCATGCTCCTTGATACACACCTGCACTGAGTCAGCCTTGACCCCTTTCACCTCATTACTTAAGCACACAGCTCAGATACCCTAGCTGTCTGTTCTCGTTTAGAGTTAAGGCAGTTACACAGTGTCTTCCAGTGTTTGGCATTACCTGGATACTTAAAAAAAATAAAAAGACGTTTGTGCATACATGTCTTTCATCTCTCCAGCACCTGCAAAGACAGTAAACCCCATGGAATGAAGGAGTCCAGGAGGGTGGAGATGAAGTCTCTTTTATTAATGTCACTTACTAGTCAAATGTCAGATGAGAAGTAGCCAATGAGAAGAGAAGAACTGGCCAAGAATCCCACATATAAGAATATTTAAATTTTAAAATATAAACATAAAACATTTTTGTTTTCTTTGCCTTTTAATATTTTGAGATCCCCCTTATATAGCAGTTTCTTTATTTATTTTTACTATCATTATTACTGTATTGCTTGTGATTATTGTTTTGCCTTCATTGTAGACTTTTATATTGTGCAGCAATTCGGTCAACTTTGGTAGTTTTTGCTATATAAATAAATATTGATTAGATTGATTGATTGCATGTAGCTGCTCGGCCATGGAGGCTAGGTGATTTATTTTTATACACCTGTGGTAATGGGTCTGATTGGTATGCCCCAAAACCTTTGTCCATATAGTGTATATTATACTTTCCGAGTGCTTCAGTGCTCTCTAGTGGAAGAAGTAGAAAAAAAACATTCTGCCAGAAATATTTACAGTATAAATGCAAAATGAATCAATTCCATGTTACATATTTTACTCATCAAATTTCATATGACCTTATGTGATTTTAGTAAGATGTGGAGCTGACCAAATGAACTGTAAGTTCTCACTGCAATGATTCACTGACCAGAGTACTCTGGTTTTAAAATTCATTTATTTGTTATTCATGGTGTGTTCATTGTTTCCAGCATGTATTACAATGTTCCCAAATAATGCATCATCATTTGATAAAACCAAAAAGAGGTATAATAAATACAATTCCTATATGCAAGAAGCTTTCTAAATAGTACTCATACACACAAATGTGTTCACAAAAGCTTTAGAAGCTAGAAACAAGTGAAAATGATTTTCCTAAAGTCACCAGTGTAAAATGTAAGTGTAAAAGTGATGCTAGTGCACAATTGTTCAAGTACATATAAACTGTTAAATAAAAGAAAATAAAAGTAATGATCATAGACAGTATAAACAGTCAAAATAGCTTAAACAGTGCTTTATAAAATATTTTGAGCAATATCACACAAGTAAAAGTGCAGGTAATCACAGTTGTGCTAGGTATAACAACAGCACAGTTGCAGGTGTGATTGTTTTTAAATAAATGTGCAGTAAATAGGACACTAGAGTTACATACTGTATGTAGAGTTACATACATTTCACAGATAATTTTAAAAGTTTGTATAGCTATTAGCCCTTTTGCAAAGCTGCTTGTCTAATCAAATTAGAAGGCTGAACTAACTGTATAAAAATTAAATGCAATATAAATTACAAATCCCAAGCAAATGCTCATATCCAGCACTGCAGGTTGAGCTTCATGCACACTGCAAAATCTAACACATATAATAAAACTGTACCATAACAGTCGTATTTCATTAATTTCTAATTCTCACTATAATAGCACACATATTTCCATTTTTATTACGTGCACTGACAGGTTGGGAGTGCCTTCTAGTGTGGAGAAATAAGGAAAAAAATATTTTGTTTCTGCTCAAAATTGTTAAATAATGACACATTATAATCTTCTTAGTAACTTAATATATAAACAGCCTAAACCTTGGGATCCCATATACTGTACAATTGTGTACTGCAGAAAATATATTATGTCAAATTATACAAATATCTCTTTTGGACATTTTTGCAGTAAAAAAAATAAAGATCTCTTGATTGAAATATCATAAATACAATTACTTGCTGTTTACTTAAAAATATTATCGTAGTAAATTGCTGCATTCTTTCAGTGCTTCTTTTAAATGTATTCTTTAAAATTAAAATATTACTCAAAAGTTTTGAGTATTGTGCAACAAATAAATTACACCCAACTATACATAAAGAACATATATAGGTACTGTATATGTGAAACTTAAAATATGCTTTATGCAGTCTTAAATTTGGACAAGGGCAGTCTTGAGGTCATCTACATTTACGACTTTTGATAATTTACATTCTGATAGACACTGACTGCTGCTGCGTTCTGGTAAATTAAGTCCACGTTGGTTCCAGTTCTTGATCGAATTATGTCATACGCACACTGATGGAGGTAAACATATTGCTCCTGTTGTAGAAAACAGAAAAAGTAAATAGCGTAAAAATATTAGTCTTCTTTACTGTAAGTGGCAGTTTCTTCCTAGAAGTACAACAAATGTCAGCACTACTTTCTATGTAAATGTCACCTTAAAGGAATACTCTGGGTTCAGTACAAGTTAACCTCAATCGATAAAATTTGTTTCATAATGTTGATTACGACAAAGATAATTTATACTTGTCCCTCCTTTAAAAAAAAAAAGGTCACAGTGTTTGACCAAGTAGTATAAGCATGTTAACATACAATATGAACAAAATGGCTTATTATTGCTTCTTGTAACATCACATCCAGTTTTTTATAATCCAACATCATCTACCCAGATGGACCATAAAAAAGGTACAAGCTGTCCAATCCTGACCCACTCCAACTATCTAAAGAATGCTTTCTCAGCTTCTCAAACTTTGACAGATGCCTACTCTAAAACATCAGCTCCATTGTCATTTCCCTCACCATCTGAAGCAGCCCAAGCCTCTCAGCAACTAAAGAAGACATTCACCTTAAAAACGGTCTTTCACCGAGCAGAAGCATGATATTGCCAACTGGGAGCTAGTTGCAATCATTCATGGAGTGGCACCACTGACTTGAAGGATCATTCGTTCCAGGTCATATCACAACCCGGAATCCCTCTGCAATGCCAAATGGTTGAACCCTCACCAGGCCTGGTGGCCCTTGTTCTTCTCTAGATTCCATTCTACTAGTTCTTCAATCTCTGCTCCAGAATTCAATCTTCTAGAATTTGTTCTAATCTTCCAGAATCTTCTAGATCAGGGCTCACTAAACTTGTTCCTGGACAGCCAGTGTCCTGTAGAGTTTACCTTTAACCTTCCTCAACACACCTGCATGGAAGTTTCAAGTATACCTAGTAAGACATTGATTAGCCGGTTCAGGTGTGTTTGATTAGGGTTTAAGCTAAACTCTGCAGGGACACCGGCCCTCCAGGACTGGGTCTGGTGACCCCTGTTCTAGATCTTCTAGAATTTGGACAAATAACCCAAGCCACCACCATGTAAACTCTGGATGACCTGCTCGCCATGTGGAACTAACTCCTGGACTCCTTGTACTCCAATCTGGGCTCTAGGCATCTAGAGACAACCCAAACCCTAGAGACGCCCATCTGCAATAAGCACTGGTAGGGCCAACTTCAGCACAATGTCCGGAGATTTGTCCAGTCCGAAGGCCCTTGCAGCCTTCTAGCTGGAAAGCTCCTTCCACTGCCTACTCTTTGTCGTCTATGGTCACATCTATTGGTCGGACTTCATGACCAACCCTCCTTCCTCAGTAGTGAAACCTGTATCCTGATGGCTTTGACTGTTTCTCTAGAGGAAACCATAGTTACCAAAATCATTTGAGACAGAAGAAATACTGTTCCATCAAGTCTTCCGGAACTACAGCCCCCTGAAAGTCCACAATTTTTATGCCAAGTCTGGAAGCTTTCTTCGAATTGCTGGGAACCAATGCCAGTTTTTCTTCAGACTATCATGCTGAAACTCCCAGTACCTCAGAATTTAATGCCATCAACATCAGCAATACTGGAGTCACTTCCTGTCCTGGGCTGAATATGCCCAAAACTCTCTCCGCCAGCCCTCCATGGATATGACATAATTTCTGTAGGTCCTCCACTGTGGTTTCAGCCTTTGTTATTTCCCAGTTCTTGTAAACTCTCAACTTGGACCACTGATGGCAACTGCATACACCTGTTTTTGATCTGACACCTCTTTCTTACCTGTCCAGACAGAAAGTTATGTCCTCAATAAATAGGCCCATTTGTGTGGACCATCCCAGACTTCCAATGGTGAAGGTCCCTCAAGATGACATTTTGGACAATCCCTACTCACTGTGTTCCACTACAATCAAACCAGTTGTCCAGCTCCTTGGAGACATGGTCAACCAGAGCATCACCTCTCCACTTACTTGTTATAGTAAGCGCTTTATAAAATTATAAGCCTCACATTTATGCTCTAAAACTGGCTGCAGTTACTTCCTTTGTGTCTCACTGTAACCTCCACTTTTTAAATGAGGTATGAGCTTAACTTGTACTGATCCCTAGAAAATAACTCTACAGTCCCTTACCTCAGTCTGCACCATGAGAGGTCTGTGCATACGCATATCATTAACAATTCCATAGACATCCACCATGCTGTCTCTTTCAATCTGGAAGATCAGGTGGTCAATGGCAATGAAGGTCCCTGTTCTTCCCACACCAGCACTAAAAAAGTATGATGGTCAAATAATGAGATGAAAGTTTAATCTAACGGATGGCAAATTTGATATTTGATGTTTGCATTGTAATATAATATGTAATGTAATATAAATACATGGACACTTGTTATTGGGAACCTTATGTACCTGCAATGCACCACAGTTGGAGAGTGGCGTGAGTATTGGTCCATGTGTTCTCTCACCAGGTGTCTGAAATCAATGAGGATTTCAGTGGTCTCTGGAACTCCATGATCTGGCCAAGCCGTGAAGTGGAATTGGCGTATGTAGCGAGTTTCTGCTGTTTTCACCTACAGAATTATCAGTTTTCATTAGTGTAAAATATTACTGACTTAAAAACCACAATTTTTGTAAAGGAGTGTGCAGGACACGTTGCTTTACATTTTTAATTTTAAAGTCTCTTATGGTCCAACTCTCCAGTTCTATCTCTGAGGTGGTCGTCACAGAGATGTTATGATAATGATTAGTCCCAGAGGGCCAGTACTTCTCACATTTCACCTGGAGAAAATGACATAGTGCTGGTTGGCTTTACTCCGAATATACATGATCACATTTCACCACTTTTCAATGTGACTAATAATATTTAAGAATGAAAACTCACTCGTCCCATCTCGTTGCATCTGGTCAGCATCACTATGGTGTAGACGTTCTTCTCCCAGACCATTCTCCAGAATTCATTCACTGTGACGGGCAGTGGACCCTGAGCTGCTATAAACTCTTTTCTTGAATTATAGCCCTGAGCAAAAAAGAAAAGAGTGAAAAATATGCTTAGACATGACCCAAGTTTCAGGAAATTTCACTTCTGTTTATATACTCACTGGGATGTAGTTGGCATTGATGTAGTCATCAAAGGGACCGCCACACATTGATAACTTCACTCTTGAAGAATCATCTGATAAAGGGAAACATGATGCAGTTAGTATCAGAAAGTAGTTATTTATTAAGAACTAAAAATGACGCATCTGATTTTGTATATGTTACATTGTAGTGCCATGTTCTGTTACACCAAAAACTCTTATTTTGATACTGATTTGTCACATATTGTCTCTACACATTTCCTGTTCATTCATGCCCTGTTTTTTTGTTTGTTTCTATGGTTTCTGCTTGTTTTCACCTTTGTCTTGTTTAGATGTATGTTTTACAGTATGCAACTTTTGGCTCTCTAGCGGTTACCGAATAAAACGGCATGCATCTTGCGAAAGAACTTTGAAAAACATTTGGTTGTGCTTCGGCTCTGCACCCAAATGTATCAGACTTTGTGCAATATGACTTCAGTGTGAATAGTCTGGGTACAATCCATCAGCCAGCTAATTAGATTTTAAGCAGACCTTTTAGTACAACATGCAATAGTCAATCTACTCACAAGGTAACACATTGCTGTAACGGTTCTTCGCCTTGTTTTCAATAGCCAGGGCGGCATTCTTCGACTGTGCCGTTCCAACAGTTTTCAGTTCCTGCAACAACAGCACTTCTTTTGAAAACACTATTATAATGCACAAATACATTTTATGACAAGTCCTGAGCATGACTGTTTGATAGTATTATATATTTGTGTATCCCATGTGTACCTCATACTCTTCAGCAAAACCACAGTTGGAATCCGCATGTTTCCGCTTAAAGTACTCGTCATAATCTTCTATTCTCAAAGCAACATTACTGTGTACCACAAAACAAAAACAAACATGTAAAAACACACAATAAAGTGTAAAGAATCATGTTAAATCAATCAATGTTAAAAATGAATAGATTAATAATAAAAAGTGACTTACATTTTATTGCTGGAAATAAAAGAAATAAAAGAAAAAGCAATGCATTAAGAATTTTATTTGTTGTCCAATAAATATTTAACTATAAACTTTACAAACAAAGTTACCTAATGGTGTGTACAGGAATGTCGGGAGATTGTTTTTTGGTTTGTCTGGAACAGAGAGTAATAAAGAAATGTTATCAAAATGAATTTTGAAAACCTCTGTATCTTAAGCTCTCTCCAGTATTTACTTATCTGATAACAATTGCAACTCACCTTCTTGTATAGAAGAAGAGAATGAGAGTGATGGCGAAGAGAAAACAGATCACTCCAAAAACTACGCCAACAATCAATGGAGTGTTAGACTCAGGGAGCTCTACATGGAAAAAATGATATTAAATATTATTATTATATTATTAAACATGTCCCCAATGAAGAAACAGCAGTAGATTTTTATTAGAATAAAGCCTATATTTATTAAGTGAACTCTTTCAGATCACTTAATGAAACAAGATGACATGCTAGTATATACTGATATGCAAACAGGTTAGCCTTAAAGTACACATTATCTGTTTTATTTCATTTTTTGATGGAGGTTACAGCCACAGTCAAACTACTGTTATGGAGCTTTGGAGGGTGACCAGATTTGTACAAAGAGGAAGAGGACAGATATTTTATAATTCTACATACTGGTATATTGTGAGATGCAGAAACGTTCTCCGTTTGTTGAATTGTCTGCTGCCACAGCAGTGATGCAGATTGTATAATTCACTCCAGCGGTCAGACCAGTGATGGTATAGGAAGTGTTGTTTGTTGTTACAACTGACCTTGTCTCAGTCCATTCAATTCTAAACAAATCTCTTTTTCCAGCTGGTTCATCCCATGTCACAGTCACAGATGATGTTGTGATTTCAGTCACCGTGAGATTTTTAATCACATCTGGTTCTGTGTGGGAAGGAGAAAAATAAATGTGTTGGTGAAAGTTGAAATTATAATTATGCAAAAACATGCCAATTGTAGTGACAGCTAAATTTGTGAGCATCAGTTGTACACTGTACAGTTTTATGTCCAATAAATAAATAAATAATGAGATGCTGACAAGGCTGAATATTAATAGGTAGTGACAATAAAACAATATCCCACACAACTAAGAACACTTAAGTTATAGGACCCTCACATAAAAAACAAGATGAAAAAACAGATTATACTACTATACAACACATAATAAAACAAGATGACATGTAAATTGCTTTACATTAATAAACACATCATGTGTTTTATTTATAGGCTACATTTATAGTCAAATCATTACTCAGATATTTACTCTGTAACTGGAGCTTTGCGTGGAGATTTGGACATGGGAATAGTTTCAGTGCTTTTACAAATTAGTAGAAAAATATTTGTGGGTCAATTTGTTTAAACATCGTATTTAACAAATAACAAATAATTAATCATTTTACTTACTGGTATATTGTGAGATGCAGACAGTTTCTCCTTCTGTTGAATTGTCTGCTGCAACAGCTCTGATGATAAATGTGTAATTGACTCCAGCAGTCAGACCAGTGATGTTATAGGAAGTGTTAGTAGTTGTTGAATTAACACTTGTTTTCTCATCAGTCCATTGAACTTTATAGAAAGATCTATTTCCAACTGGTTCTTTCCATTTCAGAAACACAGATGAGGTTGTACTTTCAGACACTGTGAGATTGTTGATCACATTTGGCTCTGCGCGTGGAGAGAAGAGCAAATGATATATGTTGATATTTATTATTATTATTTTCTTTCTTTATTTATTTATTTATTTTTGACAATCAGGACAATCAAGTGAAATATACATACATATGGGGAAATATGAACTAGTGGGACAGATTTACAAAAATGGACAAACAATGGGGGAGGCATCATTCTTATAACATTGTAGCACAAAACAGATAATTTATAATTTTACATACTGGTAAATTTTGAGATGCAGACAGTTTCTCAATTAAACAATTAATAACAATTAAATGTTATTTAGTAAATGTAGTTACAACCCAGCTATGTAACAAGGAAAAGATATTTTATAATTTTACATACTGATATATTGTGAGACGCAGAAAGTGTTCCCTTCTGTTGAATTGTCTGCTGCCACAACAGTGATGCAGAATGTGTAACTGACTCCAGCAGTCAGACCAGTGATGTTATAGGAAGTGTTAGTAGTTGTTGAATTTCCACTTGCTTGATCACCAGTCCACTGAAGTTTAAAGAAAGATCTATTTCCAATTGGTTCATTCCATGTCAGAAACACAGATGATGTTGTGATGTTGTTCACTGTGAGTTTCCTGATCACATCTGGCTCTGTGTGTGGATGAAACAGCAATTCATAAATGTTAATTCAAATATAAAACAAAAACACAGGACACAAAATATAAATACATATACAGTAGAAGGAAAGGTGAACTGGTGGGACAAATTGACAAATAATACACTGATAAGAGGAAAAGCATTGATGTTTACTCGGTAACAGGAGTATATTGCTTTAGTGCTTTTACTAATTATTGGTGGATCAGACAATTAGTTTAAACTATGCAGTAGGGATCATATATTTTATAATTTCACATACTGGTATATTGTGAAATTGAGACAGTTTCTCCTGTTGAATTGTCTGCTGCCACAGCAGTGATGCAGAATGTGTAATTGACTCCAGCAGTCAGACCAGTGATGTTATAGGAAGTGTCACTAGTTTTTGAATTTCCACTTGCTTGATCACCAGTCCATTGAAGTTTAAAGAAAGATCTATTTCCAGCTGGTTCATGCCAAGTCAGAAACACAGATGATGCTGTGATTTTAGACACTGTTAGATTCCTGATCACATCTGGCTCTGGAGATGAGGAGAGAGAAGCAAATCATAATTAATGATTTGATAAAACCATCACACAGGACACAAGCAAAGCTGAAATGTATATGGGAAACATGAATGGGTGGACCAAATTAACAAACAATACACTGGCAAGGGGGAAGGCTTTTTCTGATATTTAATCAGTTAACAGAAGCTTTGAATGGAGATTTCTGTTAAAATGAAAGAGTGGTGTTAGTGACACTGAACATCACTTTACTCCAGTAGAATTACAAGTACATACACAAATAATTATTCAAAGAGAACTAATAGTAATAATCTTTATAGTTACTTAAGAGTACTACTCAAGTAGTGAGTTACTTTGGTTCTTCGGTATATCATCATAATTGTTATCATTGCAATAGACACAGAAGACAATTTACAATTTGTAGCCCCAATATCACTGCATATCTTTTGCCTTGTATAACAACATATAGAGCTACATTTGGATTATTAGACACAGAATTTTGCATCCAAATGCATGTAAAGGCAACAGCAATGCATGCATAAAGTGAACTAAACTCAGGTCTGAGGTTATCTGCAGTGTTCACATCAGCGAAAAAGTTTTTGCAAACAAATTGTTTTCATAGTACTGACACAGAGAACACAAGATCAGAGAAACTGAACATAAAAAAAAAAAATCAAATGCACATTGATGCATCTCCTTCCATATGTTCTTCTTAATATA
The DNA here is from genome assembly GCA_012976165.1 of Labeo catla. Taxonomy (NCBI): domain Eukaryota; kingdom Metazoa; phylum Chordata; class Actinopteri; order Cypriniformes; family Cyprinidae; genus Labeo; species Labeo catla. The sequence continues at coordinate 259,317 of VONZ01000460.1, forward strand.
ATCAAGTATATATTTCTGAAAGTGTGTGTACCTGTCTGAGCAAACACATTCTATTTCAAAACAAACAGGTCACCTGGCAGTGCACAGTACTGACAAATGGTGGGTTGTAGGTGTTAATTCATACTCTGTAGCTTATGTCATGAACCAGTTCACTCTGTTTAGCCAATTGTTTAAGTCTTTGAACAGAATCGACTCAAAACAATGATTCATTCGTGAATGGAGCATCACTTAAGCCCAAGTAAATAGAGAAAGTGTGTTTGGAATAAAATACAATAAACATTTGCAATAAAATAAAGTAAGGAGAGGAATGTTGCCCAGTTTAACAAAATAAAGTACAGTTTTGTCCACTTCAGTTAAAGTACTCAACTATAAATCTACAATAAATGTTATTTAGTAAATGTAGTTACAACCCAGCTATGTAACAAGGAAAAGATATTTTATAATTGTACATACTGGTATATTGTGAGATGCAGAAAGTGTCGCCTTTTGTTGAATTATCTGCTGCCACAACAGTGATGCAGAATGTGTAATTGACTCCAGCAGTCAGACCAGTGATGTTATAGGAAGTGTTAATAGTTGTTGAATTTCCATTTGTTTGATCACCAGTCCACTGAAGTTTAAAGAAAGATCTATTTCCAATTGGTTCATTCCATGTCAGAAACACAGATGATGTTGTGATGTTGCTCACTGCGAGATTCCTGATCACATCTGGCTCTGTGTGTGGATAAAATAGCAATACATAAATGTTAATTCAAATATAAAACAAAAACACAGGACACAAAATATAAATACATATACAGTAGAAGGAAAGGTGAACTGGTGGGACAAATTAACAAATAATACACTGATAAGAGGAAAAGCATTGATGTTTACTCTGTAACAGGAGTATATTGCTTTAGTGCTTTTACTAATTATTGGTGGATCAGACAATTAGTTTAAACTATGCAGTAGGGATCATATATTTAATAATTTCACATACTGGTATATTGTGAAATGCAGACAGTTTCTCCTGTTGAATTGTCTGCTGCCACAGCAGTGATGCAGAATGTGTAATTGACTCCAGCAGTCAGACCAGTGATGTTGTAGGAAGTGTCACTAGTTTTTGAATTTCCACTTGCTTGATCACCAGTCCATTGAATTTTAAAGACAGATCTATTTCCAGCTGGTTCATGCCAAGTCAGAAACACAGATGATGTTGTGATTTTAGACACTGTTAGATTCCTGATCACATCTGGCTCTGGAGATGAGGAGAGAGAAGCAAATCATAATTAATGATTTGATAAAACCATCACACAGGACACAAGCAAAGCTGAAATGTATATGGGAAACATGAATGGGTGGGCCAAATTAACAAACAATATACTGGCAAGGGGGAAGGCTTTTTCTGATATTTAATCAGTTAACAGAAGCTTTGGATGAAGATTTATGTTAAAATGAAAGAGTGGTGTTAGTGACACTGAACATCACTTTACTCCAGTAGAATTACAAGTACATACACAAATAATTATTCAAAGAGAACTAATAGTAATAATCTTTATAGTTACTTAAGAGTACTACTCAAGTAGTGAGTTACTTTGGTTCTTCGGTATATCATCATAATTGTTATCTTTGCAATAGACACAGAAGACAATTTACAATTTGTAGCCCCAATATCACTGCATATCTTTTGCCTTGTATAACAACATATAGAGCTACATTTGGATTATTAGACACAGAATTTTGCATCCAAATGCATGTAAAGGCAACAGCAATGCATGCATAAAGTGAACTAAACTCAGGTCTGAGGTTATCTGCAGTGTTCACATCAGCGAAAAAGTTTTTGCAAACAAATTGTTTTCATAGTACTGACACAGAGAACACAAGATCAGAGAAACTGAACATAAAAAAAAAAATCAAATGCACATTGATGCATCTCCTTCCATATGTTCTTCTTAATATAATCAAGTATATATTTCTGAAAGTGTGTGTACCTGTCTGAGCAAACACATTCTATTTCAAAACAAACAGGTCACCTGGCAGTGCACAGTACTGACAAATGGTGGGTTGTAGGTGTTAATTCATACTTTGTAGCTTATGTCATGAATCAGTTCACTCTGTTTAGCCAATTGTTTAAGTCTTTGAACAGAATCGACTCAAAACAATGATTCATTCGTGAATGGAGCATCACTTACGCCCAAGTAAATAGAGAAAGTGTGTTTGGAATAAAATACAATAAACATTTGCAATAAAATAAAGTAAGGAGAGGAATGTTGCCCAGTTTAACAAAATAAAGTACAGTTTTGTCCACTTGAGTTAAAGTACTCAACTATAAATCTACAGTTAAATGTTATTTAGTAAATGTAGTTACAACCCAGTAACAAGGAAAAGATATTTTATAATTTTACATACTGGTATATTGTGAGATGCAGAAAGTGTCGCCTTTTGTTGAATTGTCTGCTGCCACAACAGTGATGCAGAATGTGTAATTGACTCCAGCAGTCAGACCAGTGATGTTATAGGAAGTGTTAGTAGTTGTTGAATTTCCATTTGTTTGATCACCAGTCCACTGAAGTTTAAAGAAAGATCTATTTCCAATTGGTTCATTCCATGTCAGAAACACAGATGATGTTGTGATGTTGCTCACTGCGAGATTCCTGATCACATCTGGCTCTGTGTGTGGATAAAATAGCAATACATAAATGTTAATTCAAATATAAAACAAAAACACAGGACACAAAATATAAATACATATACAGTAGAAGGAAAGGTGAACTGGTGGGACAAATTAACAAATAATACACTGATAAGAGGAAAAGCATTGATGTTTACTCTGTAACAGGAGTATATTGCTTTAGTGCTTTTACTAATTATTGGTGGATCAGACAATTAGTTTAAACTATGCAGTAGGGATCATATATTTAATAATTTCACATACTGGTATATTGTGAAATGCAGACAGTTTCTCCTGTTGAATTGTCTGCTGCCACAGCAGTGATGCAGAATGTGTAATTGACTCCAGCAGTCAGACCAGTGATGTTATAGGAAGTGTTAGTAGTTGTTGAATTTCCACTTGCTTGATCACCAGTCCATTCAAGTTTAAAGAAAGATCTATTTCCAACTGGTTCATCCCATGTCAGAAACACAGATGATGTTGTGATTTCAGTCACTGTGAGATTCCTGATCACATCTGGCTCTGTGTGGGGAAAGAAGAACAAATCATAAATGCTGGTGAGAGATGGAGTTAAACCATGTGAGACTGATACAATTAAGAATACATAAAGGATTTCTAGAATTTGTAGGTGCTTAAGATGTTGCTGTACAGTTTTCTGCTTAAGGCAAGTAAATGTGAGATGGTTTTGAGGCTGAACGTTCAGAAGATTAATTAAGATTAAACATCCAATCAGGGGTCTTACTGGTATAGAGTGAAATCTGACTGGATCTCCCTTCAGTCACATGATCAGCTGCAACTGCAAACACTTTGAATGTGTACTGTGTTCCAGGAATCAGATCATTTATTTTGATGGAGGTGTTTCCAGTAATCACATTCTTAGCTTCATATTCTATACGGTAACGGGAGCTTTGACCGTTTGGTTTAGTCCAACTTAGTAAGACAGAGGATGTTGTAATATCATGAGCTGTGAGGTTCATTATGACGTCAGGCTCTGTGAGTGAAAAATGACAGACATTTGGGGATTAAAATGTGAATCCTAAAACTTGTAAAGATTCATCAGGAAAAATAAAGAGCATACTAGTATATTTTGAGGTAACCACTGATTCTCCTTCTGTTGAATTGTCTGCTGCCACAGCAGTGATAATAAATGTGTAATTGACTCCAGCAGTCAGACCAGTGATGTTATAGGAAGTGTTTGTTGTTGAATGTTCATTTTTTTTATCACCAGTCCATTGAATTTTAAAGAAAGATCTCTTTCCAATTGGTTCATTCCATGTCAGAAACACAGATGATGTTGTGATGTTGCTCACTGCGAGATTCCTGATCACATCTGGCTCTGTGTGGAGGAGAGAAAGACAAATCATAAATGCTAGTGAGAGATGGAGTGAAAACATGTGAGACTGATATAATTAGTGAATCTTGAAATCATGTGAAGGTTTAAAAGGAAACTTAACAGTAACAGGAAAAATGGAAAACATACTAGTATAGTTGGAGGTAACCACTGAGTCTCCTTCTGTTATATTGTCTGCTGCCACAGCTCTGATGATAAATGTGTAACTGACTCCAGCAGTCAGACCAGTGATGTTATAGGAAGTGTTACTAGTTGTTGAATTTCCACTTGTTTGATTATCAGTCCATTGAATTTTAAAGAAAGATCTTTTTCCAATTGGTTCATCCCATGTCAGAAACACAGATGATGTTGTGATGTTGTTTACTGTTAGATTTGAGATCACATCTGGCTCTGTGTGTGAAGAAAAAGACAAATCGTAAATGCTGGTGAGAGATAAAACATGTAAGACTGATACAATTAGAAATACATAAAGTGTTTCTAGAATTTGTAGGTGCTTAAGATGTTGTTGTACAGTTTTCTGCTCAAGGCAAGCATGACTTGAGATGATTTAATGGCCAAAGGTTCAGCAGATTCACTCAGATTAAACATCCAATCAGAGGTCTTACTGGTATAGCGTGAAATCTCAGTGGATCTCCCCTCAGTCACATTATCAGCTGCAACTGCAAACACTTTGAATGTGTACTGTGTTCCAGGAATCAGATCATTTATTTTGATGAAGGTGTTTCCAGTAATCACATTCTTAGCTTCATATTCTACACGGTAACGGGAACTTTGACCGTTTGGTTTAGTCCAACTTAGTAAGACAGAGGATGTTGTAATATCATCAGCTGTGACGTTCATTATGACGTCAGGCTCTGTGAGTGAAAAATGAGACATTTGTGGATTAAAATGTGAATCCTGAAATCATGTGAAGGCTGAAAAGGACGCTTAAAAGTAACAGGAAATGTGGAAAACATACTAGTATACTTTGAAGTAACCATTGATTCTCCTTCTGTTATACTGTCTGCTGCCACAGCTCTGATGATAAATGTGTAATTGACTCCAGCAGTCAGACCAGTGATGTTATAGGAAGTGTTAGTGGTTATTGAATTTCCACTTGTTTGATTATTAGTCCACTGAACTTTAAAGAAAGACCTTTTTCCAATTGGTTCATTCCATGTCAGAAACACAGATGATGTTGTGATGTTGTTCACTGTTAGATTCGAGATCACATCTGGCTCTGTGTGGGGAGACAAGGGAAATTCATTATTGTTAATGTAAAAATAAAAGAAAAACACACAGGAAACAGTATAAATACAGCCACCATGAGAAATTTAGAGGCCATGTACAACAGAGGAAAGATGAAGAGCTAAGGAGCTGTCTTTAATTACTCAGGAAAGACCAGGGTTCTCCAACCCTGCTCCTGGAGAGCTGCCATAATGCAGACAAGCTGCCCTGCTTCAACACACCTGTCCGTAATTAATCCCTGTTAAAGACATGTCAATACAGCATTTTACTACAAAACTCAAAATGGCCGATACTCAAAAGGCAGATGTAGGGAAATTAGGTATTGTTTAATTCAGTATGCTGTTCCGAATCTAAGAATCATATGATTTTTGAACAAACTGGTCAGAAGTTATAAGAAGAAAAGGAAATTTTATATATATTTTGACCAGTAGGTGGCAGGTGGCGAAATTACTCATGCGCCCTCAGGTCATGATTGTTATAACACGTACCAAGTTTGGTCTGAATACGTTTAAGCGTTGCAAAGATATAGCCACACGTACATTTATGATTAAATCTCGTCAAATTCATTAACATGCTTTACAAATGTCACGAATCTGGTCGGTGTCCCGTTGTCCACTCACCACCAGATGTCACTCTCGCCTCACCTACACACTCTGACTGTCACTTTGCATCTCGGACTGCATCTCCCATCCTCCACCGCTCTGATTGCGTCAGCCCCCGTGACCAATCAGGCGTTCTATAAAAACCCCGATCCCCAGTACACTTCACGGATTGTTGAATTGTTGTTTTGTTAGTGTTTTCCCTTTGCTTAGCGTTTCTCTGGTTTCCTAGTTCCTGGTTTTTGATCTCTCGCCTGGTTTTCTCGTTTGGACTATCGCTCTTGTTTATTGGTTCATTCTCTTCGTCTGCCTGTGATATATCTGTCTGCGCCCGTCTCGACCCTGCCTGCATGACTTTGTATCTGTCTCGCCCATCTAATAAAGCTTGCAAATGGATCCGCTCGCCTCCCGTCATTCACTCCACGTAACAGAACAATCCGTCACTACAGGATCCAGCAGCTTCACCCCCGGACAATCAGCCGATACGGACACAGACATAACTCTCTGCAGAATCAAACAGTGATCACACACACTCGAACAATATACCCGTGAGTTTATTTCCATTGCTAACTACTCCACTCTCCCGGACTGTATAATAATTGAGCTTTTTTGTGACGGCGTGAACCAGCCCCTCCGTACACAACTGAGACGCAAGGGCCCGCGCTCGTCACTGGAGGATTTTTTAAACTTTGCATTTTTGTGTGGGGGTTCGCCGTGCACCGTAGAGGTCGCGGAGAGGGAACGCGACAACGCGGCAATGGCGACCGTGCGTCCCGCTCGCAGATGGACGGTCATACCGGAGCACGAAGCCACAAACAGGTTTTCCGCCTGGATCGCTCGTGAAATGGCGGCCGTGACGGAGCGTGCTCGAGCTATGGCGGCGTCAGCAGAGCCCGCGCACAAGATGGCGGCCGCGCCGGAGCACGTTAACGCGGTAGCGGCGACAACGGTGCCCGTTCACAAAATGGCGGCCGCGTCGGAGCGCGTCCACACAAGGGCGGCGATGGTGGAGCCTGTTCACAAGATGGCGGGGAGAACAGAGCTCCGTCACGTCACAGCCGCCATACAAGAGCCATTTAAAGTTGCAGTTACTTACTTCCTGAGTCAAGTCAAGTTTCCGAGTCAAGCCAAGCTGCAGCTGCATCTCCTGAGTCAAGTCAAGTTTCCAAGTTAAGTCAATTTACAGCTGCATTTCCCAAGTCAAGTCAGATTGCAACCGTGTTTCCTGTGTCAAGTCAAGCTGGAGCTATGTTTCCTGCGTCAGGTCAAGTCAGAACCGCTCTTAAGGCAAGTCAAGCTAGAACTGTTGTTCCTGTTTCAAGTCAAGTTACAGCCATCTTTCCTGAGCCACTACACAAGATGGCTGCCACGCCAGAGCCACTGCACAAGATGGCCGCCGTCTCCAAGCCACTCCACAAGATGGCTGCCATTCCAGAACCTGTGGTCAGCACCTGGACGCCACCTGTGGTCATGATGGCCCACGTGCTGGACACACCCCTAATGACAGTATGGGCAGCTAAAATGGCACTCCTTCACGCCGCGGCGGCTACCCCGGGGTCAGGACAGGCTTCCAAGTCAAGTCAAGCAATGGAGTCAAGTCAAGCCAAAGCTGTTGTTCCCCATGAGTCAAGCCACTACACAGCTGTTGTTTTCCACGAGTCAAGCCAAGATACAGCTGTCCCCCACGAGTCAAGCCAAGTTACAGCTGTGCTCCACGAGTCAAGCCAGGTCACAGCTGTGCCCCATAAGTCAAGCCAAGTCACAGTTGAACTTCCAGAGCCAAGTCAAGCTTCAGCCGCTGCTCCAGAGTCCAGTCAAGCTTCCAAGTCCAGTCAAGCTTCCAAGTCCAGTCAAGCTTCCAAGTCCAGCAACGTCAGGGCGGTCGTTCCTGCGTCAAGCAACGTCAAGGCGGTCGTTCCTGCGTCAAGCAACGTCAAGGCGGTCGTTCCTGAATCAAGCAACGTCAAGGCCGTGCTTCCTGAGTCAAGCAACGTCAAGGCCGTGCTTCCTGAGTCAAGCAAAGTCATTGCTCTTCCCAAGTCAGTTCACGACTGAGCTTCACGAATCAAGTCAAGTCACGGCCAATCTCCACGAACTAAGTCAAACCACAGCTGATCTTCATGAGCCAAATGAAGTTATTGCTGCTGTTCCAGAGTCAAGTCACGTCTCGTCTGACCTTCCAGAGCCCCGTCACGTTTCGTCTATCTGTCCAGAACCTCACCACGCCCCGCCTGACGGCTCAGAGTCCAGTCACGTCCCGCCTGACGACCCAGAGTCAAGTCACGTCTCGCCTGACGGCCCAGAGTCAGGTCACGTCCCGCCTGACGGTCCAAGTCACGTCCTCTCCGATGGCCCAGAGCCAAGTCACGTCCCGTCCGACGGCCCAGAGCCTTCCCATGCCCCGTCCGACGGCCCAGAGTCAGGTCATGCCCCGTCCGACAACCCTAGGTCAAGTCACATCTCGTCAGACATCCCAAGATCACGGCCTATCGTGATAGCCAGCGTACTGGACCCACCACAACCTCCCGCTGCTGCTCTTCCTTTAATGGCGGTTGCCATTTGGTGTGTGTGGGCTGCACACTGTGCCCCTGAGGCCACGTCTGTTCCCAAGTCAATCCCTGAGGCCACGTCTGGTCACAAGTCGGCTCCAGAGCTCCCCTCACTTGGAGAAGCCATGCCAATGCCTCCTGAGGTGTCAGCCTTGGCTGTAGATCCTCCCATGGAGGCGGCATCCCCCTATAACCTCTCTGCTTCTCCCCTTGTTCTGTCAGCCTCCTCTGTCTCTGCTTTTCCCAGGTCCCAGACCATAACGCGGTTTCCTGCTCCGTCCCAGCTCCCGCCTGGTCACAAGCCTGCTCCAGAGCCGTCCCCCTGAGACAAGCCTGCTCCAGAGCTCCCGTCTGGTCACAAGTCGGCTCCAGAGCTCCCCTCACTTGGAGAAGCCATGCCAATGCCTCCTGAGGTGTCAGCCTTGGCTGTAGGTCCTCCCATGGAGGCGGCATCCCCCTATAACCTCTCTGCTTCTCCCCTTGTTCTGTCAGCCTCCTCTGTCTCTGCTTTTCCCAGGTCCCAGACCATAACGCGGTTTCCTGCTCCGTCCCGGCTCCCGCTTGGTCACAAGCCTGCTCCAGAGCTCCCGTCTGATCTCAAGCCTGCTCCAGAGTTCCTCTCTGATCTCAAGCCTGCTGCAGAGCTCTCGTCTGGTCTCCAGCCTGCTCCAGAGCTCCCGTCTGATCACAAGCCTGCTTCAGAGGTCCCGTCTGGTCTCAAGTCTGCTCCAGAGGCCTTCCCCATCGGAGAAGCTGCGCCAATGCCTCCAGAGGTGTCGGCGCCTGCTGTAGAACCTCTTATGGAGGGGGCGTTAACCGCTAAACTCTCTGCTTCTCCCTTTTTTCTGTCTGCATCCTCTGTCACTGTTCTCCCCAGGTCCCAGTCTATGACGCAGCCTCCTGTTCCGCCCCGGAGGGCTGCGGCACCTCCTGCTCCGCCTCCTGTTCCGCCCCGGAGGGCTGCTGCGCCTTCTCCCCCTATTCTGTCTGCCTCCTCTGTCCCTGCTTTCCCCAGGTCCCAGACCGTGACGCAGATTCCTGTTTCACCCGGGAGGGCTGCTCCGCCTCCTGCTCCGCCTCCTGTTCCGCCCTGGAGGGCCGCTCCGCCTCCTGTTCCGCCTCGGAGGGCTCCTGCGCCTCCTGCTCCACCCTGGAGGGCGCCCGCGCCTCACGAGCTGCCTCCGGCTCCGCCCTGGAGGGCTCGTGCGTCACCGGCTCCGCCCTGGAGGGTTCCTGCCCTGCCGGTCCTGCCTCAATCACCGGGTCCTCCGCAGGGACCTGGTCCTCCAGCCCTCGCCCTGTCTCGCTCCCGCCCCACCGCTCCCCTGGACTGTTACTCTGTTGGAGCGTCTGGAAGCCGCTCCTTGGGGGGGGGCTATGTCACGAATCTGGTCAGTGTCCCGTTGTCCACTCACCACCAGATATCACTCTCGCCTCACCTACACACTCTGACTGTCACTTTGCATCTCGGACTGCATCTCCCATCCTCCACCGCTCTGATTGCGTCAGCCCCCGTGACCAATCAGGCGTTCTATAAAAACCCCGATCCCCAGTACACTTCACGGATTGTTGAATTGTTGTTTTGTTAGTGTTTTCCCTTTGCTTAGCGTTTCTCTGGTTTCCTAGTTCCTGGTTTTTGATCTCTCGCCTGGTTTTCTCGTTTGGACTATCGCTCTTGTTTATTGGTTCATTCTCTTCGTCTGCCTGTGATATATCTGTCTGCGCCCGTCTCGACCCTGCCTGCACGACTTTGTATCTGTCTCGCCCATCTAATAAAGCTTGCAAATGGATCCGCTCGCCTCCCGTCATTCACTCCACGTAACAACAAAAATGGTTCGGTTTTTTGCATTGTCTGAAGATGATCTGAGCAAATTTTGGTGAAAATCAGACAAACGATGTAGGACGAGTTCGAAAAAATTCAAAATTGCAAAAACTCTTGATCCATAGAAAATAAAATTTTATGCATTTTACTCAGCAAGGAATCAGAGGAAAAAAAAGAATTTTGCTTCTAGACCTTCCAGTTCAGAAGTTATTAGCAGAAATATGTGTGCAAATTTGGCTGCACTACATTGGTTGCACTACAGAGTTTGAGACAGAAACTCCAAATTTGCTATGGTTTATATTGAGACTGTCTTCTATCTGTGTGCCAAATTTCATAGCTTTCCCGCACACGGTTCTATGAGGTGCCATAGACTCCCAGAGCAGAAGAAGAAAACTATCAGATGCAATAGGTGCCTAAACAATAGCAATAGTTTTAGCGCTTTTACAAATTTTTAGGGAAAAAAAAAATTGTTGGTGGTTCAGAAGTCAATCTGTTTAAACACACTGTGTAACAAGAAGAAGAGATTTTATAATTTTACATACTGGTATATTTTGAGATGCAGAAAGTGTCGGCTGTTGAATTGTCTGCTGCCACAGCAATGATGCAGAATGTGTAATTGACTCCAGCAGTCAGACCAGTGATGTTATAGAAAGTGTTTGTTGTTGAATGTTCATTTGTTTGATTATCAGTCCACTGAATTTTAAAGGAAGATCTATTTCCAACTGGTTCAGCCCATGTCAGAAACACAGATGATGTTGTGATGTTGTTCACTGTGAGATTCCTGATCACATCTGGCTCTGTGTGGGGAGAGAAATATAAATGGTAAGTAGTGTTGAAAAATTACAACAGCTGCACAAATTATACAACTATTATATTCAAAAGATGTAAAATGTTGCTCTGCAGTATTACAAATATATATATAAAAATGTGTATATATATATATATATATTGGTGGGTCAAAAGTCAATATCATCCAATCAGAGGTCTTACTGGTATAGAGTAAAATCTGACTGGATCTCCCCTCAGTCACATTATCAGCTGCAACTGCAAACACTTTGAATGTGTACTGTGTTCCAGGAGTCAGATTATTTATTATGATGGAGGTGTTTTCAGTAATCACATTCTTAGCTTCATATTCTATATGGTAACGGGAGCTTTGACCATTTGGTTTAGTCCAGTTTAGTAAAACAGAGGATGTTGTAATATCATCAGGTCTGAGGTTCATTATGACGTCAGGCTCTGTGAGTGAAAAATGACAGATTTGGGGATTAAAATGTGAATCCTGAAATCTTGTGAAGGTTCAAAAGGAAACTTAAAAGAATCAGGAAAAGTGGAAAACATACTAGTATAGTTTGAGGTAACCACTGAGTCTCCTTCTGTTATATTGTCTGCTGCCACAGCTCTGATGATAAATGTGTAATTGACTCCAGCAGTCAGACCAGTGATGTTATAGAAAGTGTTCTTTGTTGAATGTTCATTTATTTGATTATCAGTCCACTGAATTTTAAAGAAAGATCTATTTCCAATTGGCTCATTCCATGTCAGAAACACAGATGATGTTGTGATGTTGTTCACTGTGAGATTCCTGATCACATCTGGCTCTGTGTGGGGAGAGAAATATAAATGGTAAGTAGTGGTGAAAAATTACAACAGCTGCACAAATTATACAATTATTATATACAAAAGATGTAAAATGTTGCTCTGCAATATTACTATATATATATATATATATATATATTGGTGGGTCAAAAGTCAATATCATCCAATCAGAGGTCTTACTGGTATAGCGTGAAATCTCAGTGGATCTCCCCTCAGTCACATTATCAGATGCAACTGCAAACACTTTGAATGTGTACTGTGTTCCAGGAATCAGATCATTTATTATGATGGAGGTGTTTCCAGTAATCACATTCTTAGCTTCATATTCTATACGGTAACGGGAGCTTTGGCCATTTGGTTTAGTCCAGTTTAGTAAAACAGAGGATGTTGTAATATCATGAGCTGTGAGGTTCATTATGGCGTCAGGCTCTGTGAGTGAAAAATTACAGACATTTGAGGATTAAAATGTGAATCCTGAAATCTTGTGAAGATTCAAAAGGAAACTTAAAATGACAGGAAAAGTGGAAAACATACTAGTATAGTTTGAGGTAACCACTGAGTCTCCTTCTGTTATATTGTCTGCTGCCACAGCTCTGATGATAAATGTGTAATTGACTCCAGCAGTCAGACCAGTGATGTTATAGGAAGTGTTCTTTGTTGAATGTTCATTTGTTTGATTATTAGTCCACTGAATTTTAAAGAAAGATCTATTTCCAATTGGTTCATTCCATGTCAGAAACACAGAAGATGTTGTGATGTTGTTCACTGTGAGATTCGAGATCACATCTGGCTCTGTGTGGGGAGAGAAGGGCAATTCATTATTGTTAGTGTAAAAAAAAAAAGCTAATGAGCTGTTTTTAATTAAAGACCAGGATTCTCCAACCCTGCTTCTGGAGAACTACCTTCCTACAGCCTTCAGTTCCACCCTGCTTCAACACAGAACCTTGATTAGCTGGTTCAGGTGTGTTTGATTAGCAATGAAGCTGAACTCTGTATTATGGTAGCTCTCCAGGAGCAGGGTTGGAGACCCCCGTTAAATACATTTGTCAATACAGCATTTTACTACAAAACTCAAAATGGCTGATGCCCAAAAAGGCAGACATAGGAAAATTAGGTATTGATTAATTCAATATGCCGTTCCGAATCTACGGAGACCCATAGAATTTTTATTATTTTTTATGCATTTGACTCAGAAACAAATCTGAGGAAAAAAAGAATTTTGCTTCTAGACCTTCCAGTTCAGAAGTTATTAGCAGAAATATGTGTGCAAATTTGGCCTGTTGGTGGCACTACAGAGTTTGAGATAGAAACTCCAAATTTGCTATGGTTTATATTGAGACTGTCCTCTGTGTGCCAAATTTCATAACTTTACTGCAAGTGGTTCTATGAGCTGCCACAGACTCCCAGAGCCGAACAGAAGCAATAGGTGCCTAAGCAATAGCAATAGTTTTAGTGCTTTTGCAGATTATTATAAAACAAAATTGTTGGTGGGTCAGAAGTCAATCTGTTTAAACACACTGTATAACAAGAAAAAGAGATTTTATAATTCTACATACTGGTATATTGTGAAATGCAGACAGTTTCTCCTGTTGAATTGTCTGCTGCCACAGCAGTGATGCAGAATTTGTAATTGACTCCAGCAGTCAGACCAGTGATGTTGTAGGAAGTGTTTGTTGTTGAATGTTCTTTTGTTTGATTATCAGTCCATTGAATTTTAAAGAAAGATCTTTTTCCAATTGGTTCATTCCATGTCAGAAACACAGATGATGTTGTGATGTTGTTCACTGTGAGATTCCTGATCACATCTGGCTCTGTGTGGGGAGAGAAATATAAATGGTAAGTAGTGGTGAAAAATGACAACAGCTGCACAAATTATACAATTATTATATTCATAAGATGTAAAATGTTGCTGTACAGTATTCTGCTAAAAAGACAAAAGAGAGCAAATGAGTGGTGCTTGACATGGAAATAACTCTAGAGCTTTTTCAAATCACTAAAAAAAATCAAAAGTCAATATCACGTTGGCTAATTTATTTTCAGACTCTGATGTTTATTTTGTTCCCCTGTTCCTGGTGTCCCTTTTCCTTTGTTTAGTTCCCTTTTTTTTTTGATGGTTCTGAGCATGTCTAAATGGGAAAGTGCTCAGTGTGAGTTTCTTAGTATGTTCTCATTTGTTTCAGTAGTTACTCATTTATTAGTAGATTAGCCCCACTAGCCACCACCTACTGGCAGTCTTACCTTCATAATCCAAGTTTTTTCATTTATTTCATAGTTCTATATACAGAATGTTACTTAAAACATAAATCTCATATTATGAACACTGTAATTGCAGTGTAAATTTATGCTCTCTGAACATTATCAAATCATGTAAATACATTTATTGTATGCAAAGATGGTTTAATTGGTGTTTAATAGTTAAAAAGACATTTTAATAGTGTTATATTATTCTTTTAGTTTAGTAAATTTAGTTGACTAAATTTAGGAATGTAACATTAAAGATGACAGACATACTTAAAAAAGGTTAGGAAAAATATAAAGATCCTATAGAAAGATTTTTAAAAAGTGCCCCTGAAAATCAGTGTGGGAGGAAAATATTGCCTCCTATGGGAAAATTCATTTCTGACACTGACACTTAATAAATATGAAAGCACTCATTATCTTTGGCTTTATTGTTTGAAGTGTTATTTAGGGATTTGACATCTTCTTGTAATTGAGAGAGCACTTTTTATATTATAATGGCCACATTTTTTGACTAAGCTGGGAATGCTGCATATTAATTTTTCTAGGAACCAGGACCTCAGTTTTTTGTCATTTATGTAAATGTTACTTTACATAATGATATATATTGTTCCAGCCAAGGTCATCTGTAGGCTCCTAGACACCTAATTAATACCCTGGGTAATGTACCCACTAATTAGGTGGCTTCTTTGCCTTTTTGAAATATGTGGTAATGCAAATTGGCATCTCAAATTAGTTAAGCTACTTCATCAAATCATGACACAATTCCAATGATATTAAATAATGTTACATATTTGTATGATGTAATTTCAAGTTCATTTTCTAAAGCTCAACGTACTGCACTACTGTCTAAGAAAAAAAATGTAGTTGCAATAATCACTTTAGAATCTGTACAACTATATACAAATTAGGAATGTGACAGATAATTCAGAATTGTACATACTGGTAAACTGTGAGATGCAAACAGGTTGTCCTTCTGTTGAATTGTCTTCAGCCGCAGCAGTGATGCAGAATGTGTAATTGACTCCAGCAGTCAGACCAGTGATGCTATAGGAAGTGTTTGTTGTTGAATGTACATTTGTTTGATTATCAGTCCATTGAATTTTAAAGAAAGATCTTTTTCCAACTGGTTCATCCCATGTCAGAAACACAGATGATGTAGTGACTTCAGAAACTGTGAGATTCCTGATCACATCTGGCTCTGTGTGGGGAAAGAAGAATGAATTGTAAATGCTGGTGAGAGATGGAGTTAAAACATAACAGACTGATACAATTAGAAATTCATAAAGCATTTGGAGAATTTGTAGGTGCTTAAGATGTTGTTGTACAGTTCTCTGCTCAAGGCAAGTAAATGTGAGATGGTTTAATGGCTGAAGGTTCAGCAGATTCACTCAGATTAAACATTCAATCAGAGGTCTTACTGGTATAGAGTGAAATCTGACTGGATCTCCCCTCAGTCATATTATCAGCTGCAACTGCAAACACTTTGAATGTGTACTGTGTTCCAGGAGTCAGATTATTTATTGTGATGAAGGTGTTTACATCAGTAACATTTATATTTTCATATTCTACACGATAATGAGAGCTTTGACCATTTGGTTTAGTCCAGTTTAGTATGACAGAGGATGTTGTAATATTAACAGATGTGAGGTTCATTATTATGTCAGGCTCTGTGAGTGAAAAATGACAGATTTGGGGATTAAAATGTTCAAAAGGAATCTTGCTTGTTATAACATGCTTGTTATAGCACGTAACAGGTTTGATCGGAATCTGCTAAAGCGTTGCAAAGATATGCCACCTGCCCTTTTTTGATTGAATTTAGTCAAATTCATTAACACTCTTTGAAAATGGTTTGGTATTTCAAAAAGCTTTTGATAACTTTTTGCCAGCATTGTCTGAAGATGATCTGAGCCCGTTTTGGTGACAATCTGACAAACTGTGTAAGACAAGTTTGTAAAAGTAAACTTTTTGCAAACTTAAAAATTATGAAAACTCCTGACTTGTAAAAATTAAAATTTTGTTTTGCATTTGACTTAATGCAATTGGCTTCTAGACCTTATGGTTCAGAAGTTATTAGCAGAAATATGAGTGTAAATTTGGCCTATTGGTGGTGCTACAGAGTTTGAGATAGAGACTCCAAATTTGCTATGGTTTATATCGAGACTGCACTCTGTGTGCCAAATTTCATAACTTTACTGCAAGCTGTTCTATGAGCTGCCATAGACTCCCAGAGCAGAAGACAACTAATGAATACAATAGGTGCCTAAGCACATTCGGTGCTGCAATAGTTTTGGCGATTTTACTAATTATTTGTAAAAAAAAAAAAAAAAAATGTTGGTGGGTGAGAAGTCGATATGTTTAAACATACTGTACATCGAGAAAAAGTGATTTTATAACTTTACATACTGGTATATTGTGAGATGCAGACAGTTCCTCCTTCTGTTATACTGTCTGCTGCCACAGCTCTGATGATAAATGTGTAATTGACTCCAGCAGTCAGACCAGTGATGTTATAGGAAGTGTTAGTAGTTGTTGAATTTCCACTTGTTCGATTATCAGTCCAATGAATTTTAAAGAAAGCTCTATTTCCAATTGGCTCATTCCATGTCAGAAACACAGATGATGTTGTGATGTTGTTCACTGTGAGATTCCTGATCACATCTGGCTCTGTGTGGGGAGACAAGAATGAATGGTAACACTTTATTTTACGGTTCATATTACTAGAATATTAGCCATTTATTAGTACTAATAAAGCACATATTAATGCCTTATTCTACATGACCTTATTCTACATCCCTAATCAGACCCAATACCTGAACTTAACAATTACCTTACTTAGTAGTTACTAGTTACTAGTGAATAGGTGTTCCCTATTCTAAAGTGTTACAGAGTGAATCATAAATGCTGGTGAGAAAAATAACAGACTGATACAATCAGAAAAATTAATAAAGCATTTGTAGAATTTGTAGGTGCTTAAAATTTTGTAGTTTTCTACTGAAGGCAAGTAAATGTGAGATGGTTTCAAGGCTGAAAGTTCAGGAGATTCATTCAGATTAAACATCCAATCAGAGGTCTTACTGGTATAGCGTGAAATCTCAGTGGATCTCCCCTCAGTCACATTATCAGCTGCAACTGCAAACACTTTGAATGTGTACTGTGTTCCAGGAATCAGATCATTTATTTTGATGGAGGTGTTTCCAGTAATCACATTCTTAGCTTCATATTCTACACGGTAATAGGAGCTTTGACCATTTGGTTTAGTCCAGTTTAGTAAAACAGAGGATGTTGTAATATCATGAGCTGTGAGGTTCATTATGACGTCAGGCTCTGTAAGTGAAAAATGACAGACATTTGGGGATTAAAATGTGAATCCTGAAATTTGTAAAGATTCATCAGGAAAAGCAGAGAACCTACTAGTATAGTCTGAGGTAACCACGGATTCTCCTTCTGTTAATTTATCTGCTGCAACAGCTATAATAATAAATGATAAACTCCCATCTAATTTTCTTCTTCAACTTTAAAATCATCTAACATCGCTGCAGAAGTACTGACCCAGTGTTTACAAAGAGAACATGCAAAGAAGGTCAAACGCCCCTTAAAAAAAAGGTAAAACAGCAATGTTTTTTGACCTAACCTAACTGTATTGACCTGGATTACACAGTGTACGCATGCACATGGCAGAGCTAGACAAGACGAGCATTTGAGGTTAAAAAGCATAACATTTTTTTTTTTTTTAGAAAATGGCCAATCGTTTAGATAGATAAGACCCCTCTTCTTTGGCTGTAATCGTTTAGAGCCCTTTGAAACTGCATTTTGGATGTTTGAACTCAGGGGCACCATAGAAGTCCACTATATGGAGAAAAATCCTGAAATGTTTTCCTCAAAAAACATAATTTCTTTACGACTAAAATAAGAAAGGCATGAACATCTTGGATGACAAGGGGGTGAGTACATTATCTGTAAATTTTTGTTCTGGAAGTAAACTACTCCTTTAATAAATTGCTACAATATTTTAGTATATAATTTACGATATAAATTGTTTGCGGGTCAGAGGTCAAGCAGTTATTAGTAAATAAGCACAAAAGACAAATGTTTGAGATACAGACAGATTCACTTTCTGTTGAATTGTCTGCTGCAACGGCTGTGATGCAAAATGTGTAACTGACTCTAGCAGTCACACCAGTGATGTTATACGGTGTGTCCGTTGCATATGTTTTAATAGCAGTCCATTCAACTTTAAAGAAAGACACAACTTCAGGTGGTTTATCCCATTTCAGAAGTGCAAATGATGTGGAAATTTCAGTTACTGTGAGATTCTTAATTACATTTGGCCCTGTTTTACATCAGAGGAGCAACTGATTAGTGATTCCTAGCACCTGAAAGAGCTGTAGAAATCATATAATTTCCAGTTCACATGTTTGTAGGTAGTCCATAGATCTAGATTCTGGAAGCAGCCGTGCAGTTTTATTGCAAGACTTCTTAATAAAATGCATGAAATTGCTGTAAACTGTATGAATGTAATTTTATCTTACTGTTTACTATTTCCCAGACGTTGATATTTGATACTTAGAATCTCACATGAAATAATCACAATTATTATTACAATATACCACATTAACAATAAAAAATAATAAACTGTCCATGACTGAATTGCTGTATGAGTAAAATATTGTCTCTTGTTTTTGTCTTTTACTATTTTCTAGTGGCCAATGTAAATTTTAACACATAGATGCTGATGTTTGATTCTTTGGATTTGATATGAAATATGCGCAATTATTATTACAATACACTACATTAACAATAGAATGAATAAAATACAGATATAATTTTCCTATTACCACATTTACTTAATCGACTTAAAACGTCTAGGTTACGTACGTAACCCTCGTTCCCTGAAGGAGGGAACGGAGACGTTACATATGGGAACTCGCCTGAGAGACCCATCATCTCTGAGCCTTATTCAAAAGGCCAATGAACATTCATGAACATTGGCGAGTGGTATTTGCATGCCGAGCCACTCCCCCGTACATACGGGTATATAAGATGGCGGCGTGCAACCACTCATTCAGGTTTTCGCTGAGGAGCCGAGTAGCAACCCGGCGTCAGCGCGACGTAGGGTCGTGGCAGGGGATGTAACGTCTCCGTTCCCTCCTTCAGGGAACGAGGGTTACGTACGTAACCTAGACGTTCCCCTTCAGTCGTTTCACTACGACGTTACATATGGGAACAGACCCATGGAACAGGCCACGACCCTGACGCCGCGTTACGCACAGACCCACGTGCTGACAGGCGGACGTGTCAGCAGATGGATATGAACGTAACCTTCCCAACGCCCTGAGGGCCAATAGGGGACCCCACAGGGATGCCAGTTGTTACTGAAGCAGAAGTTGGGGGGGCGGAGCACATGAGATGTCTACATGTGGAATAAAAATAATTCAATATATCTATAACTTGTAGAGATATATGAGGGAAACAGCAGCCTTCTAGCTGACCTTGGAAAAATACTGAGACATGTTGCCACAACCTGCTGGGCGAAGGAGACCCAGCCGGAGCACAGTCAGGCACTACTCCGCAGCTAGGCCTGACTGCGGGGCATGGAGGACCCAAGGTTCACCGGAGGGAACAACTGAGGGATATAGCGCACGGATCCATTAGGAGTGGCGCAGCAAGCCGACACCAGCCGGTCTCCCGTTTACCTGATGTCTATGTTAAGACACGGGAGGACACGGCCTCAACGCGAAGGTTGTAGAACCTAGCGAAGGTATTAGGTGTCGCCCAGCCCGCAGCTCTACAGATATCTGCTAGTGAGGCGCCATGAGCCAACGCATAGGATGAGGCAACACTCCTTGTGGAGTGGGCACGAACACCTAAGGGGCATGGCTCTCCCTGGTTTTGATATGCCAGGGAGATGGCATCTACCACCCAATGGGCCAACCTCTGTTTGGAGACAGCATTCCCTTTCTGCTGACCTCCAGCTTGCAGGTTCACCACCTGATCGCGGAAAGGCGTGGTGGGAACCTTGGGCACATAACCGGGCCGGGGTCTTCGTCGACAGAGAAGGCTTGTAGGTCCCCTACCCTCTTGATGGAGGCCAGCGCGGTCAGGAGCGCTGTCTTAAGAGACAGATATTTCAGCTCTACTGACGCGAGTGGCTCAAATGGGGCCTGCCGTAGACCCTGGAGGGTGACGGCGAGATCCCAAGAGGGTACGAGGTGCGGTCTAGGGGGATTAACCCTTCTCGCACCTCTAAGGAACCTCACGACCAGTTGGTGCTTACCAAGGGATGCTCCATCCACTGCATCGTGATACGCTGCGATGGCAACAACGTACACTTTGAGAGTCGAAGGGGACAGCCTGCGCTCCAACTTCTCCTGCAGGAAGGAAAGCACTACTGCAATCGGACATCTCTGTGGGTCCTCTCCACGAGAGGAGCACCAGTCAATGAACAGATCCCATCTCAGTGCATAGGCCTGCCTTGTAGAGGGAGCTCTAGACTGAGTGATAGTATCTATCACGGCCTGTGAAAGGCCGGAGAGGTCTGACGCGTCCCGTCCAGGAGCCAGACGTGCAGGTTCCATAGGTCGGGACGCGGGTGCCAAATTGTGCCCATCCCCTGAGAAAGAAGGTCTCTCCTCAAGGGGATCTTCCAGGGAGGGGCTGCCGCAAGGGAAATGAGGTCTGGAAACCAGGTCCGGGTGGGCCAGTATGGCGCAACCAGCAGAACCTGCTCCTCGTCTTCCCTGATCTTGCACAGTGTCTGTGCAAGGAGGCTCACTGGGGGAAAGGCGTACTTGGGCCCCGGAGGCCAGCTGTGTGCCAGCGCGTCCCTGCCGAGGGGAGCCTCGCTGAGGGAGTAAAACAGCTGGCAGTGGGAGGATTCGGGAGAAGCGAACAGATCTATCTGGGCTTTGCCGAAATTGCTCCAAATCAGCTGGACTACCTGGGGGTGGAGTCGCCATTCTCCAGGATGGGTGGACTGCCGTGAGAGCTGGTCGGCTGCATGGTTGAGTTCTCCTGGAATGTGAACGGCACGTAGCGATTTCAGCCACGTCTGACTCCACAGGAGCAGATGGCGGGCGAGTTGTGACATGCGACGGGAGCGAAGACCACCTTGGTGGTTGATATAGGCTACGGTCGCAGTGCTGTCGGTGCGAACAAGCACGTGCTTGTGGCGCAACATCGGTCGGAAGCGACGAAGCGCAAGAAGCACAGCCAACAACTCTAGGCATTTGATATGCCATTGCAGTCGGGGTCCTGTCCAGGAGCCCGAGGCTGCTTGCCCGTTGCATACAGCACCCCAACCCGTGGAAGAGGCATCCGTGTATACCACAAGATGCCTGGACCACGGGCTGAACAGGCGGCGACACTGCGGGGAAACGCCAATCCGGAGTGCGCCACGGTGCTATGCCCATCTCGGGACTCGATCGTGTAACCAGCGCTGAAGCGGTCTCATATGAAGCAAGCCGAGCGGCGTTACTGCGGCTGCGGCTGCCATATGCCCCAGGAGCCTCTGAAATGTTTTGAGAGGGACCGCTGTCTTGTGTCTGAATGATTCCAGACACTTCAGCACTGACTGCGCGCGCTCGTTGGTGAGGCGGGCTGTCATATCGACCGAGTCCAGCTCCACACCGAGAAAAAAGATCCTCTCTTTTTTTTGCTTGGGGAGAGTTTGCTCTTCTCTCGGTTGACCTGAAGGCCCAGATGGCTGAGGTGCCGGAGCACCACGTCCCTCTGTTCGCACAACAGATCTCGCGAGTGAGCTATGAGAAGCCAGTCGTCGAGATGGTTGAGAATGCGAATGCCCGTCAGCCAGCTTTTAGGGGGGACAGGGCAGCCTCCGTGACTTTCGTAAAGACACGGGGAAAGAGGAACAGGCCAAATGGAAGCACTTTGTACTGACATGCTCGACCCTCGACAGCAAACCGTCGGAAGGGTCTGAGGCGAGGTAAAATCGAGACATGAAAGTACGCGTCCTTCAGGTCAATGGCTGCAAACCAATCCTGCGGACGAGTGCATGTAAGCATGCGCTTCGTCGTGAGCATCTTAAACGGCAGCCTGAGAAGGGACCGATTCAGGGCTCAAAGATCCAGGATAGGTCTTAACCCACCGCTCTTTTTTGGGCACGATGAAGTAAGGGCTGTAAAACCCTGACTTCATCTTGGCTGGAGGGACAGGCTGGATTGCGTCCTTCGCCAGTAGGACAGCAATCTCCGCACGTAGCACAGCGGCATGTGTGTCCGAGTGGACAAAAGTGGAAAGGACGCCTCTGTACCTGGGCGGAAGCCTGGCGAACTGAATCGCATAGCCGAGACGTACCGTCCAAATCAACCACCGCGAGGGGCTGGGGAGCTGAACCTAGACTCCCAGCCTGGTCGCCAGGTGGAATGAAAAGAACGTTGACCGACGTGACCACGGGGGGGCAGCCTGGGGGGGGAAAGGGGAAGGGACTGATCCCAGAAGGAAAAAAACGTCCTGGAGAAAAGTCTGACTGCACTGGGCAGCGCTTACCTTCTTCCCTGGTTCCCGCGCTGGCGATGTCGAGCTCCGAGTCCGAATTCGAGGAGGCAAGGCGCTGCTCGGAAAAGAAACTCTGGGCCGGACCCCAGAGATGAGAAAATCCTTCTGTGAAATAGCAGACAGTAGCTCCCGGCCCTCCACGGGAGTGAGGACGTCACCTCTGGGTTGCCCGCGTCAGGGACGCTTCGCAGCTCTGCTGCGGGTTTTCCTGGCCGGTCCCTGAAACGCGGGTGGCGCCGCTCTCCCGCGGCCAGCTCGACGTCAAGCTGCCAATCTAGCACCGTGTGCCTCGGCAGGGGACGGAGCTGGGTTGTTTAGGAGCCGCAAGGGGGCGCCCTCGGTGACGGGCAGGCGGAGGTTGAAGCCCCGGGGACGTTATGTCGCGGCAGGGCAGGATGCGCCTCCATCTGCTTCTGAACCGCCGAGAACTGCTTTTTTTTTTTTTCCGTTTTTAAGTCCTCGACGGTGTCGCCGAATAGGCCGCCTTGGGAGATGGGAGCGTCGAGAAAGAGAGCTTTGTCGACGTCTGCCATCTAGCCAAGGTCAACCATAAGTGTCGCTTCTGGACCACTACTGTGGACATCACCTGGCCAAGGGAACGTGCCGTAACCTTCGTCGCTCTGAAGGCGAAGTTGGCGGCGGCACAGAGTTCCTACATAATCCCTTGGTCAGGACCACCGTCGTGCAGCTGTTTCAACGCCCGGGCTTGGTAGACCCCCAGGGTTGCCACAGCGTGCAGGGCGGTAGCAGCCTGCCCAGCGGCGTGGTAAGCCGTGCCCGCCAGAGCGGACGAAGCTCACACGCCCTGGAGGGGAGATGCGGCGGGGAGATGCCAGGTGATCGCGCGCTCAACCTGTGGGACCGCCACATAACCCCCGGCTGCTCCACCATCGAGAGTGGCGAGGGGAGAGGAACTGGGCCGTGAACGAGACGAGTACGGGACTCGCCAAGTCCTCACCAGCTCCTCGTGCACCTCCGGGAAGAAAGGCACTGGGGGGGGGCGCGGCCGTGCCGCGGAGGCCCTCCCCAGAAACCAATCATCCAGCCTTGAAGGATCAGCCGGAGGTGTTTTCAGGCATCTCCAGACTGATCTCCTTGGCGGTTCGGAGGAACATAGCCGATAGTTCAGCGTCCAGCTCAGACGGGCG
Organism: Labeo catla; assembly: GCA_012976165.1. NCBI lineage: Eukaryota > Metazoa > Chordata > Actinopteri > Cypriniformes > Cyprinidae > Labeo > Labeo catla. Next base: position 283,017 of record VONZ01000460.1, read on the forward strand.
GCGACCGCAGAGGGGCGCCGAGCCGCCGAGCTGTCCACCTCACCTTCCGACTCTCCCTCTGACGCAGCAGCAGACATCTCTACCCCCTGAGGAGCGCCAAAGGAGACACTCAGCCCGGCGTGCGGGGAAGCGAACTGCTTTGGCAACTCAACGGGACCACGCGGTGGTGCAGAAGTCCGCGGGGCTTTGCTGGCCGGCGGAGCATTCTGCATAATCACCTGGATGTCCCCCCCGCGCGTCGCCGCGGCAGCCGAAAAAAAAACCTTGACGGCTCCTTTAAGACTTGCCGCGGGAAGACAACGAGGGGAGCCTACTCGCAAACGAGCGGCGGGACTTTAACGCGGCCATGGTCATGCGTTCGCAATGAATGCACGAACCATCCGTGAACGCTGTCTCAGCGTGCTCTCGGCCCAGGCACGTGAGGCAGCGATCATGTCCGTCCAGCGAGGCGAGGAAACTACCGCACCCAGAAGCGCACGCCCGGAGAGACATCCCGGGAAAAATGTCCTCGACAGCCGTGAGAAATTTGCTCTTTTAGATCCCGGTTTGCCCAGGGAGGACCGCGGCACAACTGTGCACTCAACGGGAGGCTCGCTGGTTTGCAAAGGCTTCTTGTTGCCGTGATAACGGCAGCCCGCAGGATCTCGCTGGCGGCTGCCAAACGCTCTTTTAGATTAAGCTCTTTTAGTGTTGGCAGCAGGCCAGTGGAGAGAGAGCAGGAACTCACAGGAACTCTTTTTTTTTTTTTTTTCAGAGGCTTCCAGGCTCGAGACGAGGCTCTGAAGCGAAAATCTGAATGAGTGGTTGCACGCCACCATCTTATATACCCGTATGTACGGGGGAGTGGCTCGGCATGCAAATACCACTCGCCAATGTTCATGAATGTTCATTGGCCTTTTGAATAAGGCTCAGAAATGATTGGTCTCTCAGGCGAGTTCCCATATGTAACGTCATAGTGAAACGACTGAAGGGGAACTTAAGTTTTCTTTAGGACTTCTGCATAAAGTGACGTCATTTGATGTGGTATATATGCGTACAGACTCCTGAAACCCTTACAGAAACCTCTCCTTCTTGTCTGAAACTGAGAAACAAAACAATTGCAACATTATTTATAATAGTGGCATTAACATGCAATTTTACGTTAACAACATACAATTTAATATGCGAAGCCTGATAATGACAGGAGAGTACCTAAACACGTAACTGTACATTAAATGCTGACGACGAAGCACTATCGTAACTGTTGAGGCTAATGGTACCTAGTTAGCGACGTTATCTCATAAACAACAGGCTCTGTGAGTGAAAAAAGGAAACTTAAAAGTACCAGAAAAAGTGAAAAACATACTAGTATAGTTTGAGGTAACCACTGAGTCTCCTTCTGTTATATTGTCTGCTGCCACAGCTCTGATGATAAATGTGTAATTGACTCCAGCAGTCAGACCAGTGATGTTATAGGAAGTGTTGGTAGTTGTTGAGTTTCCACTTGTTCGATTATCAGTCCATTGAATTTTAAATAAAGATCTATTTCCAATTGGTTCATTCCATGTCAGAAACACAGATGATGTTGTGATTTCATTCACTGCTAGATTCGTGATCACATTTGGCTCTGTGTGGAAAAGAAGAGCAATTCATAATTGTTAATGTAAAAATAAAACACAAACACACAGGACACAATGTATAAATATAGCTGCAAGGAGCAATTTAGAGGCCAAGTACAACAGAGGTAAAATGAAGAGCTAATGAGCTGTCTTTAATTACTCAGGAAAGACCAGGATTCTCCAACCCTGCTTCTGGAAAACTACCTTCCTACAGCCTTCAGTTCCAACCCTGCTTTAACACAGAATCTTGATTAGCTGATTCCCAAAAAGGCAGAAATAGAAAAAATTAGGTACTGTTTCACTCGGAATGCCATTCCGAGTCTACCGAGACCAATCTTATGATTTTTGGCCAAACTGGTCAGATGTTATAAAAATAAATGTAAATTTTTAATATATTTTGACCAGTAGGTGGTTGGTGGTGAAATTACTCATGCACCCTTAGGTCATGCTTGTTATAACACGTAACAAGTTTGATCTAAATCTGCTAAAGCATTGCAAAATATGCCACCTGCCCATTTTAGATTGAATTTAGTCAAATTCTTTAACACTCTTCACGAAAATTGGTTTGGTATATCAAAAAGCTTTTGATAACTTTTTGCCAGCATTGTCTGAAGATGATCTGAGCCAGTTTTGGTGAAAATCAGACAAACTGTATAAAACAAGTTTGTAAAAGTAAACTTTTTGCAAACTTAAACAATATGAAAACTCCTGACATGTAAAAATTAAAATTTTGTTATGCATTTGACTCAATGCAATTGGCTTCTAGACCTTATGGTTCAGAAGTTATTAGCAGAAATATGAATGTAAATTTGGCCTATTGGTGGTGCTACAGAGTTTGAGATAGAGACTCCAAATTTGCTATGGTTTATATCGAGACTGCACTCTGTGTGCCAAATTTCATAACTTTACTGCAAGCTGTTCTATGAGCTGCCATAGACTCCCAGAGCAGAAGAAGACAACTAATGAATACAATAGGTGCCTAAGCACATTCGGTGCTGCAATAGTTTTGCCGATTTTACTAATTATTTATAAAAAATAAAAAAAAATGTTGGTGGTAACACTTTATTTTACAGTTCGTATTACTAGAATATTAGCCATTTATTAGTACTAATAAAGCACATATTAATGCCTTATTCTGCATGACCTTATTCTACATCCCTAATCAGACCCAAAACCTAAACTTAACAATTATCTTACTAACTATTAATAAGCAGCAAATTAGGAATTTATTGAAGGAAAAATCGTAGTTACTAGTGAATAGGTGTTCCCTATTCTAAAGTGTTACAGACTGAATCATAAATGCTGGTGAGAAAAATAACAGACTGATACAATCAGAAATTCATAAAGCATTTGTAGAATTTGTAGGTGCTTAAAATGTTGTAGTTTTCTACAGAAGGCAAGTAAATGTGAGATGGTTTCAAGGCTGAAAGTTCAGGAGATTCATTCAGATTAAACATCCAATCAGAGGTCTTACTGGTATAGCGTGAAATCTCAGTGGATCTCCCCTCAGTCACATGATCAGCTGCAACTGCAAACACTTTGAATGTGTACTGTGTTCCAGGAATCAGATCATTTATTTTGATGGAGGTGTTTCCAGTAATCACATTCTTAGCTTCATATTCTACACGGTAATGGGAGCTTTGACCATTTGGTTTAGTCCAGTTTAGTAAAACAGAGGATGTTGTAATATCATGAGCTGTGAGGTTCATTATGACGTCAGGCTCTGTAAGTGAAAAATGACAGACATTTGGGGATTAAAATGTGAATCCTGAAATTTGTAAAGATTCATCAGGAAAAGCAGAGAACCTACTAGTATAGTCTGAGGTAACTACGGATTCTCCTTCTGTTAATTTATCTGCTGCAACAGCTATAATAATAAATGATAAACTCCCATCTAATTTTTTTCTTCAACTTTAAAATCATCTAACATCGCTGCAGAAGTACTGACCCAGTGTTTACAAAGAGAACATGCAAAGAAGGTCAAACGCCCCTTAAAAAAAAGGTAAAACAGCAATGTTTTTTGACCTAACCTAACTGTATTGACCTGGATTACACAGTGTACGCATGCACATGGCAGAGCTAGACAAGACGAGTATTTGAGGTTAAAAAGCATAACATTTTTTTTTTTTTTTAGAAAATGGCCAATCGTTTAGATAGATAAGACCCCTCTTCCTTGGCTGTAATCGTTTAGAGCCCTTTGAAACTGCATTTTGGATGTTTGAACTCAGGGGCACCATAGAAGTCCACTATATGGAGAAAAATCCTGAAATGTTTTCCTCAAAAAACATAATTTCTTTACGACTAAAATAAGAAAGGCATGAACATCTTGGATGACAAGGGGGTGAGTACATTATCTGTAAATTTTTGTTCTGGAAGTAAACTACTCCTTTAATAAATTGCTACAATATTTTAGTATATAATTTATGATATGAATTGTTTGCGGGTCAGAGATCAAGCAGTTATTAGTAAATAAGCACAAAGGACAAATGTTTGAGATACAGACAGATTCACTTTCTGTTGAATTGTCTGCTGCAACGGCTGTGATGCAAAATGTGTAACTGACTCTAGCAGTCACACCAGTGATGTTATACGGTGTGTCCGTTGCATATGTTTTAATAGCAGTCCATTCAACTTTAAAGAAAGACACAACTTCAGGTGGTTTATCCCATTTCAGAAGTGCAAATGATGTGGAAATTTCAGTTACTGTGAGATTCTTAATCACATTTGGGCCTGTTTTACATCAGAGGAGCAACTGATTAGTGATTCCTAGCACCTGAAAGAGCTGTAGAAATCATATAATTTCCAGTTCACATGTTTGTAGGTAGTCCATAGATCTAGATTCCGGAAGCAGCTGTGCAGTTTTATTGCAAGACTTCTTAATAAAATGCATGAAATTGCTGTAAACTGTATGAATGTAATTTTATCTTACTGTTTACTATTTCCCAAAATAAAATTTTAACTGGTAGACGTTGATATTTGATACTTAGAATCTGACATGAAATAATCACAATTATTATTACAATAGACTACTATAACAGTAAAATGAATAAAATACAGATATAATTTTCCTATTACCACATTTACTTATTCGACTTAAAACGTAAGTTTTCTTTAGGACTTCTGCATAAAGTGACGTCATTTGATGTGGTATATATGCGTACAGACTCCTGAAACCCTTACAGAAACCTCTCATTCTTGTCTGAAACTGAGAAACAAAACAATTGCAACATTATTTATAATAGCGGCATTAACATGCAATTTTATGTTAACAACATACAATTTAATATGCGAAGACTGATAATGACAGGAGAGTACCTAAACACGTAACTGTACATTAAATGCTGACGACGGAGCACTATCGTAACTGTTGAGGCTAATGGTACCTAGTTAGCGACGTTATCTCATAAACAACAGGCTCAGTGAGTGAAAAATGACAGATTTGGGGATTAAAATGTGAATCCTGAAATCTTGTGAAAGTTCAAAAGAAAACTTAAAAGTACCAGAAAAAGTGAAAAACATACTAGTATAGTTTGAGGTAACCACTGAGTCTCCTTCTGTTATACTGTCTGCTGCCACAGCTCTGATGATAAATGTGTAACTGACTCCAGCAGTCAGACCAGTGATGTTATAGGAAGTGTTGGTAGTTGTTGAATTTCCACTTGTTTGATTATTATCCCACTGAACTTTAAAGAAAGACCTTTTTCCAATTGGTTCATTCCATGTCAGAAACACAGATGATGTTGTGATTTCATTCACTGCTAGATTCGTGATCACATTTGGCTCTGTGTGGAAAAGAAGAGCAATTCATAATTGTTAATGTAAAAATAAAACACAAACACACAGGACACAATGTATAAATATAGCTGCAAGGAGCAATTTAGAGGCCAAGTACAACAGAGGTAAAATGAAGAGCTAATGAGCTGTCTTTAATTACTCAAGAAAGACCAGGATTCTCCAACCCTGCTTCTGGAAAACTACCTTCCTACAGCCTTCAGTTCCAACCCTGCTTTAACACAGAATCTTGATTAGCTGATTCCCAAAAAGGCAGAAATAGAAAAAATTAGGTACTGTTTCACTCGGAATGCCATTCCGAGTCTACCGAGACCAATCTTATGATTTTTGGCCAAACTGGTCAGATGTTATAAAAATAAATGTAAATTTTTAATATATTTTGACCAGTAGGTGGTTGGTGGTGAAATTACTCATGCACCCTTAGGTCATGCTTGTTATAACACGTAACAAGTTTGATCTAAATCTGCTAAAGCATTGCAAAATATGCCACCTGCCCATTTTAGATTGAATTTAGTCAAATTCTTTAACACTCTTCACGAAAATTGGTTTGGTATATCAAAAAGCTTTTGATAACTTTTTGCCAGCATTGTCTGAAGATGATCTGAGCCAGTTTTGGTGAAAATCAGACAAACTGTATAAAACAAGTTTGTAAAAGTAAACTTTTTGCAAACTTAAACAATATGAAAACTCCTGACATGTAAAAATTAAAATTTTGTTATGCATTTGACTCAATGCAATTGGCTTCTAGACCTTATGGTTCAGAAGTTATTAGCAGAAATATGAGTGTAAATTTGGCCTATTGGTGGTGCTACAGAGTTTGAGATAGAGACTCCAAATTTGCTATGGTTTATATCGAGACTGCACTCTGTGTGCCAAATTTCATAACTTTACTGCAAGCTGTTCTATGAGCTGCCATAGACTCCCAGAGCAGAAGAAGACAACTAATGAATACAATAGGTGCCTAAGCACATTCGGTGCTGCAATAGTTTTGGCGATTTTACTAATTATTTATAAAAAAAAAAAAAATGTTGGTGGTAACACTTTATTTTACAGTTCGTATTACTAGAATATTAGCCATTTATTAGTACTAATAAAGCACATATTAATGCCTTATTCTGCATGACCTTATTCTACATCCCTAATCAGACCCAAAACCTAAACTTAACAATTATCTTACTGACTATTAATAAGCAGCAAATTAGGAATTTATTGAGGGAAAAATCATAGTTACTAGTGAATAGGTGTTCCCTATTCTAAAGTGTTACAGAGTGAATCATAAATGCTGGTGAGAAAAAATAACAGACTGATACAATTAGAAATTCATAAAGCATTTGTAGAATTTGTAGGAGCTTAAAGTGTTGTACAGTTTTCTGCTGAAGGCAAGTAAATGTGAGATGGTTTCAAGGCTGAAAGTTCAGGAGATTCATTCAGATTAAACATCCAATCAGAGGTCTTACTGGTATAGCGTGAAATCTCAGTGGATCTCCCCTCAGTCACATGATCAGCTGCAACTGCAAACACTTTGAATGTGTACTGTGTTCCAGGAATCAGATCATTTATTTTGATGGAGGTGTTTCCAGTAATCATATTCTTAGCTTCATATTCTACACGGTAATGGGAGCTTTGACCATTTGGTTTAGTCCAGTTTAGTAAAACAGAGGATGCTGTAATATCATGAGCTGTGAGGTTCATTATGACGTCAGGCTCTGTGAGTGAAAAATGACAGACATTTGGGGATTAAAATGTGAATCCTGAAATTTGTAAAGATTCATCAGGAAAAGCAGAGAACCTATTAGTATACTTTGAGGTAACCACGGATTCTCCTTCTGTTAATTTATCTGCTGCAACAGCTATAATAATAAATGATAAACTCCCATCTAATTTTCTTCTTCAACTTTAAAATCATCTAACATTGCTGCAGAAGTACTGACCCAGTGTTTACAAAGAGAACATGCAAAGAAGGTCAAACGCCCCTTAAAAAAAAGGTAAAACAGCAATGTTTTTCGACCTAACCTAACTGTATTGACCCGGATTACACAGTGTACGCATGCACATGGCAGAGCTAGACAAGACGAGTATTTGAGATTAAAAAGCATAACATTTTTATTTTTTTTTTTTAGAAAATGGCCAATCGTTTAGATAGATAAGACCCCTCTTCTTTGGCTGTAATCGTTTAGAGCCCTTTGAAACTGCATTTTGGATGTTTGAACTCAGGGGCACCATAGAAGTCCACTATATGGAGAAAAATCCTGAAATGTTTTCCTCAAAAAACATAATTTCTTTACGACTAAAATAAGAAAGGCATGAACATCTTGGATGACAAGGGGGTGAGTACATTATCTGTAAATTTTTGTTCTGGAAGTAAACTACTCCTTTAATAAATTGCTACAATATTTTAGTATATAATTTACGATATGAATTGTTTGCGGGTCAGAGATCAAGCAGTTATTAGTAAATAAGCACAAAGGACAAATGTTTGAGATACAGACAGATTCACTTTCTGTTGAATTGTCTGCTGCAACGGCTGTGATGCAAAATGTGTAACTGACTCTAGCAGTCACACCAGTGATGTTATACGGTGTGTCCGTTGCATATGTTTTAATAGCAGTCCATTCAACTTTAAAGACAGACACAACTTCAGGTGGTTTATCCCATTTCAGAAGTGCAAATGATGTGGAAATTTCAGTTACTGTGAGATTCTTAATCACATTTGGGCCTGTTTTACATCAGAGGAGCAACTGATTAGTGATTCCTAGCACCTGAAAGAGCTGTAGAAATCATATAATTTCCAGTTCACGTTTGTAGGTAGTCCATAGATCTAGATTCTGGAAGCAGCCGTGCAGTTTTATTGCAAGACTTCTTAATAAAATGCATGAAATTGCTGTAAACTGTATGAATGTAATTTTATCTTACTGTTTACTATTTCCCAAAATAAAATTTTAACTGGTAGACGTTGATATTTGATACTTAGAATCTGACATGAAATAATCACAATTATTATTACAATATACCACATTAACAATAAAAAATAATAAACTGTCCATGACTGAATTGCTGTATGAGTAAAATATTGTCTCTTGTTTTTGTCTTTTACTATTTTCTAGTGGCCAATGTAAATTTGAACACATAGATGCTGATGTTTGATTCTTTGGATCTGATATGAAATATGCGCAATTATTATTACAATACACTACATTAACAATAGAATGAATAAAATACAGATATAATTTTCCTATCACCACATTTACTTAATCGACTTAAAACTTAAGTTTTCTTTAGGACTTCTGCATAAAGTGACGTCATTTGATGTGGTATATATGCGTACAGACTCCTGAAACCCTTACAGAAACCTCTCCTTCTTGTCTGAAACTGAGAAACAAAACAATTGCAACATTATTTATAATAGTGGCATTAACATGCAATTTTACGTTAACAACATACAATTTAATATGCGAAGCCTGATAATGACAGGAGAGTACCTAAACACGTAACTGTACATTAAATGCTGACGACGAAGCACTATCGTAACTGTTGAGGCTAATGGTACCTAGTTAGCGACGTTATCTCATAAACAACAGGCTCTGTGAGTGAAAAATGTCAGATTTGGGGATTAAAATGTGAATCCTGAAATCTTGTGAAAGTTCAAAAGGAAACTTAAAAGTACCAGAAAAAGTGAAAAACATACTAGTATAGTTTGAGGTAACCACTGAGTCTCCTTCTGTTATATTGTCTGCTGCCACAGCTCTGATGATAAATGTGTAATTGACTCCAGCAGTCAGACCAGTGATGTTATAGGAAGTGTTGGTAGTTGTTGAGTTTCCACTTGTTCGATTATCAGTCCATTGAATTTTAAATAAAGATCTATTTCCAATTGGTTCATTCCATGTCAGAAACACAGATGATGTTGTGATTTCATTCACTGCTAGATTCGTGATCACATTTGGCTCTGTGTGGAAAAGAAGAGCAATTCATAATGGTTAATGTAAAAATAAAACACAAACACACAGGACACAATGTATAAATATAGCTGCAAGGAGCAATTTAGAGGCCAAGTACAACAGAGGTAAAATGAAGAGCTAATGAGCTGTCTTTAATTACTCAGTAAAGACCAGGATTCTCCAACCCTGCTTCTGGAAAACTACCTTCCTACAGCCTTCAGTTCCAACCCTGCTTTAACACAGAATCTTGATTAGCTGATTCCCAAAAAGGCAGAAATAGAAAAAATTAGGTATTCATTCGGTATGCCATTCCGATTCTACTGAGACCAATCTTATGATTTTTGGCCAAAATGGTCAGATGTTATAAAATTAAATGTAAATTTTTAATATATTTTGACCAGTAGGTGGTTGGTGGTGAAATTACTCATGCACCCTTAGCTCATGCTTGTTATAACACGTAACAAGTTTGATCTGAATCTGCTAAAGCATTGCAAAATATGCCGCCTGCCCATTTTAGATTGAATTTAGTCAAATTCTTTAACACTCTTCACGAAAATTGGTTTGGTATATCAAAAAGCTTTTGATAACTTTTTGCCAGCATTGTCTGAAGATAATCTGAGCCAGTTTTGGTGAAGATCAGACAAACTGTATAAAACAAGTTTGTAAAAGTAAACTTTTTGCAAACTTAAACATTATGAAAACTCCTGACTTGTAAAAATTAAAATTTTGTTATGCATTTGACTCAATGCAATTGGCTTCTAGACCTTATGGTTCAGAAGTTATTAGCAGAAATATGAGTGTAAATTTGGCCTATTGGTGGTGCTACAGAGTTTGAAATAGAGACTCCAAATTTGCTATGGTTTATATCGAGACTGCACTCTGTGTGCCAAATTTCATAACTTTACTGCAAGCTGTTCTATGAGCTGCCATAGACTCCCAGAGCAGAAGAAGACAACTAATGAATACAATAGGTGCCTAAGCACATTCGGTGCTGCAATAGTTTTGGCGATTTTACTAATTATTTATAAAAAATAAAAATGTTGATGGGTCAGAAGTCGATATGTTTAAACATACTGTATATCGAGAAAAAGTGATTTTATAACTTTACATACTGGTATATTGTGAGATGCAGACAGTTCCTCCTTCTGTTATACTGTCTGCTGCCACAGCTCTGATGATAAATGTGTAATTGACTCCAGCAGTCAGACCAGTGATGTTATAGGAAGTGTTAGTAGTTGTTGAATTTCCACTTGTTTGATTATTAGTCCATTGAATTTTAAAGAAAGCTCTATTTCCAATTGGTTCATCCCATGTCAGAAACACAGATGATGTTGTGATTTCATTCACTGTTAGATTCGAGATCACATTTGGCTCTGTGTGGGAACAGAAGAGCAATACATAGTTGTTAATGTAAAAATAAAACAAAAACACACAGGACACAATGTATAAATATAGCTGCAAGGAGCAGTTTAGAGGCCAAGTACAACAGAGGTAAAATGAAGAGCTAATGAGCTGTCTTTAATTACTCAGTAAAGACCAGGGGCCGTATTCACAAAACATCTTAAGGCTAAAAGTATCTCATAACTTGCAGATTTAGTAGAAAATCGTAAAAATAATGGGCGTGCCAGTCCTAAATTTAGGACTCTTAAGTTTTTGCTCAAAGAGTGTTTCACAAAGCGTTTTAGCGCCAAAACTAGCTCCTATATCTGTGCAACGTAAATATTGATTTATATGTGTCCACAAGTTCGCTTGTGTTTGTGAAATCAACCATTTTGTGTGGCGGTGTGCACGGCATCTCGAGTGAACTGTTCACGTGTCACCGCATTGATCACGAACGATTTTAAAGCTGTTTTGGCTGAACAGGTACGCCTGTACAAACATCTCTGTAATCCATCAATGCGTGATCATAGAAATAGTCAGATGGGAATTAACTCCTAGAGAGAAATCGCGACCAGCGTTGGAAAGGACGAAAACTTTTGCAAGAAAGTTTGTGAAACTGTACATTTTAACACTATTGTGTTGGTTTTACTGTTGAAGACTGCTGTAATAAAAATATTTCTCATAATTGCTTGTGTTAGTGTTTCACACTACTTATTTTCATAGGCGTAATTTAAGGGTGGGATGGGTGGTACACTGTTTGCACGGCTTGCTATTGTCCCCACCACTTTTTTGAACATATGGTGGCACGGACGCACCTAATGCTGATGAAACATTCCTTTCTGTTAAATAAGGTGCTGATGCTGGAATCTGTATTTTTTTCTGAAATCATGCTTAATATTCGTTGCGATGTTAATTAGTGACGGCTCGTTCACACGCGAGCGCTTCAATCCATCGCTTATGATTATGATTCCAGTTAAAAATCAAAAGAAAATACACACAAATTTGTCTCTGATACAGGATCACTGATGAACATATTTAATTTTAATAAGGGGTGAAAAAATTCATGCGACGGCGAATTAGAACCCAAAACCTCTAACTCACTTAACGAAAATTTTACCACTGGAATATTATTATAGTACATGTAAGAATAAAACTATCATGTTAAAAACAAGTTTAATGTCATTACATTATGTACACATGATTAGAGCCTGTAACCACAAAACATTTCATCTTACCACTAAAAGTTCTCCTAAATAGCAGTAAAAGTTTTTAGTTTTCTCTTAAAACCTATTCACAACGCTGTTGAGACAAACTTTTACTAAGGAATAGAGAGAAGTCTTAAGCTAAGAGTAAGGGCGGGGTTGACCTCGTTGCTATGAATGATGTCGACATGCTTATTAACTATGCACACAATGACTGGCTGATAGTCTCTGTCAGACATTTATTCATAGAAATATTGTAACTGCAATATTATATCATATTCAAATAAAGGTTTTAAAATAAAAGTGTTGGCATATTCAAATAAAGATTTTAAAATGCAGGCTAAGTGTCACTAATTAAACATGTATATCTTCAGCCTCTATATAAACAGCATATAAACAGCCTTTTAATTAACAGAGTAGAATAAACATAGGTGATAGTAAGGCATGTAAACGTAAAAGAAAACGTCTCAGGTTACGTCTGTAACCCCGGTTCCCCGAAGGGAACGAGACGCTGCGTCAAGCGACGCTTTGGGGAACGCCCTCAGCGTGAACACGCTCTGAATCACATGTGTAATCAGTCCAATAGAGAAGCAGCGTCTCGTTCCCTTCGGGGAACCGGGGTTACAGACGTAACCTGAGACGTTCCCCTTCAGGAACTCGAGCTGCGTCAAGCGACGCTTTGGGGAATGATATGCCCACGCCCCCATAATTCCAAGTCCCTGCCTAGTGTGTGCTAGGACGAAGGACCAAAGAGCCAGGACGAACTCGCAGGTCTAGGTTATAGAACCTGACAAAGGTCAGGGGCGTGGACCACCCCGCAGCATCACAGATGTCCTGAATAGGAGCACCCGAAACAAAAGCTTTTGAGGCAGAAATACTTCTGGTGGAATGGGCCTTATCCCCCAAAGGAGAGGGAAGGCCCGAGGACTCATAAGCTATAGTTATAGCATCCACTATCCAGCGACTAAGTGATTGTTTGGAAGCGGGAAGACCCCTTTTTGGGGGACCATAACAGACAAAAAGCTGATCAGACTTCCTCCACAGGGCAGCTCTGTGGACGTATGTGTCCAGCGCTCGAACTGGACACATACAATTAAGCTTCTGCTGGTCCGGCTCCCGGAAGGGAGGAGGACAAAAGGCCTGAAGTACAACAGGCCGTGGTGCTGAAGAAGGGACCTTCGGGATATACCCTGGTCTGGGATAAAGGAAAGCTTTAGCCATGCCAGGAGCAAACTCCAGGTGGGAAGGGGCCACAGAGAGGGCCTGAAGATCTCCTACTCTCTTTAAGGACGTTAAAGCCAAGAGAAGAACAGTCTTAACCGACAGATGATGATCCGAGGACTCTTCAATAGGCTCAGAAGGAGGCCTAGAAAGAGCCTCAAGCACCACGGCGAGGTCCCAGGTAGGGACTCGAGGTCGTACTGGAGGCCTCAGCCTCAGCGCACCGCGGAGGAAACGTACTATAAGGGGGGCTTTGCCCACAGAAAGGCCACCAATCGGGGCGTGGTAGGCCGCTATAGCCGCCACGTAAACCTTCAAAGTGGAGTGGGCTAGCCCTGCGGAGAGCCGATCCTGCAGGAACTCCAGCACTGTACCAACTGGGCAGTTAACTGGGTCCTGCTGGTGGTGTCCGCACCATGAAGTGAAAAGTTTCCACTTCAGGGCGTACAGTTTCCTCGTGGAGGGAGCTCTGGGACCACACAAGGATCTGGTGCGCCAGCTTGTACAAGGGGCGCGAACGCAGACCTCCCTGGTGGTTGATGTAATAGACCACCGCTGTGTTGTCGGTGCGCACCAACACATGGCGGCCTATTAGGTCTGGGAGAAAGTGTTTCAACGCTCGAAACACGGCCAGCATCTCCAGGCAGTTGATGTGCCACGAGAGATGGCGACCACTCCACAGACCACGGGCGGGGTGGCCACTCATGACCGCACCCCAACCGGTGAGAGATGCATCCGTCGCTAGCATCACGCGGCGACAAGGAGTTCCTAACACCGGGCCCTGAGACAGGAACGAAGGCTTCTTCCACATGTCTAAGGCACGTAGGCATCACCGCGTGACCTTGATCATGCGGAACAGGTTTCCCCTCGGGGAGATACCCTACGTCCTGAGCCACCACTGAAGGGGTCTCATGTACAGCAGGCCAAAAGGTATCACGTTGGACGCAGCTGCCATCAGACCCAGCAGTCGTTGGAACTGCTTGACAGTGAGTGACCGGCCTTCTTTTACTCTCTCGACTGCAGTGAGGATCGACTCGATCCGAGCAGGTGACAAACGTGCCTGCATCGTGGTCGAATCCCACACCACGCCTAGATAAGTGGTTCTCTGTAATGGAGACAGCACACTTTTCTTGGCATTCAGTCTCAACCCCAGCTCTTTCATGTGAGCGAGAACAACATCTCGATGTTGAACCGCCATGAGCTCTGACTGAGCTAGAATCAACCAATCGTCGATGTAGTTGAGTATGCGGATGCCCCGGAGTCGCAGCGGAGCCAGAGCAGCATCCACACACTTCGTAAAAGTGCGGGGGGAGAGTGCTAGGCCGAACGGAAGAACCCGATATTGGTAAGCTTTGCCCCTGAAAGCAAACCTCAGGAACTTCCTGTGTTGAGGAAGGATGGAGATATGGAAGTATGCGTCTTTCAGATCTATCATCACAAACCAGTCCTCGGACCTGATCTGTGACACTACTTGACTGATAGTTAACATTTTGAACTTCAATCTCATTACTGCTGAATTCAGTAACCTCAGATCTAAAATAGGGCGCAGACCCCCATCCTTCTTCGGAACAATGAAGTACCGGCTGTAGAACCCGGACTCCCTGTCGCGAGGAGGGACCACCTCGATGGCCTCCTTCCTCAACAGAGTTTCTACTTCCTGTTCCATTACCAGACCCTGCTCGGGGCTCACCACGGTGGGAAAGACCCCGTTGAAAGGTGGCAGCGGAGCGCCGAATTGGATGCGATAACCTCGCTCTACAGTGCGCAGGACCCATGCAGACACATTTGGCAGTAGCTTCCACGCTGCCAAATAATCTACTAGGGGAACCAGTCTCTCGAGACCAGCCTCTGGATTTGTGTGAACTGCTAGCTCGGTGTCCTGAAACGAGACACCGGCAGGAACCAACCGAACTAACTGTTCTAGAGACCCCCGGAGGGGTGGCGAGCTCCCCAGCCCCGCTACGTTGCCGGGCGGAAGAGACTGAGGTATGGGCTCGCCGGAGACCACTGCGTCCTGGAACACCGGCAGGGTGCGCGAGATGGTCTCCCGAGGGCACTGAGGAGAGGCGGGCACCGTGGAATGCGGTGGAATCCGCCCTTCCCCAGCAGGGGCTGCCCTCAGCGGTCCTGCACCACCGTCAGGACCGCTTCGCCGAGGACTACTTAGCCTGAAGCACAACCCTCAGGTCGGGCCTCGACTTAGAAGCCCCCGGCTTCGAGCGCCGCTGTTCTCGGTCCCACTGCGGAGGAGCACGAGAAGCGACGCTCTGTTTCTGCACTACCCTGTATGAGGAGCTGGTACTCGACTGAGGCTGCTCCCGCCCAGCAGCCCCCAGAGTTAGAACGCGACGAGGGAGAAACCGCTGAAACGCCGCCGCTTGTTTACGAGCCTCCTGGTACCTGTCGACGACGGAATTGACGGCGTCGCCGAACAGGCCAGAAGGCGCAAGCGGGGCGTCGAGAAGGAAGACCCTGTCTTTCTCTTTCATGTCAGACAGGGTCAACCAAAGATGTCTCTCCGCTGCCACCATAGCTGCCATAGACCTGCCAATGGCGCGGGCGGTCTCTTTGGTGGCGCGGAGAGACAAATCAGCGGCTCTCCTAAGTTCGGAGATGTCATCCCGACTTATCTCGTCGCTTTCATCTAACTCCTTAAGCAGGTCAGCCTGATATGCCTGCAGCACCGACATGGTGTGCAGACAAGCGCCAGCCTGACCCGCTGCCGAGTACCCCTTACCCACCAGCGCTGATGTTGTGCGCAGCGGCTTGGAGGGTAAGACCGGAGCTTTTAGAGACGAAGCCACCTCGGGAGACAGATAGCTCGCGAGCGTCTGTTCTACCCGAGGGATCGCTCTATAACCGACCTCTGTAGTCCCCGCCACATTCCCGTAATAGTCTGAAGCGGGGACAAAGAGACGTGCCGAGAATGGTTTCCCCCACGATCTCGACACCTCAGTGTGGAGATCGGGGAAGAACGGCAAGCTCCGGTGTGAAGGAGGTGGCCTATTACGCAGGAAGCGTTCATCTAATTTGCTTCGCTGCGGTTCGGCTTGTTTCTCGGCAGGCCAGTCGATGTTTAACTTGGCTACCGCACGAGTCACAACCTCCAACAACTCCTCATACTGGGGCAAGGTTGGGGCCACCTCAACGCATTCAGACTCCACCTCCTCGGAGGAAGAAATCCGAAGCGTTGAGGCTGTCCCCAGGGGGGAAGTAGCCGCAGAGCGGGCTTCCGATCCCTGGGAACGAGCCCCGGATCTACCGGGTGAGGAAGGAGATAGGGGTTCACCCGTCTCCATTCCCTCCAGTAGATCCACTTGCGAACCCCACGAGTGTAATCGCCGCTCCGCCTCGGCAGAAGCGGGACCAGACCCGCGAGGAACGCTAGTGAAGGCTCCCTCCTTGAAGAGAGCCTTCCGGGAGCGGAGAGCACGCAGGGGAAGACGCTCGCAATGCGGGCAGTCGGCCCCCTCGAGAGCCGACTCTGCGTGATCCGCTCCCAAGCAAACCACGCACAAACTGTGTGTATCCCCGCTCGGAATAAAACGCGAGCAGGGAGGAACACACGGCCTGTAACGTGGCTTGCTTTTATCAGTGTGCTTCTCTTTAGCTAACTTTTTAGGCATGGTGACTCAAAATAAAGGGGTACAAACTAGTACCAAAAAACAGCCACATGCAAGGACAGACACACACACAGAGCGCTTGGCTGAATGAAAGAAGCTGAATGCCGGTTCCAGCGCACGTGCTTTATAACTTCCTGGTCCGTGACGTCACCCGCCTATGACGTCCCGCTTCTCTATTGGACTGATTACACATGTGATTCAGAGCGTGTTCACGCTGAGGGCGTTCCCCAAAGCGTCGCTTGACGCAGCTCGAGTTCCTGAAGGGGAACCAAACTGGATGCAAGAACAACTCTTACTTCTTGCCCAACTTGTTCATGAAAATAATAATTTTAAGGGAAAATTTGGAGTTGGGATAAACTCAAAAACTAAAAAGATATGTGGGAAAATATATGTGTGCAAATAAATGCAGCTTTCCCACTTTTGTCCAGAAGCAAAGATGACTGTGAAAAGCGCTGGTACTCTTTGCAAAGTCAGGCAAAGGCAGAGATCGCAGAATTCAAGTGACAAACAACTGCTACAGGTAAACGGACATTATTTTCAAGTTGACCATAATGTTTTCATGTAACCTTGTTATGCTATTGCACATTAAAATCCTTAGCCTCATTAAAATATTTATTGCATTCATAAGGAGCTGCCATTCGAGGGTTGTCAAAACCTTGATCTGTGGCGTTGTTAGGTTGTTTCTATTTGTTGGTAAAATGACTGCGTCCCTGCAAGTCCTGCAACAGTCATAATACCTTCACGATTAAGACCACACCTTCTTAAAGCTTATTATCAGCAAATGTTTCTAAAATGTTTCTGTTCCGAGGCAGATAGCCGGCAGTTTTAGGATAGTTTTAGGACTTGATCTTAGTGACTTAGGAGTCCTCTCCACTACTCCTAACATTTCACAGATTTACGAGCTAGTTTTAGTGCTAAAACGCTTTGTGAAATACTCTTAGAGCAAAAATTAGGAGTCATATATTTAGGATATTTAAATCACTAAGTTATGAGACTTTTTTCCTTAAGATCTTTCAGGAATAGGGGCCCAGAATTTGATGTGCACGCGGTCAGCATGTTATACGGTGTGTCCGTTGCATATGTTTTAATAGCAGTCCATTCAACTTTAAAGAAAGACACCACTTCAGGTGGTTTATCCCATTTCAAAAGTGCAAATGATGTAGATATTTCAGTTACTGTGAGATTCTTCACATTTGCCTCTGTTTTACACCAGAAGAACAACTGATTAGTGATTCCTACACCTGAAAGAGCTGTAGAAATCATCTAATTTCCAGTTCACATGTTTGTAGGTAGTCCATAGATCTAGATTCTGGATGCAGCTGTGCAGTTTTCTACTTAAAGTAAACCTGAGATGGCATCAAAGCTCAATCCCAATTAAATCAGTGCAACATATCACAATAATAACAAACTGAATTTTCACTTTGCATGTATAATGTTTACACAGTTGTCCATGAATTAAAATACTCACTTGTAACTGTTGTTTGAATTGAAGTAGGGCTTGTAGTGGCAGGAGCTGCTGGGACATTTAGATGTACAAAGAAACAAAACAACAAACAAACTTTTTTTTTTAAACAATCAAATATTATATTGCAAGTCTTGTTTTTAAACTGCATAAAATTGCTGTATGAATGTAACTTTCTCTTACTGTTTTTACACTTAGACATGAAATAATCACAGTTATTATTACAGTACCCCACATTAACAATAAACACAAATAAATAGATATAATTTTCCTTTTAACGCATTAATTCAATTGTCCCTGCATAAAAATACTAACCTGTAGGAGCTGTTGTTTGAGACTTAGTTGAAGGAGAGCTTGTAGTGTTAAGCGCTGCTGGGATATTTAGAGGTACAAAGAAACAAAAAAATATAAAAATAAATAAATACATACAGCAATCAATTAAACAGATTTATTTATTTTTATGATACAATCAAATTTATACTGCTAAAGTTGTTATTAAAATACATGAAATTGCTTTAAACTCTATAAATTCAATTGTATTTTACTATTTCCTACTTCCCAAAATAAAATTTTAACTGGTAAACGTTGATATTTGATACTTAGAATCTGACATGAAAAAAATCACAATTATTATTACAATCTACCACATTAACAATAAAAAATAATAAATTGTCCATGACTGAATTGCTGTATGAGTAAAATATTGTCTCTTGTTTTTGTCTTTTACTATTTTCTATTTGCCAATGTAAATTTGAACACATAGATGCTGATGTTTGATTCTTTGGATCTGATATGAAATATGCGCAATTATTATTACAATACACTACATTAACAATAGAATGAATAAAATCCAGATATAATTTTCCTATTACCACATTTACTTAATTGACTTAAAACTTAAGTTTTCTTTAGGACTTCTGCATAAAGTGACATCATTTGATGTGGTATATATGCGTACAGACTCCTGAAACCCTTACAGAAACCTCTCATTCTTGTCTGAAACTGAGAAACAAAACAATTGCAACATTATTTATAATAGCGGCATTAACATGCAATTGTATGTTAACAACATACAATTTAATATGCGAAGCCTGATAATGACAGGACAGTACCTAAACACGTAACTGTACATTAAATGCTGATGACGAAACACTATTGTAACTGTTGAGGCTAATGGTACCTAGTTAGTGACGTTATCTCATAAACAACATTGAAACGGTATTCCTGATAATCGATAACTTCATAGTTACGAATACATTTTTTAAACACTTATAATATTTTAAAACCTTTATGATTTCTCAACTCTAGAGCTGTGCAGTAAAATTTACTTTAAAGATTCACTTTTCATTAATGAAGAAGACATGAAAAAAAGTGCTAAAATTTGTCTCCTGGCAGAAAACAAAGACTCCTAAAATGAAAATGACATGAAATTACCATTATAACCAGTAGATGACAGCAGAAGATCACTCATTAGCTCAGTTGCCATTTCCACTACCTACACTGTAAAAAAAAGTTGTTTTAACTTAAAAAAGTAAGTGTCCGTGCTGCCTTACAATTTTAAGTTTAGCCAACATAAAATGTTAAGTTGTGCTACATTAAAAAAACGTGGATATTTGAGTTGCGTAAACTTAAAATTTGAAGGCAGCACAAACACTTTTTTAAGTTGTTTTTTTTACAGTGTAGTTGTTGTTAGTTAGTTGTTGTTGTTTCATGTCTTGCTTTTGGATCTGTTATAAAATTACTATTATAACAAATTTGAATACTTTTAATGTACTTAAAGGAGAACTCCACTTCCAGAACAATTTACAAAAAATTTTCTCACCCCCTTGTCATCCAAGATGTTCATGTCTACACGAGCTTTTGTGCTTAAGAAGTATTTAAACAATTTAAGCATTTAAACAAAAAACAATTAAACAACTAGAGTGTATAGGTATAGAACAAGTTATGAGATCGCATAGAGGGGGTAATATAAATAAAGAGTTACTGAAACAAGAAGCATTTCGGATATATAAACTTAAATCATTAATTCCAAATGGTATGACTAAGGAATTGGATCTTTCTGTCTTTCTTTAACGGATTAGAATTTAATCAATATGGATCCTTTGAAGTAGATCTCAAGCATTTAGTGTGAGAATCAGTGATTATCAGTTTTGGGGAAAGTTACTTTTAAAAGTAATGCATTACAATATTGAGTTACTCCCTAAAAAAGTAAGTAATTACGTTACTTAGTTACTTTTTATGGAAAGTAATGTGTTACTTTACTTTTGCATTACTTTTTAAATCTTCCCAGGGCTTGCTTGTTTGTTTTTAATATAAAAAGTTCTATTTTTGGCAAATGTAAAAGCCTTTTCACACCAAAAGCCTCAGGTTTTGAGAAAAGTCATTCATAAATTCATGTCTGTCAAACAACTTAACTCAAGAAAAAAAATGTCAGCTCTTCAGCAATAAAAAAAAAAGCAAAACAAATGTTAGATTCTCTTCAGTAATTTTACTTATTAATATGGTTGAGCTGGATCATCGAAGGTCGGCAGCAAAGACACTGGTTAATAAAATGGGATTAAATGCATAAAGGATATTGTATTATTTAACATATTTAATTATTGCAGGTTTGTATCATATTCTGAGTTGAATTTCACTGTTTTATTCATTTTTAGAAATACTGAATCTGTTTTTTGCGAGTGAGATGAATTAATGGATGTTCACATTTATTTTAGAACTAACATCTTACTCCAGATTTCTATCAAGATGGGGACAGGAGAACTTTTAATCAATAAATGGGGGAAAAGTAACTGGCATTACTTATTTGAAAAAGTAACTCAGATATTTTCTTGTCAATTAAAAAGTAATGCATTACTTTATTAGTTACTTGGAAAAAGTAATAATATTACGTAACTCACGTTACTTGTAATGCGTTACCCCCAACACTGGTGATTATTAATGACGACGTATGTCCGATAAGTTTAATCATTGAAGATTTCATGTTTAATGCAGATACTGTTGATGGTTCATTTTAACTGCCTGTTAATTTAAGAGCGATAAACATAATTTTTAATCGAATAAGTATATTGTAGAATTGTGGTGGGTTTAATAAAATGTGTGTTAACTGAATACAAGCTGTTTAAAAAACTGAATGAATGAACATTGGTGAATGAATGATGACGTCAAATCAGTGATTTGAAAAGTGGGTGGAGGTTTTATATTGTTTAACACACTGAAGAAGGCCTGTGAGCCAAAACGTTTGTGTCTTTGTTCTCTGGTGATGAATTACTAAAACGAAAAGAAAAGTTTGCTTTATGTGAGTGCGAATCAGAGTTTTGTATAAAAAGTATTTTAAAAAATTATTTTCCGAAAAAAATGATGCCTTTAGAGCCCTTTGAAGCTGCATTTAAACTACATTTTGGAAGTTCAAAATCGGGGCACCAATGAAATCCATTATATGGAAGAAAATCCTGAAATGTTTTCCTCAAAAACCATAATTTCTTCACGACTGAAGACAGAATGACCTGAACATCTTGGATGACAAGGGGGTGAGTAAATTATTTGTGAATTGTTGTTCTGGAAGTGGACTTCTCCTTTAAGTATAAAGTACAGCAAGTGCAGGAAGTCACAAAGTCTGATGTCATTTAAAAAAAATAAATAGAAGGGTTAATTATTTAAATACTTAGTTACCTAAGAAATAAATAAGTTCATTCATAATAGTATAAAACAATAAAAAAAATAAAGCATTAAATATTTTGGGATTTAATTTCAAAACTACATTATTTAAGTTTTATCTTTAACTGCAGAAGATGCTAAATATATTCAGCCCAGACAGACTTGCTGCTGTAGTTTTGTTACCCTACATTTATTCAGCATCACTTAATGCACAGCTCTATTTTCACACCGACTCATCAGATGTTTTGTTCTGACCGTTGCTAGAGTTATCAAAGTCAATCATAGCGATGACTCGCGCCACACTTTAGCGGATTCACTCGCGTTTGTCATTCCTGAAATAGTATATGTGGACGTTTGGTCCTCATAGTCAAACAAAACTTTTCTTCAAATCGTGAATGAATTTTGTAGAGAAACCAATCAAAGAGCGCTCCCCTTATAAAGCAGCTGATTTTGAAAGATGACCGGAAATGACTGAGCTGTCTTATCTAAAACCAGGAAATAACTGTGTATATAGTCCATTGTCCAATACTCACTTGCTTGAGTCCCATTTGAAAGAGCGCTTGTTGTGGCTGGGAGTGCTGAGACATTTAGATGTACAAAGAAAAAATTAAATAATAATTAAGTAATATCCACTGACATGCTTACAAGAAAAAGTCTGAATGTAATGAATGTATGCATTTTAAGAATTATTATTTGAAGACTATATGACAACTGTAAACAGCATAAATTCAATTTCCCCAATGTCACAAGCTCAAAAGGGCATCTGTTCATACAATTAAGACTGAAATCACAATACATTACTGATGAAATAATAACTTATATTACACAATAACCATTTTAACTTGTGGGACTCTGATGTTTCATACTCAGGATGTGACTGTAAAGGTTACTGACCTGTCGTATTCTGTGCATTCAACACCTGAAGAAAAAAGCACAGTGCATCATCATTAACAACGATGAAAACTCAAGTATGAAATTCTACATTGCAAAAAAATTGACTTAAACCTTGACTTGAACTCATTAACAGACGACTTCAGACTTGAATTGAACTTGAATACAGACGTAAGTGACCAACGGCAGTGAAGTCAAAACATATTTTTCTAGATACCGCCATTTTGTGAGGTTATTTCATCAACACGATATCAATTTAACGTACTAATCCAAGTAGTTTGACAATATAAACCTATTAACGACAAAACCTTTGTTTGTAAAAGCCTCTCGTTCATCTGTAAAATCTGTGCCGTGTAGAACATCTTAATGAAATACGTTTACACACTCAGAAATATTGTATTTACCGCACGGGGACTCTGATTGGTCCATTTTTAAACCAAATGTTCTGATTGGTCAAAGATGTCAATCATTTTACGGTGATTGGTCAATCTTCATCGGCGCTGAGGAAAGAGAGACCGCTACGTCTTTTATAATTTACACAGCAATAAACAGCCGTTGATAATAACTACATAATATTATATATATAATAAAACGACAATTTTACGTGACCCACTTTGTGACAAAATCTGAAATTTATCTAACATTTGGAAATTATGATAACAAGACACACGATCCGTTGAGCTTTCTTGTGAAGCTTTTGTGTAATATTTAGTGTAGAGCTAAATATATTTGCCAAAGCACGCATTTAATTTATTTGGTTACGTTGTTCCGTATGTAAACTTTTATGTTGTTTTTGTTATATTTACCCAACCGTAAACCTCTGTCATTTAAAGGCTAAAATTAGATCAAACACGCTGTTTTACCACAAGATGGAGACAATGTCTTTTTTTGTGTGTGTCTTTTGACCAGTCCTTTTAAACAAGAACATGCAAAATGCCTCGTTATTACAAATTAAATGCTGTCTTTCCACAATTATATCTCTTTTTTTTAGTTTAGTTGACAGTGACTGTTGTGAATGCTTTCATACTTCTCTCTACATCCGAAATAATGAGATACAGTGAAGTACTTTTCAAAAGGATGTTCAGGGGAAGTATTATATACAATGAACACCTCATTTCATTAAAAAACAACATTAAATGGAAATTGAGCTCTTCCCCCTTGGCTTTATAATACAAACACTGACACGCAGTTATCCAAATATCACAGATGAAACATCAGACGAGTAACAACGTCACCAAACCAACTTCCTTGTCACAAACAAAGAGCCTGTTAAATAACAGAGAGAAACTCAAAGAGGGAAACTTTCCAAAAACGACCCGCTATAGCAATTAAATATTAGCTATACTGTTAAATATAAAACCATGATAATCTTGGCATTAAGCTGCTTTACTTTAAAATCAAAATGACGAAGGAAGTCCACACAAGTCCACAGGATGGAACAAAATTAATTTGAAAAAAAATGAGTTACCTATTCTTAATATATACCCTATAGTCAGCAGGGCTTGTGTATAAGTGTGTGTGTATATCTATCTATCTATATATATATATATATATATATATATATGTATAATAAAATAAAAACTATTCAAATAAATAACTGCATCCACTTCTAAAACTACTTTGTTTAATCACTTCTGGCATTTTTCTGTATTTTCTGTCTTTAACTATGAATAATAATTACAGTAGATTACATAAATCACATTTTTTTATAATAATTTATTATTATAATAAAAACTTATTATGTGTCAGATCAACCTTTTATCAATCTTAGTGTTCCTGTAGCTCACAAATAAATACATAAATAAATAAATACAGGTGTATGCCAAATGCATATTCATGTTATTAATGCAAAAACTGAAGAAAGAAAAATCCAGTGATAGTGTTTTGAGTGTCACGAATCTGGTCGGTGTCCCGCTGTCCGCTCACCGCCAGATGTCACTCTCACCCTATCGTCACACTCTGACTGTTGTACTACACCCCGGACTACATCTCCCGTCATGCATCATGCTGATCGCGTCTGCGCATGTGACCAATCAGCAGCACCATAAAAGCCCCGGTCTTTCCCCATGCTAACCACGGATTGTTTATAGTGTTTCTCCCTTTGTCTAGCGTTTCATAGTTCCTTGTGTTTTTGATTCTCTCGCCTGGCTCCTCGTTTTCGACTGTTCGCCGCCTGCCTTCGGATTATCGCTCGTTATTAAGGACTATTCTCTCGTCTCGCCTCTGACACTCCTGTTATGTTTGATTTGACCCTGCCTGCACGACCATGTATCTGTCTCGTCCCAATAAAGGCTCGCAAATGGATCCGCTCGCCTCTCGTCCGTTTCTCCCTGTGACATTGAGATAAAATCAAATCAAAAGAGCTCTTAATAATTATTATTATTATTATTATTACTATTTATTTATTTATTTATTTATTCAGTCAGCCCCCATTTTCTGCATCAAAAAAGTAAATAAATAAATAATGAATAAATAAATAAAATAATTTGGTTACCATTTCCTAGGGTACATACTATTTATTATTATTATTATTATTATTATTTATTTATTTATTTATTTACTCAGTCCGTATAAATAAAGAATACATTAAAAAAAATAATTTGGTTAGCAAATGGCAGCGTCATTGGTATCATTTCCTAAGGTACATACTTTATTATTATTATTATTATTATTATTTATTCAGTCAGTCCCCATTTTCTGCATCAAAAAAGTAAATAAATAATGCATAAATAAATAAAATAAAATAATTTGGTTGGCAAATGCCAGCGTCATTGGTATCATTTCCTAGGGTACATACTTTATTATTATTACTATTATTAATTAATTAATTTATTTATTTATTTAGTCAGTCCCCATTGTCTGCATCAAAAAAGTAAATAAATAAATAATACATAAATAAATAAAATAAAATAATTTGGTTAGCAAATACCAGTGTCATTGGTATCATTTCCTAGGCTACATACTTTATTATTATTATTATTAGTATTATTATTATTATTATTATTATTATTTATTTATTTATTATTTATTTATTTCAACTGTTACACATAAACAGGCTTGCAAACAGTGAATTTGTTTTTCTAAATTAAATTTACATAGCTTGACTTACCAGAGCCATGGAACAATTGTTTGTAAGAGGAAACTATTGACTATGCTAATAAAGTAGTTAATTAATTTACTGCCAAAGTAAGAGTCAAGATTTTAACCTGTACAGACAATATAGGAGCAAAACCTTCCTTATTAGGTCAAGTCACATTTGTTTATCTGCTGTTTTTACATTATTTGTACTATAGTTCCTTACGAGATTTACCTTACTTCCCTACA
The DNA here is from genome assembly GCA_012976165.1 of Labeo catla. Taxonomy (NCBI): domain Eukaryota; kingdom Metazoa; phylum Chordata; class Actinopteri; order Cypriniformes; family Cyprinidae; genus Labeo; species Labeo catla. The sequence goes on from VONZ01000460.1 coordinate 309,102, forward strand.
TACTATATTCGAAGCCTATACTTGCTCTGAGTCCACTACAACTAATAACAATTGAAGAGCTATAAAATAACTTTTGAAAGCAACACAAAATGGATTCAGTGGTTGGATACAGTCTAGTTTATCACAAGCTTATGTACTGGAATATGATATGCGTTATGGTATGAAACTGAGACACACAGATGCACACAGTATCTGTTCTGTGCAAGCTAATTTATACCTACAAGCTTTCCAGGATTGTAAAGTTTTCATAAATTAACCATGCAAAATAGTGCACGTCTTTCTTATCAAACCAAATACAGAATCAACCAAATAACCCTGGCATCATATTAAAATGATTTCGTGAGAAGCAAAGGGAAGTTGCCAACTTCAGAGATGCAAATTGTTAAAGAGAACACACCTGCCAACAAGGGCAAAAAAAAACATAGTCATGCATCAATAGTTCAATGTAGTTTCAAAATGACTGTCATCCTGCTGATGCAAACCCGTGAGAAGACTAGTTGCTTTTTTCCATGCAATGGACTCTTTTCACAAGCCTGTGATGAAATGATGATTATGATGGTTGTGACTATTTCCCAGTTTAAATCTTGCTATTCTGACTTTTTTCTTGCAATTGCGTGCTTGTATCTCACAATTGTGATTTTATTTCTCAAAATAAACAGTTTAAATCTTGCAATTCAAAATTGCGATATTATTTTGATATTATAGTATAAACCTTTTTTATATTGTATTTATTATTATATTAATATTTAATTTTAACACTTTGTATTAATATTATTATTAGTTTATTTCATTTTACATTATAATTTTAATTTTAAAATTGCATTTTATATGAATTATTATCTTATATATTAACTATTACATATTTTATATTATATTTATTATTATATTAATATTTAATTGTAACACTTTATTATGATTATTATTAGTATTATTTTACATTATAATTACAATTTTATAATAGAATTGTAATTTTTTTATTACATTTTATATGAATTATTATCTTAATATATATTAACTATTACATACTTTATTATTATTTTTATTATTATTATTATTATTATTATTATAGTTTATTCCATGTTACATTATATTTATAATTTTGTAAAATTATTGTATTTTTATTTAATTTTATATTAATTATTATATTATATATTAATTATTATATATTTTATATTGTATTTATTATTATATTAATATTTAATTTTAACACTTGGTATTATTATTATTATTATTAGTTTATTTCATGTTACATTATAATTACAATTTTCTAATATAATTGCATTTTTATTAGATTTTATTAGATTATTATCTTATTATATATTAACTACTACATACTTTATATTGTATTTATTATTATATTAATATTTAATAAATATTAATTTACAGTTTTACAGCTTTAGTCATTTCAGTCATTATTTTGTCATGGCAACAAAGTTGAATATAATATTTACACTTGGTATTATTATTATTATTAGTTTATTTCATGTTACATTATAATTATAATTTTGTAATATAATTGTCATTTTTTGTATTACATTTTATATGAATTATTATCTTATATATTAACTTATTATTATCTTATTATATATCAACTATTACATATATTTTATATTGTATTTATTACTATATTAATATTTAATACATTTTAAAACATTTATACATAATTATAGTTATTTCTCATTTTTAATAACTTTTTATATTACGTATTATTTTATGTTTTATATTATATCTATATTATTACAGTGTATGTATATATATATATATATATATATATATAATTTTTCATCATTTTTATTTAATTTTATATGAATTATTTATTTTATTATATATTAACTATTACATTTTTTTAACTATTACATATATTGTATTTATCCTATTTATTTCATATTGCATGTATTAATTATATATTTTATATTATATCTACATTACTACAGTATATATAGTATATTCATATATTATTATTATTATCACTATACATATATATATATATATATATATATATATATATATTATTACATTATAATATAACATTATATATTTTTAATAATTTAATTATATTATTAAACATATTGCTAATGTCTCATCTCTAAACTTTAGAAACAGTGAGGGACAGTAGAAATAAGTAGAAAATAATTTCTGTGGTAATCAACGTTATGCCACAAGTGCTATCAGGTGAGATCGACTTACACTAAATATTTGTTTAAGCCTAATAAAGATCTAAAAACAGGAATATGTTAAAAGTAGTCAAACCTTAGCTTTATGTGAGGAACAAATTAAAATGTAAGTTATTAATCACATTTGTCTGGTGAGTGAAAATAAAACACATTGGACCAAACAAACTGAATTAAAATGAAATTACTTCCACTTAAAATGACAGTTTAGCAGCAATAAGAGCCTATTCATAATTTCAAAAAGATAAAGTGTCTATTTAGCAGAGCTAAACCATCAGGCCTGATTTAAACACTGCTGGATTTTTAAAAATTATATTCCTGACCTTCACATACTGAACTCATTGGCCAGAACGGCAGCAGCAGAGCTTCCTGTGGGCCGGGAGAACAGGGCGGCCGAAGTGATCGAGTGGTGAGAATAACAGGAAAAGAATGAAGTAAACTTCTTAAGGCTGGGCCTTCCAGCACCGTGACCCCAGACCGTCTGGCCTCAGACTCAGGTTCACTTTGATATGGACAAAAGGCCAATTTCTGTTCTTTTCAAGACCTTATTGTTTAACTCTCAGCACAGAAGGCGGTTCGTAACCCTTAAGTATGTCCAGCAACCGGCTACATAATGTGTTATGATTGGCTCAGGGCCTGAATTATGCTCCAACACAGTCATAACAAACATTGTATGGCCTACAATTGTAATTTATCAGAAAGTCAGCTGATATGGTGACAAAAAAAATCTCAGATCATCAGCTCTCATGTTCTCTGCCTTGAACAGCAAGCACATTTCCATTTGTTCCCAGTAATTTCACCTACTTTCCATTGAAATCTGGCAAAATCAAAAACAACTTCAGCGTAACTAATATGGAAATAACACACTTCAAAAGAATCTGCTTAAGTGTGAACTGAATGTAATTCTTTCAGTCTTTTAGTTGCATGTTAACTGCAATTAAATGAATATGCCTTCATTTAAATTTATATTAAATGCACTTGGTTACACTTTGGAGTACTTAAGTACAGTATAGGATTTAAGTACATCTTTATATGTAATTTTATATGTAGAATTACTTCAGTTGTCTTTGAAATACGGTTCAATGCATGGAAACCCATTTCAGCAACTGAATAAAAAAATAAAGATATTTGCAAGATATTTGCATATAATGCAAGTTATACAGTCCAGTCCAGCTGCTTCAAACTCTCAGTTGCATGTTTTAAAGTCTGAATTGTGACTTTATTTCTCAGAATTATGAATTTAAGTCTAGCAATCCTGACTTTCTTCTCGCAATTGTGAGTTTATATCTCACAATGACTTCATTTCTGAGCTACAAATTTATTTTACAGAACTTTTTAACTCACAACTGCATGTTATATAGTCAGAATTGTGAGATATAAACTAAGAATTGCAAAGAAAAAAAGTGACTTTATTTCTCATAAATGCAACTTTGACTTTTTTTCTCAGAATTGCAACTTTATTTCTCAGTTACAAGTTTAAATCTCGCAATTCTGACTTTTGTTTTGCAATTGCAAGTTTATATCTCACGATTCTGACTTTATTTCCCAGAACTGAGTTTACTTCATGCAGTTTTGACTTTGTAATTCAATTGTATCATATGAAGTATGAATTGTGAGATATAAACGCAGTTCTGAGAAAAAATGTCTGAACTGACTATTTCTCAGAATTGCGACTTTATTTCCTGTCAAAATAAAGTTCATGTCAAAATTCTGACTTTATTTCTCAAAACTGCAACTTTATTTTACAGAATTTAGTTTTTATCGTGCAATTATTTTTTGTAGCTCACAGCTGCATCTTATAAAGTCAGAATTGTGAGATATAAATTCGCAGTTGCAGAGAAAAAAAGTCAAAAATGAGACTTTGTTCCTCAGAATTGTGAGTTTAAGTCTAGCAATTCTGACTTCCTTCTCACAATTGCAAGTTTCTATCTCACAATTCTGACTTTATCTCTCAGAACTGTGACTTTATTTTACAGAAGTGAGTTTGTATCATGCAATAAGTCTCGCAGTTCTCTCTTCCTTCTTACAATTACGAGTTTATATCTCACAATTCTGACTTTATTTCTCAAAATTGCAACTTTATTTCATGAAATTTTGACTTTGTAGTTCAATTGCATCATATGAAGTCCGAATTGTGGGATAGAAACACAATTCTGAGAAAAAAAAAGTCTGAATTGTGACTATTTCTCAGAATTGTGACTTTATTTCCTAAAAATTTCTCAGTTACAAGTTTACAGTTTTTTTTTCAGTTGCTAACATCCTTTTGTCCCATCTGTAGTCACATTTTCAAAACTCTAAACACAATGAGCACAACATCCGTCTGTTGTGACCATACCATTAACACAATTTGTGTTGTTTTCACACAATATGCAGTCAATTACCACGTTTCTAAAATGCATACATTTTCTTTTCATACAAGCTTACCCAAAACCAAAATCATGGATCTTTTTAGTCTTATTTGCAAATGCTTAAACACAGCATGTCAGAAATGAAGATCTAATGTTCCAAACCTTAAATACAGTATAAAGCTTCTACTTCTGCAACAACAGCAGCTCAAAAGTATTGAAAAATATTTCTATATAAAATATTTTAACAACTAATAAGCATTTTTAAGTAACAGATCAATGAAATATTTAGAAATTGCTGATTCCATTCTCATTTGGAGGAATAAACAGGTGTTGAAGCTCTTTCCATTACATCAACATAAAAAGACCTCTTTGAATTGATTTTGTGGATGCAGAACAACACAAAGAATCAAGGAGAGAGAAAATAATGTCTGGGAGAGGGAGAGAAATAGTCGTAGGAGGTAGAGGAGTAGTTGGATCAGAAAAGGGGAGAAGAAAAGGTAGGGGAGAGGAGTAAGAATGTGTGCTGGACTGTGCATTTTTATGTTTGTTTTTTTCCCCTTACACATGTGCAACCTACGAAAGCTTATGTCTGCCATGGAATATAAAGGGTACAGGGTAATTGTGACTTTTTTATCTCACAATTCTGATAAAGTCTGAATTGCAAGATGTAAACTTGGAATTCCAAGAATATACGTCCGAATTGTGAGATAAAAATAGTCATAATTATCGTATTTTCATTTTTTTTTCTGTGACGGATACAAGCTTGCATAGTAACCAAAGGCCACGTATGTTGGAATTTCTGTTGATCACTGGCATCAGCTATCACAGGGCACCATCCACATCCAACCCCCACCCACTGGAAAGCAATTGCAATCAATGTTCCAATCGAATTTCTGCATAGAGGACCCTATCTTTTTCTATTGTACATTCTATAAAGTTATGATGACTCATTCCGTTTTAGATAGTATATTGCCAAGAAAGAACACATTCAACACCTAAAAATGTAAAATGGGTTTCTGTTTAGGGTAAAATCAAATTACAAAAAAACAAAAACAAAGCAAAACAAAAACAACAACAACAAAAAACAATAGATTTAAATATTGTCTGTTATATTTGGGTAGAACTGAAACATGACAATCAATGCAGTTTTTGTAAAGCCATCAACTGTTAGTATTTGTGCTATGATTGACTATATGTTTCTGTTGGACAGAAACTAGTGGTAATGTTTTGATCGAATGACTCGTTATTGAATCGGGTTTGCTGTGTTTTGATAGAGTTGGTATATGTAGAAAAAAGGTATTCAGCATTTTGAAATGTAGAGTTTGTATTTATTTAACAAAATATGGTATTGGCCAGAAAATGAACAATTTGGCTAATTGTGTGATGTAGGTGTGTTGCTGTGTCAAGAGTTTAGAAAAAGTACTTTAAGTATTGGTAAATGCTTGTTAGCAACTGAAAAAAACTGTAAATCTCACAATTCTGACTTTTTTTTGCAATTGCAAGTTTATATCTCACGATTCTGACTTTATTCTTAGAACTGCGACTTTATTTTACAGAACTGAGTTTAAATCGTGCAATTTTGACTTTGTAGCTTACAAATTCATCTTATAAAGTCAGAATTGTGAGATATAAACTCACAATTGCAGAGTAAAAAAAGTGACTTTATTTCTTAGAATTGCAACTTTCACTTTTTTTCTCAGATGCAATTTTGACTTTGTAACTTAATTGCATCTTATGAAGTCAGAATTGTGACAGAATTGTGATTTCTTCCAATTATGAATTAAATCTTGCAATTCTGACATTTGTCTTGCAATTGCACGTTTATATCTCACAATTCTAACTTTATTTCTCAAAACTGCAGCTTTATTTCTCAGAATTGAGTTTATAGACCAATTATCTGTTTGTAAACATTCGGGATGCGCGCACAGCATGGTTGCAAAAAACCCGGGAGAGATCGCCTTTACAGCTATAGAATTACAAGGATATGACACAAAATACTTAGATTTAAAAAGAGTATGGATTATATTGATTAGATGTCATTTTCAAAATGTTATTCGCATATTACAAGAGCTTGTCACTCCGCGATAAGCAATGTTATTCAAAGAAACTGGCGTTAGGTAGTGGAATAGTTTTACAGATCCAAAACCGGGATGACGTTTTTATGGGCGGTTCAATTGGCAGTCCGTGGAGCCATGGAATAAAAGAATAAAAAAGGTCAATTTGATTTTATATTTCAAAATCCTGACTTTATTTTTGCAATTCCGAGATTATATCCCACAAATCGTCTAGGTTACGTACGTAACCCTCGTTCCCTGAAGGAGGGAACGGAGACGTTACATATGGGAACTCGCTTGAGAGTCCAATCATCTCCAAGCCTTATTCAAAAGGCCAATGAACATTCATGAACATTGGCGAGTGGTATTTGCATGCCGAGCCACTCCCCCGTACATACGGGTATATAAGATGGCGGCGTGCAACCACTCATTCAGGCTTTTGCTGAGGAGCCGAGCTGCAGCCCGGCGTCAGCGCGACGTCAGGTCGTGGCAGGGGATGTAACGTCTCCGTTCCCTCCTTCAGGGAACGAGGGTTACGTACGTAACCTAGACGTTCCCCTTCAGTCGTTTCACTACGACGTTACATATGGGAACAGACCCATGGAACAGGCCACGAACCAGACGTCGCGTTACGCAACACACCGCGTGCCGACAGGCGGACGTGTCAGCAGACGGATATGAGCGTAACCTTCCCAACGCCCTGGGGGCCAATAGGGGGCCCCACAGGGATGCCAGTTGTACTGAAGCAGGAGTTGGGGGGGCGGAGCACATGAAATCTCTACATGTGGAACACAAGAAATTCAATATATCCATAGATTTTAGGGATATATGAGGGAAACATCGGCCTTCTGGCTGACCGTGGAAAAATACTGAAACATGTTGCCACAACCTGCTGGGCGAAGGAGACCCAACCGGAGCACAGACAAGCACTACTCCGCACTAGGCCTGACTGCGGGGCATGGAGGACCCAGGTTCGCCGGAGGGAACAACTGAGGGAAATAGCGCACGGATCCATTAGGAATGGCGCAGCAAGCCGACACCAGCCGGACTCCCGCTCGCCTGTGATGTCTATGTTAAGACACGGGAGGATACGGCCTCTACGCGAAGGTTGTAGAACCTGGCGAAGGTATTAGGTGTCGCCCAACCCGCAGCTCTACAGATATCTGCTAGTGAGGCGCCATGAGCCAACGCATAGGATGAGGCAACACTCCGTGTGGAGTGGGCACGAACACCTAAGGGGCATGGCTCTCCCTGGTTTTGGTACGACAGGGAGATGGCATCTACCACCCAATGGGCCAACCTCTGTTTGGAGACAGCATTCCCTTTCTGCTGACCTCCAAAGCAGACGAAGAGCTGCTCGGTGCGTCTGAAGTGCCGAGTGCGGTCCACGTATATACGCAGAGCGCGAACTGGACACAGCAGCGCAGAGGCTGGGTCTGCCTCCTCCAGGGGCAGAGCTTGCAGGTTCACCACCTGATCGCGGAAAGGCGTGGTGGGAACCTTGGGCACATAACCAGGCCGGGGTCTCAGGATGACGTGAGAATCGCCGGGCCCGAATTCTAGGCACGCTTCGTCGACAGAGAAAGCTTGTAGGTCCCCTACCCTCTTGATGGAGGCCAGTGCAGTCAGGAGCGCTGTCTTAAGTGACAGATATTTTAGCTCAACCGACGCAAGTGGCTCAAATGGGGCCGCCCGCAGGCCCTGGAGGGCGACGGAGAGGTCCCAAGAGGGTATGGGGTGCGGCCTGAGGGGATTAACCCTTCTCGCACCCCTCAGGAACCTCACGATGAGTTGGTGCTTACCTAGGGATGTTCCATCCACTGCATCGTGGTACGCTGCAATGGCAGCAACGTACACTTTGAGAGTTGAAGGGGACAGCCTGCGCTCCAACTTTTCCTGCAGGAAGGAAAGCACTACTGCAATCGTACATCTCTGTGGGTCCTCCCCGCGAGAGGAACACCAGTCGACGAACAGACCCCATCTCAGCGCATAAGCCTGCCTTGTGGAGGGGGCTCTGGACTGAGTGATAGTTTCTATCACGGCCTGTGGAAGGCCGGAGAGGTCTGACGCGTCCCGTCCAGGAACCAGACGTGCAGGTTCCACAGGTCGGGGCGCGGGTGCCAAATTGTGCCCATCCCCTGAGAAAGAAGGTCTCTCCTCAAGGGGATTTTCCAGGGAGGGGCTGCCGCGAGGGAAATGAGTTCTGGAAACCAGGTCCGGGTGGGCCAGTATGGCGCAACCAGCAGAACCTGCTCCTCGTCCTCCCTGATCTTGCACAGTGTCTGTGCAAGGAGGCTCACTGGGGGAAAGGCGTACTTGGGCCCCGGAGGCCAGCTGTGTGCCAGTGCGTCCCTGCCGAGGCTGTTGGGAGCCTCGTTGAGGGAGTAGAACCGCTGGCAGTGGGAGGATTCGGGGGAAGCAAACAGATCTATCTGGGCCTCCCCGAAATGGCTCCAAATCAGCTGGACTGTCTCGGGGTGGAGTCGCCATTCTCCAGGATGGGTGGACTGCCGTGAGAGCTGGTCGGCTGCACGGTTGAGTTCTCCTGGAATGTGAACGGCACGTAGCGATTTCAGCCACGTTTGACTCCATAGGAGCAGATGGCGGGCGAGTTGTGACATGCGACGGGAGCGTAGACCACCCTGACGGTTGATGTAGGCTACAGTCGCTGTGCTGTCGGTGCGAACAAGCACGTGCTTGTGACGCAACGTCGGTCGGAAGCGACGAAGGGCCAGAAGCACAGCCAACAACTCTAGGCAATTGATATGCCATTGCAGTCGAGGTCCTGTCCAGGAGCCCGATGCTGCTTGCCCGTTGCATACAGCACCCCAACCCGTGGAAGAGGCATCCGTGTATACCACAAGATGCCTGGAGACTTGTCCCAGGGGGACTCTGGCCTGAAGGAAGGCCGGGTCTGACCACGGGCTGAACAGGCGGCGACACTGCGGGGAAACGCCAATCCGGAGTGTGCCACGGTGCCATGCCCATCTCGGGACTCGATCGTGTAACCAGCGCTGAAGCAGTCTCATATGAAGCAGGCCGAGCGGCGTCACTGCGGCTGCGGCTGCCATATGCCCCAGGAGCCTCTGAAATGTTTTGAGAGGGACCGCTGTTTTGTGTCTGAATGACTCCAAACACTTCAGCACTGACTGCGCGCGCTCGTTGGTGAGGCGGGCTGTCATACTGACCGAGTCCAGCTCCACACCGAGAAAAGAGATCCTCTGCACTGGGGAGAGTTTGCTCTTCTCTCGGTTGACCTGAAGGCCCAGATGGCTGAGGTGCCGGAGCACCAAGTCCCTCTGTTCGCACAACAGATCTCGCGAGTGAGCTATGAGAAGCCAGTCGTTGAGATAGTTGAGGATGCGAATGCCCGTCTGCCAAAGAGGGGACAGGGCAGCCTCCGCGACTTTCGTAAAGACGCGGGGAGAGAGGGAGAGGCCAAATGGAAGCACTTTGTACTGATACGCTCGACCCTCGAAAGCAAACCGTAGGAAGGGTCTGTGTCGAGGCAGGACCGAGACGTGAAAGTACGCGTCCTTCAGGTCGATGGCTGCAACCCAATCCTGGGGACGAATGCATGTTAGGATGCGCTTCGTCGTGAGCATCTTGAACGGCAGCCTGAGAAGGGACCGATTCAGAGCTAGAAGATCCAGGATGGGTCTTAACCCACTGCTCTTTTTTGGGCACGATGAAGTAAGGACTGTAAAACCCTGACTTCATCTCGGCTGGAGGGACAGGCTCGATTGCGTCCTTCGCCAGTAGGACTGCAACCCCCGCACGAAGCACAGCAGCATGTGTGTCCGAATGGACAGAAGTGGAAAGGACGCCTCTGTACCTGGGCGGACGCCTGGCGAACTGAATCGCATAGCCGAGACGTACCGTCCGAATCAACCACCGCGAGGGGCTGGGAAGCTGAAGCCAGGCTCCCAGCCTGGTCGCCAGGGGTATCAAAGGGACGTTGACCGACGTGACCGCAGTGGGGCAGCCTGGGGGGGGGAAGGGGAAGGGACTGATCCCAGAAGGAAGAACGTCCTGGAGAAAAGTCAGACTGCACTGGGCAGCGCTTACCTTCTTCCCTGGTTCCCGCGCTGGCGACATCAGGCTCCGAGTCCGAATCCGAGGAGACACTTCTTGGGCGCTGCTCAAAGATGGAACTCGGGGCCTGAACCCCGGAGGTGAGAGAATTGACTCTTTCTGTGACAGCTCCCGGCCCTCCACCGGGAGTGGGGACGTTGATGTTGTTATCCCCCAAAGAGCGATTCCCTCCACCTCCAGGTTGCCCGTGTCAGGGACGCTTCGCAGATCTTTTGCGGGTGACCGGCCCCTGAGACGCGGGCGGCGCCGCTCTCCCACGGCCAGCTCGACGTCGGGCTGTCAATCTGGTGTCATGTACCTTAGCAGGGGACGGAGCTGGTTGTTTGGAAGCCGCGGGAGGGCGCCCTCGGCGACAAGCAGGCGGAGGTTGGGGCCCTGCGGACGTGGTTGGAATGTCGCGGCGGGGCAGGATGTGTTTAATCGCCTCCGTCTGCTTTTGAACCGCCGAGAACTGCTGGGCAAAGTCCTCGACGGTGTCGCCGAATAGGCCGCCCTGGGAGATAGGAGCGTCGAGAAACCGTGATTTGTCGACATCTGCCATCTGGGCCAGGGTCAGCCATAGATGTCGCTCCTGGACCACTATGGTGGACATCAACTGACCAAGGGAACGCGCCGTCACCTTCGTAGTCAGTGGCGGCGCGGAGTTCCTCCATTGCACCCTGGTCAGAACCCCTCTCGTGCAGGTGTTTCAACACCTTGGCCTGGTACACCTGTAAGGTGGCCATGGCGTGCAAGGCGGTGGCAGCCTGTCCAGCGGCGCGGTAAGTCCGGCCCGCGAGAGCGGACGAGAACTCACACGCCCTGGAGGGGAGATGGGGCCGATCCCGCCAGGTGGCAGCGCCGGGCGGGCATAAATGCACCGCGACAGCGCGCTCGACCTGAGGGACCGCCTCATAACCCCGGGTTGCACCGCCGTCGAGAGAGGCGAGGGGAGAGGAGCTGGGACGTGGACGAGAAGAGTGCGGGGCTCGCCAAGTCCTCACCAGCTCCTCATGCACCTCCGGGAAGAAAGACACTGGGGGAGAGCGCGGCGGTGCCGCGGGAGCCCTCCCCAGAAACCAATCATCCAGCCTAGAGGGATCGGCCGGAGGTGTTTTGGGCACCTCCAGACCGATCTCCTTGGCGGCTCGGAGGAGCATAGCCGACAGTTCAGCATCCGTCTCAGACGGGGCGGCAACCGCAGAGGGGTACCGACCCGCCGAGTCGTCAGCCTCATCGTCAGACTCTCCCTCTGATGCTGCAGCAGACATCTCGATCTCCTGGGGAGCGCCAAAGGAGATACCCAGCCCGCTGTACGGGGAGGTATACTGCTCTGGCAGCTCAACGGGACTGCGCGGTGACGCAGAAGTCCGCGGGGCTTTGGGGGCCGACGGAACATTCTGCACAGTCACCTGAATGTCCCCCAAGTGCCTCATCGCGGCTTTTATTTATTTATTTTTTTATTTATTTTTTTTTTTTACCGCGGGAAGACAACAAGGGGTGCCTACTCATGAATGAGCGGCGGGACTTTAACGCAGCCATGGACATACGTTCGCAATGAACGCACGTACCATCCGTGAACGCTGCCTCAGCGTGCTCTCGGCCCAGGCACGTGAGACAGCGATCATGTCCGTCCCAAGAGGCGAGGAAACTACCGCACCCGGAAGCGCACGGCCGGAGATACATACCGGGAAGATGTCCTCGACAGCCGCGAGAAATTCACTCTTTTGAAATCCCGGTCCGCCCAGGGAGAAACCGCTGCACAACTGTGCTCTCAAACGGGCGGGGCTCGCTGGAGTGCGGGAGGCTTGAATGCCGTGAAAACGGCAGCCCGCAGGATTAGGCTGGCGGCTGCCGAACGCTCTTTTAGATGAAGCTCTTTTAGTAGCTCGGCAGCACGCCAGCAGAGAGAGTGTGAACTCAGGAACTCTTTTTTTTTTTTAAATGGCTCAGAAGACGAGGCTCCAAAAGCAAAAGTCTGAATGAGTGGTTGCACGCCGCCATCTTATATACCCGTATGTACGGGGGAGTGGCTCGGCATGCAAATACCACTCGCCAATGTTCATGAATGTTCATTGGCCTTTTGAATAAGGCTTGGAGATGATTGGACTCTCAAGCGAGTTCCCATATGTAACGTCGTAGTGAAACGACTGAAGGGGAACTAGAGGAAAAACAACCCGTCATTTTCTCTTTTCCCCTCGGCTCAGAGTTTATATCCCACACTTCTGGCTTTTTTCCCCTCAGAATGAACAAACTCGTTAGTTTTGTTAAATCAAGTTATAAAGTCTGAATTAGAAGATATAAACTTGCATTTGTGAGGAAAAAAAGTCAGAATTGTGAGATAAAAATAAAAAAAATAAGTTCGGTAAAAGGTTAATAGTAATAGGTTTAAATAATATTTCATGCTGTAACTGTAGGGCTAATACAGTACATCCCCTATGAACAGCATATGTGAATATTATGTAGACCTATTGTTTAAATCAAATGTATGCTTTAAAAGTAGAGTAATCATAGCAGTTTTCATCCATAGTATGTCCGTTTAAACATCTGCGTTTAGCTTCAAATGGCGTCTTTGACTACAGTATTGTATAAAAAACATTTGCATTCCGATTTTGACATCAAAAGGCACAAAAATATTTTTTTCTCTTATTCCATGGAGTTTTCCACTTTACCTCCACTTGCTACCGTGTTTTTCTGCAACCACTATGCGCGCGCAGCTGCAAGCGACGTCACTGTGACGTCTACTCGAAATTGGTCTATATCATGAAATTTTGGCTTTGTAATTCAACTGCATCATATGAAGTCCGAACTGTGAGATATAAACACAATTCTGAGAAAAAAAAAGTCTGAATTGTGACTATTTCTCAGAATTGCGACTTTATTTCCTAAAAATTTCTGACTTTGTAATTCAGTTGCATCTTATGACGTCAGAATTGTGATATAAACTCGCAATTGCGAGAAAAAAGTCAGAATTGTGACTTTATTTCTTCCAATTATGAGTTAAATCTTGCAATTCTGACATTTTTCTTGCAATTGCAAGTTTATATCTCACAATTCTGACTTTATTTCTCAAAACTGCGACTTTATTTTACAGAATTTAGTTTTTACTGTGCAATTTTGACTTTGTAGCTCACAATTGCATCTTATAAAGTTAGAATTGTGAGATATAAACTCGCAATTGCAGAGAAAAAAAGTGACTTTATTTCTCAGACTTGCAACTTTATTTCTCAAAATTGAGTTTATATCATACAATTTTGACTTTGTAACTCAGCTGCATCTTACAAAGTCAGAATTGTGAGATATAAACACAATTACAGAGAAAAAAGTGACTTTATTTCTCAAAATTGCAACTGAATTTTCTCAAATTATCTTATAAAGTCAGAATTACAACTTTATTTCTCAAGTTTATATCTCACGATTCTGACTTTATTTCTCACAACTGTGACTTTATTTTACAGAACTGAGTTTATATAATGCAATTTTGAATTTGTAATTTAAATGCATCTTATGACGTCAGAATTGTGAGATATAAACTCGCAATTGCGAGAAAAAAGTCAGAACTGTGACTTTATTTCTTCCAATTATGAGTTAAATCTTGCAATTCTGACATTTTTCTTGCAATTGCAAGTTTCTATCTCACAATTCTGACTTTATTTCTCAAAACTGCGACTTCATTTTACAGAATTTAGTTTTTATCATGCAATTTTGACTTTGTGGCTCACAACTGTGTCTTATAAAGTCAGAATTGTTAGATATAAATTCGCAATTGCAGAGAAAAAAGTCAAAAATGCGACTTTGTTCATCAGAATTGTGAGTTTAAGTCTAGCAATCCTGACTTCCAGTTTCTAACTCACAATTCTGACTTTATTTTACGAAAGTGAGTTTATATCATGCAATTCTGACTTTGTAGCTCACAGTTGCATCTTATGAAGTCAGAATCGTGCGACAGAGCCGGCCCAAGGCATAAGCGAACTAAGCGGCTGCTTAGGGCCCCATGCCCACCAGGGGGCCCCCCAAGAGTACATGAAATTACATCGTTTTTTTTTATTTTTATTTATATATGTATAATATTTCAATGGATATCATATTGGTAATGAAATCCATTATTCAATTAAAAAAAAAAAAACAACGCAATATTATTTTAACTGGCTCCTGCAGGATGCATGCACAGTTGGAGTATAACAGCCATACGATGCCTGACTGAGGTAATTTAAATTAATTGAAGAAGCAGCGTCAATGCAGCAAAACGATTAACAATGTCACAAAAAAGGACATATCTTTCTGGTGCAGAAAAAAGAAAACGGAAGAAATCAGAGGAAGAGAAAAAACAGCAAGATAAAGGTAAGTTAAAAAAAATGAGTATAAACTAAACGAGGCTAAATTGCAAGCTAACGTTAGCTGGCTAGTTAATTAAGCAAACAAGAAAGTTAATGTTTTATTTAACATCAGCAAATTTAAGATTTGCAATATTAATATATTATAATACAACATATTACTTAGCTGGATTAAGATTCAGGTTTTTGCATTCTGTGTAAAAATAACTTTCCTAGATTATATTTTTGTAATAAAAACAAGCTTCTGTTTCATAAACTTGGTGCTAATAATAAAAAATAAGCTTCTGTTTTATAACTTTGGTACTGATAACAGTTTAACATTACTTACATTGGCCTACGTTTGGGGTCTGTGTTATTATATCATTATGTTTTCTGACCAAAAGTAATTAAAGTGGTTAACGTTAGCCTTATATTTTATTATTTATTTTATTTGTAGTTGATTGTATTGCACTTTTTACATGTTGCAAAAAAATAAATTAAAGTGGTTAAAGTGTTTACAGTAAGAGCATTGTCTACTAGTTTATTTTGCTACTTTTCAGTACACCACATTAAGTATGCCAACTGGTACTGCAAGACTTTGAATGTTAAAGTGCAAATTAACACCTGACTACTCCTGTGGGTTTGCTACTGTTACAATTAAAGATCATAGCAAGGGTAAAAACATTGGTATGATGTAAGCAACACAGCTACAAAAAAATAAAATTTATATTGGGTGTGTTAGATTTATAGTGTGCGAATAATAAAGGATTGACAATAATTAGTCATATTGGTGGCACAGAGGGGCCCCCAAATAAAATTCTGCTTAGGGCCCCCTGAAGGCTTGGGCCGGCCCTGTCGTGCGATATAAACTCGCAATTGCAGAGAAAAAAGTGACTTTATTTCGCAGAATTGCAACTTTGACTTTTTTTCTCAGAACTGCAACTTTATTTCTCAAAATTGAGTTTATATCATGCAATTTTGACTTTGTAGCTCACAAGTGCATCTTATAAAGTCAGAATTGTGAGATATAAACTCGCAATTGCAGAGAAAAAAGTGACTTTATTTCTCAGAATTCCAATTTTGACTTTTTTTCTCAGATGCAGTTTTGACTTTGTAACTTAATTGCATCTTATGACGTCAGAATTGTGAGATATAAACTCGCAATTGCAAGAAAAAAGTCAGAATTGTGACAGAATTGTGATTTCTTCCAATTATGAGTTAAATCTTGCAATTCTGACATTTTTCTTGCAATTGCAAGTTTCTATCTCACAATTCTGACTTTATTTCTCAAAACTGCGACTTCATTTTACAGAATTTAGTTTTTATCATGCAATTTTGACTTTGTGGCTCACAACTGTGTCTTATAAAGTCAGAATTGTTAGATATAAATTCGCAATTGCAGAGAAAAAAGTCAAAAATGCGACTTTGTTCATCAGAATTGTGAGTTTAAGTCTAGCAATCCTGACTTCCAGTTTCTAACTCACAATTCTGACTTTATTTTACGAAAGTGAGTTTATATCATGCAATTCTGACTTTGTAGCTCACAGTTGCATCTTATGAAGTCAGAATCGTGCGACAGAGCCGGCCCAAGGCATAAGCGAACTAAGCGGCTGCTTAGGGCCCCATGGCCACCAGGGGGCCCCCCAAGAGTACATGAAATTACATCGTTTTTTTTTATTTTTATTTATATATGTATAATATTTCAATGGATATCATATTGGTAATGAAATCCATTATTCAATTAAAAAAAAAAAAACAACGCAATATTATTTTAACTGGCTCCTGCAGGATGCATGCACAGTTGGAGTATAACAGCCATACGATGCCTGACTGAGGTAATTTAAATTAATTGAAGAAGCAGCGTCAATGCAGCAAAACGATTAACAATGTCACAAAAAAGGACATATCTTTCTGGTGCAGAAAAAAGAAAACGGAAGAAATCAGAGGAAGAGAAAAAACAGCAAGATAAAGGTAAGTTAAAAAAAATGAGTATAAACTAAACGAGGCTAAATTGCAAGCTAACGTTAGCTGGCTAGTTAATTAAGCAAACAAGAAAGTTAATGTTTTATTTAACATCAGCAAATTTAAGATTTGCAATATTAATATATTATAATACAACATATTACTTAGCTGGATTAAGATTCAGGTTTTTGCATTCTGTGTAAAAATAACTTTCCTAGATTATATTTTTGTAATAAAAACAAGCTTCTGTTTCATAAACTTGGTGCTAATAATAAAAAATAAGCTTCTGTTTTATAACTTTGGTACTGATAACAGTTTAACATTACTTACATTGGCCTACGTTTGGGGTCTGTGTTATTATATCATTATGTTTTCTGACCAAAAGTAATTAAAGTGGTTAACGTTAGCCTTATATTTTATTATTTATTTTATTTGTAGTTGATTGTATTGCACTTTTTACATGTTGCAAAAAAATAAATTAAAGTGGTTAAAGTGTTTACAGTAAGAGCATTGTCTACTAGTTTATTTTGCTACTTTTCAGTACACCACATTAAGTATGCCAACTGGTACTGCAAGACTTTGAATGTTAAAGTGCAAATTAACACCTGACTACTCCTGTGGGTTTGCTACTGTTACAATTAAAGATCATAGCAAGGGTAAAAACATTGGTATGATGTAAGCAACACAGCTACAAAAAAATAAAATTTATATTGGGTGTGTTAGATTTATAGTGTGCGAATAATAAAGGATTGACAATAATTAGTCATATTGGTGGCACAGAGGGGCCCCCAAATAAAATTCTGCTTAGGGCCCCCTGAAGGCTTGGGCCGGCCCTGTCGTGCGATATAAACTCGCAATTGCAGAGAAAAAAGTGACTTTATTTCGCAGAATTGCAACTTTGACTTTTTTTCTCAGAACTGCAACTTTATTTCTCAAAATTGAGTTTATATCATGCAATTTTGACTTTGTAGCTCACAAGTGCATCTTATAAAGTCAGAATTGTGAGATATAAACTCGCAATTGCAGAGAAAAAAGTGACTTTATTTCTCAGAATTCCAATTTTGACTTTTTTTCTCAGATGCAGTTTTGACTTTGTAACTTAATTGCATCTTATGACGTCAGAATTGTGAGATATAAACTCGCAATTGCAAGAAAAAAGTCAGAATTGTGACAGAATTGTGATTTCTTCCAATTATGAGTTAAATCTCGCAATTCTGACATTTTTCTTGCAATTGCAAGTTTATATCTCACAATTCTGACTTTATTTCTCAAAAATGCGACTTTATTTTACAGAATTTAGTTCTTATCATGCAATTTTGACTTTGTAGCTCACAATTGCATCTTATAAAGTCAGAATTGTGAGATATAAACTCGCAATTGCAGACAACTTTATTTCTCAGAGTTACAAGTTTATTTCTCACGATTCTGACTATTTCTCAGAACTGTGACTTTATTTTACAGAGCTGAGTTTATATCATGTAATTATTTGTGACTCAACTGCAAGTTATGAAGTCAGAATTCTGAGATATAAACTCGTAATTGCAAAAAAAAAAATAAAAATTGTGACTTTATTTCTGACTTTTTCTCGCAATTGCGAGTTTATATCTCACAATTCTGAGTTAATTTCTCAGAACTGCGACTTTATTTTACAGAATTAAGTTTATATCATACAGTTCTGACATTGTAACTCAATTTCGAATTCATATTATTCAATTCTTAGAAAAAAAACAACTTTGAGATAAAAAGTTGCAATTACGATTTTTGTTATTTTTATTCATTATAACCATTATTTCTGTGTTACAGACATTTAAATAATAGAAGTAGGGGATAAAAGTTTATAGTTTGGGTATAAACACATATTGTCTACAGTAGCGATCAAAACGAAAGTATCTTAACACTTGTATGTATTGTAACGCGTATCCTGTTCCGCCAGGAGGTGGCGACAAGTGCCCGTTTAAAAAAAGTGTCACTGAATCGGGAGATTTCAATAGTCCAACAAGTGTTAATAAAGTGAGACACTGACTCCTTCATTGAATGTTTTGTTTAAATGAATATATGTTTTTAAAGGCTTAAGCAATAAACAGTTTGTCAGAAACACTAGTAAAGTACGTTATTTTGTTTAGTCTTCTAATCTTTTTTTCTCCAGAATCGTGACAGAATCATGGTCTCCAATTTATTAAAAACAACTAGGATTCTCAATTTATCCAGAATCGTGAAGCTCTTGTTTAAAATGTTGTTTGTTACTGCATATAATTCATTAAAATGGAAGTTTAATTTCATAAAGTTCAAAATGCACCTCCATTTTTTTTGCATTTTGTCTTTTTCAGTTGACTATTTTTCCTATATATTTCATCATTGAGGATTTCTTAAGAAAAGTTTAAAAATCTCGTCTCGTGTCTCGTGTCTCGTGTCTCGTTCTCGTGGGATAAGTGTCTCGTCACACCCCTGGTCATTTCTGTTGAAACTTGCATGTCATGTTTTTTAAATATATTTGTAAATACACATTTGAATTTGCAATTTGGTACATTTAAAACATATTCAATTTAAATGTAATATCAAATATAATTTAAAAAGAACATTAAGTACTTCACATGTGCTTTAGACATCACATCAAAATAAGTGCATAAATGACAAAAGATTCTTAAAAACTCAAATGTACTTTTGGATTTGACATTAATACAAAATGCATGTTTTATTAGTGTACCATCTTCTGGTACACTTGTTTCAATATATTAATATTATATTATATTATCTTCAAATACAACATTTATTTATTTATTTATTTTTGCAAGTGCACATTTAATACAATTAAAACCAAAATTACAGCAAAAACATTTAGCATTTTTGTCATTTACTTATGTAAATTAGCCGTCCCATATTTTTATTGTCCTTGTGAGTAATTTGAGGGAAACTTGAGAGGATCCTGATATCAAATGTATAAATCAATGTTTTTATAAGGCTGGATGTTTTTAATAAATTTGTAAATTTGTTTTAATAAAGTCGATTTGTTTAAGACTCAGACTGATTCAGTGCTTCTTAACTCGACTCAATGATGCAAATTTGAGTCTGTTCATCAAACAAAGCTTATCGCATGACTTTAGAAAGCTAGGAAAATACTGCACACATCATGTTGACCAATGTTATGATGCTACTGTGGTGCTTTTGTGTCCTTTGCGAAGCTCAATGCAACTGCATGTAAAAGACTGAACAAAACAATATTAAAACATTATTTTTCTCAGTTGTTTGAAATTACACAAACGTGCAATGCAATGCAATGCAGTATATAGATACATAACTGTATCTACACATTGGATATGTGTATATATAGCATATATATAATGTACAGTAGTGCTCCATTAAACATTAATAAATTGCTAAAACATTTATTATTTTCAGTAAGTAAAAGGAGAAAAAATAAAAAATTGCTCTATGCGTTCATATGCACTTATTCCAATCACATCACACGTCATAAAACAAGTAATTTTACAATTGTGACTTCGTGCAGTAAGTACAAACTTCTCAAGAAGATTGTCGGGCACACAAATTATGGATATCTTCTTGTAAATCAGCCAAAAAAAAAAGATAATGTCTGGAGACAAAGTGTAACTGGTTCTTCACAGCTGATCTAAAATCCTGAATCTGCTTTGAATTAGACTTTTACAAGATATTACAGATCAGCAAATGGTTTTTCAGCACTGTTATGTCATACCAGTGAACGCAGAATGTAATTTAGCTGAATGTAATCTGTACGCTTAAAGCGCAGTTAAAATGTAAAAATATACAATTCATTACACAACAATATATAAACACAGGCATCTCAAAACAAATGCTGCACAGGCTTTTCTCTCAACAAACTGTTTGACACTTTTTTCTTTTTTTCTTTTAATGAATGGGTGTTTTAGGGGATGTATACTATGAAGTCAGTTCTCCTCATCACGCAGGTGTAAGATCAGAATAACCACAGGTTCGTCACATCAACTACAGGGGCACAAAATCTATCACTGGGGTGATACTCTTTTAAAAAGTACTAATATGCATACTTTATGTATTAATATGAACACATAAGATACTAATATGCATCTTTTAGGGGTAAAGAAGGTCCAAAAGTGTACCTTTTGAAAAGGCACCGCCCCAGTGACAGCGATATGATCCACTAAAAGTGTCTAAATATTTTTATTTGTCATTTACAACTTTTTTGTAATAATATAATATTATTAATTCATGAAATGCAATGGCATTTGTACTTTTTCATTGTCTGTTTGGGGCCAACCAAACAAATGAATCAGAGAAATAGATAAATTATTCATATTTTTGCAATAACATCCAAAATATCGAACATTTAGTTGAATGGCAACTAAATGTAAACTAGTCTGTCTATCTGTCTGATAAATTCAGATTGTTTCACCATATACATTTACCAAACAAACTTATATTTACTACAAATACCATGGCTAAAATAGTTAGCGAAATTAATTTCGGTACTATGGTTTAGGAGCCTACCCATGGTTTTTCGTTTTGTTCGTATACTAAAACCATGAGTAATTGTCGTAAGGGAATATTTCTGGGATTACTTTACATAGAATGAAATACAAAATACTAAACAGATATTGTTTCAAGAAGTTTTGAATAAACAACATGACAAGAACAACCCGTGTCTTTCAGCCAACAAAATATAAGTTCGCTATTTGCAGACAAGATTTCAATAACATTAAGAGTTAACAGCAACAAGTGCTCGCATGTACTATTTGTGTTTTATCTCCACAGTCAATCAGTCATCATACTAATATATTTATGCAAAATAAAGAACTTATCTTACCCGAAGAATGACAATGATCAGAAGCGCTGTGCCTTTACAAACAGTTTTGATAGAAAGACATCCCATCTTCTCTCACGGATCGTGATATTCCCGAGCAGCGGATCTTCAAATCATCTTCAGAAAAGTTTCCCCGCGACTTTTTCCTTAACGGTCACTTTCTTGAGCAGCTCTTCTGACCTCACCAAGCACTGATGTGAAAGGTGTGAACTCTCACAGAAGGTGGAGCTGATTGACTGCTGTCACCACAGTTATATGTTGCAGTAAAACTGCACGTTGTTAATGTTCCGCCTCTGCTAAACGGAAACTCATCGCTTCACTCAACGCTTCACTACATCACAAATAATGCTTGCCATTCCGCCCCCAGGAAGTTATAATGTCCACTATTTTAAACAGACCACTGTAGAGACCATACTTATGACAGTGTGGGAAAAGCCAGTGAGCCAATCCGATGAGACCCTGCGAATTGTATTTACATGCTTTACTTCCTTGTAATATTTAGTGCATGACATAATATAAATTAATATGTGCACCAATAGATGATTTTATATGTTTGATAGCCTAAATGTAGACCTTACTGTAACTTTTATGCTAATCATTTACGTTAAACTTCCTTTTATTTGGCCCTGTTCTAGCTCCACTAAACACTTCTGCTTTCCTCATAGCGAGCCATTCTGATGAAGATTTGCATAACTCCCACACAAAGCACGTATAGGCCTATAGATTACCAAACAGGAAATGAAATATACATTTGTGAATATATGATATCAATTATTATGCAAATATGCTGGTTTGTTATCAGTATTTGAAACAGTTGTGCTGCTTATTTCTTTGGAATGTTTTTTGTGAGGATTTTCTGATGAGTAAAAACAATGTAAGTATTTACTGTCACTTTTATGAATTTGACATATCCTTGCTGAATAAAAGCATTCATTTCTCTTTTAAATAAATAAATAAATAAAAGCAAACTTTTGACCAGTAGTGTATACTGTTACAAAAGATTTCTCTTTTGAATAAATGTTGATATTTTACTTTTTTTTTATTCATCAGAGAATCCTGATAAAAGTATTACAGTATTGTTATTATTATTAATTATTATTAGTATTATTATTTTAATCAATTACACTCTCTTACACTCTCAAAAAAATGATCATGTGACTGGAGACTGGAGTAATGATGTTGAAAAGCTATTTTAATGTATATTAAAATATAAAACAGTTATTTTAAATTGCAATAATATTTCACAGTATTACTGTTTTTTTGATCAAATAAATACAACCTTGGCGCATAAGAGACTTCTTTAAAAAACATTACAAATCTTACTGATCACAAACTTTGTAATATTATATTTATTACTAAATAAAAAATACTTAGGCTTATGATTTTAATAATATATTCAAATTGTTATGGAGGGAGTGAGACGAGAGCGGATCCATATGCAAACTTTTATTCAAAGGACGAGACAGAAACATGGTCAAGGCAGGCAGGGTCAGACAACGACAAACAGGTATATAGACAGCAAGATGAGAATAGTCCGTTATACAGGCGAGGGTAGATCCACAGCGAACGATATCCAATGGGCGAGGCAGAAGAGTAGTCAGACAGGCGAGAGTTTCCAGAGGCAGGCGGCGAGACAGACAGGACGATATAAATGCAAGGAATCAAGGCTAGAATGACTAGGAACAAGACTAGACTAGGAAACACGACTGACTAAGGCTCCGTACAGTTGCTAACACAAACAGTGCTAAACGCAATCCAATACTCCGCAGTGCGTAACAGGAAGACCGGGGTTTAAATACTGTCTCTGATTGGGCGCAGGTGATAGGAGCAGTGGCTGATGGGGAATGTAGTCCGGGGTGTGGTATAACAGTCAGTGTGTGTAAACAAAGTGAGAGCGACATCTGGGGCCGGTTGCATAAAAGGTTTAGACTAGTCTTAAAAAGTTAGTCAGCTATTTTTTCTTTAAGACTGGTAATAATTTATTTAAAAACAGTTAGAGAAAAATGTAAATTATTCTAAGCTGAATCCAAAAAATAATAATGATTATCCTTTGGTTAACTGCTAGTTAGTCAGACTAATAGTTAAGACACTGTCTTAACATCGAGGCTAAGTTTATGCAACTGGCCCCTGGTGGTGAGCGGTCCACAGCTCACCAACCAGATCCATAACACAAATACAGGTAATTACAATAAATACATATAAAATGAATAAAAACTAAACAGTGTTATGTGTCAAACACACACACACACACAGCGTCACACCCACGGACTGTTTTGTGTTTTCTCTCCCCATGTGCTCCCCAGGACTCCCTCTTGTGCCCTTATATGGTCTTGTTCCTGTCCTCGTTTGTCTGATTAGTTATTCGTCTCACCTGTGTTAGTTAATTATCTAGTGTTCATAACAGTCTGTTCATTGTGTCTCTGTTCGATGTCAACATGTTAAACATCTTCATTGTGTTGGATTTTCCCTGTGCTTCATTTATTAAAGACTTTTAAATGTTTCCACATCTCCTCGCTCCTTCGCCTTGATAGAATTGTGACAGCTGACCTAAAAAACAGTGCCTTCTGTGTTTTCCTGTGTTTTTTCCCAGTGTTTTTCTTTCTGTTGTGTTCCACCCAGGGATTCCCTGGCAGTAAAACTCACCTCCCTCGCCCGCAAAAACCTCTCTCTCTTGGAGTATGCGGTTGAGTTCAGCCAGCTCGCTGTTTTAATTGCATTCGATAATGCTGCGCTGAACTCTTGAATGCCCTTTCCCAGCACGATCAACGAGACAGCGCAATGCCGAGTGACTGAGCGGAGGATCACCCCAGAAGCAGAGCTCAACCCATCAGACCAGGTGCGAGAGCCAGCGACCATGCCCACCGCGAGGAAGCAAGCCGTGGATGGTGTGAGTGCGGAGTGGAGCTCCACCCCCTGTACCGCAGCTGGGACTTTTGGACTTCGAGGAAGATTTAATTGACTATGAAAACTGATTTGGGCTGCGTTTCCCAAAAGCATCGCAAGCCTAAGTTGATCGTAGCTCCATTGGTGGCAATGGGTCTACGATGTACTTAGGCTTAAAATGCTTCCTGCTGGTCCCGTCCAGCTCTCCTTCGTCTCCTGAGTCTCCGCTGGTCCTGTCCAGCCCCCCAGTGCCCGCTCCTCCTAGGCGCCCTCCAGAGCCCGCTCGTCCTGAATGCCCACCCAGCTGCCCACTCCTGCCTCCTTCACCGCTGTCATCTGGCAGCCCCTCTGCTCACCCTCAGCCCACCATCGATACGGTGCGAGCTCCGCGGGTCTGCCATCCTCCATCGCTGCCAGGCTCACTTCCGCCTCCAGCCTCTGAAGCCCGGACTCCGCTTCAGCCCATAGACCCAGCGGCTCCACCTCAGCTTCTAGCTCCCTCACGTCACCCGTCGATCCACCAGCTCCACCGGGCTCCCCCATCCCTCCGGCTCCGCCTTGGTCGGCCGTCATCCCGCCATCGCCTCAGGACTCCTCCGGTTTCACCTCGTCACTCTGTCCCACCGGCTCTGTTGGGCTCCTCCCTCCCACCAGGTCCACCTTTGTCCTCAGTAGGTACGGCTCCGTCGCGGATCTTCGGATCTCCGCCTCCGTCTTGGTCGGCCAGAGGCTCCACCCTGGCCCCCCGGATCTGTGGCATCCTCCTGGCTCGTTGGTTCTCCATCTCTGCCTCAGGCTCCTCCACCACCTGTTCCACCGCCGTTGGTCGTTGCTCCTCCCTCTGTCTGCTCCACAGTGGGCTGTCATAATGGCTGTGGCCTGGGTCCCATCTGGTGCCGCCTGCTCCAAGTCCCTCCTGTTGTCTCTGTGGCTTGTCTCCGCCCTGGACTCCTTTTGCCGCCATCCTTCTCCTGGATGTCCGTCCTCCTCCCGAGCCTCCGCCCAAGTCCCCACACATGCCTGCCTCTCTCCTTGGTGTTTCTACAGCCTTCCAGGACTTCCAGGAAGGGGGCGATATGTCACGCCCATTAACTGTTCTTTTGTGTTTTCTCTCCTCATGTGCTTCCTGGGACTCCCTCTTGTGCCCTTATATAGTCTTGTTCCTGTCCTCATTTTGTCTGATTAGTTATTTGTCTCACCTGTGTTAGTTATCTAGTGTTTATAAGCCCCAGTCTGTTCATTGTTCTTTTTTGGATTAAATAAATGCAGGCTTGGTGAACAGAAAATACTTCCTTAAAAAACATTAAAAATCTTACTGTTCAAAACCTTTTGACTGGTAGTGCAATTATATCCTCAACGAATTAAGAAGATATTTTTATTGAGAAGATTTATGTAATTATATGGTGGTAAATGTTTACACATACTGTTTACAGTGTACTGTATCCAACTCCTTGGCTCAACACTATATGCTCATTTCATTGTTATTCACCAGTGTAATCTTTCTCTTCCTGAAGGTTTCCCTAAACCCCCATTCTGAACTTGTTTACTTAAGTTCTGGACGAAAATAGTACTAATTACACTTGCGCAATGCCCATGAGAGGAATGACCATGTTTGCACACAAATATTTAGCAGTTCTAAAGCTTTTCTTGGATATTCCATGTTTACTATGATGACTGTATGATAACGCTTTCAGAGTCATCTGGGAAGGGGCCATGGAGAGATGCCTACAGGCCCCTGTCCCATGTCCCCTGGGTCTGGGTGTCTCCTCTCAAGGAGGTCATTATCAGCTTCGATTAAAAACCAGTCCCTCTTCTCTCTTTTCTGAGTTGGCTTCATATAAACAAAGAAACCTCTGGCACAAACATACAGATCATATCATAAACCCAATCTCACTTGATTCAGTCTTTCTGCCCATATGTCGTGAGTAGTAATGTGAAATTCTTATTTTCAATACAAACCAAGCAGCTTTCTGTTAATCAGAAACCAACTTGAAGCCTTTGCAAAATCTACGTGGCCATGTGAAATAGTAACTGATTAACAGAGCTGGGTAGATTACTTACAAATTGTAATCCGTTACTGATTCCAAATTACATGACAAAAAAATGTAGTTAGCAAAGTAATCCATTGCATTACACATTTTAATATAAACAGACTACTTTATGATTACTTTTAGATTACTTTTGACCCAACTCATTTATCACATTGATTCAAATAGGATAATTTCGTACCATACTGACATTAAAAAAAATACAACGAGTAAGAAAATATATTCCATTTATTGATATTAACATCTGGGGTTCAAGTGCTTTAAGGCATTTAAGCACACATGAAAAAAGACATTATTTAGCAAGCCTGTAACCACCTAAACCAATGAATAAAAAAGCATTTTTGGCAAATTCAGGTCATTTACTATAGAAATATTATGTTTATGACTGTTATATATATACATATGTTATATATGACAGCTGTGGCCCGATCTCCTTAAAACTTTGCATGGTTGTTTAGCATCACCTGTCCCATGTGCTCACCAGGTTTTGTGAAGTTTGGAGTTTTTTTTCAGGCTTTATAGAATTTTGGGTAAATTTGGACAGTTCCCTTTTCTGATTGACCCCATTATAGCTTCCCAAAGGGTAAATTTCAACATTTTTTTGATAATTATTGGCCTAGAGAGTTGTACCGCATTACCTTTGGGGCCGTGAATCAAACAGGCCCACAAAGTTTTGTTCCAATCGTCCTTCGTTAACCTTGTCTAAAGGGTGCTCAACCTTAATCAGCCAATGGCGACCATGTTTTTTTTTTTTTTGAGATGCGCAAATGTCCTTATAGACACTTGTGGCACTTTGGACCAAGACCGTGCACAGCGGTTTTCATGTTGATAGAAGAAATGGCTGCAGAGCGCCACCAAAGGGCCACGATCCGTGATTTTCTTCCTGTGACCTCAGATTGAGCTCTTACATACGTGTTCTGAGTTTGACAAAGATATCTCATTTCGTTCAGGAGTCAAAATGGCCCTGCCACTTTTGAACGTTTGACGATGAGTCGAAAGTTAAACTTTTTAAAAATAATTATTGAAATTGACTCTCCAGAGAATCTTTCTGCACTGGTTAGGTTCCGATCGGGTAAAAATCCTAGGACTAGTTTGCAAAAGTAGTTTTTTTTTTACATCTTCTCAATCATTTAACAAACTGTTTAATTGACAGCAGTGGTTCTAAAGGCAACATTGTCCGGAATGAGTTCTATCATATGATATGAATTACGTATGTATGTGCAAAACACTGTGCTGTTGCATAAACAATAGTTCACATTCTTGAAAAATGTGATATATGTTTTGTCCAGCGTAAACCAAGGATTCTAACGGCATAAGACACTTGAGCCTGCGACTGACGGTTTAGGAGTTATGAGCGATTTGGTACTTTTGATCACTTTAGCGCCCCGTCAGTTCAATTGGACAAGCCTTGGTGACGTTGTAGGCGGTGAGAATACTACCATCCCTCCAGGTTTCAAGTCTAATCCTTGGCCATTCTAACAATTACTTTTACCATTATTCTTTTTTTCTTTGTGCACATAAAGTATTCTTGTAGCTTAAAATTGCGGTTGAACCACTTATGTCACATGGTCCTTACTACACTGTAAACAAACTATTTGTTGAGTCAACTTAAAATAATTTGTTACCTGGCTGCCTTAAAATTTTAGGTTCAGTCAACTCAAAAAAGTTTGTTCAACTTGAAATGTTAAATTATACTAAGTGACAACTTAGATATTTGAGTTGATTCAACTTAAAATTTTAAGGCAGCTGGGATACTTACCCATCTGCCTTAAAAAAATACCCACAAATATCTAAGTTGTTACTTAGTACAACTTAACATTTCAAGCTGACAAAACTTATTTGAGTTAACTGAACTTATAATTTTAAGGCAGCAGGGTAACAAATTATTTTAAGCTGACTCAACAAATTGTGTTTTTTGATTTTTACAGTGTACTTGTCTGGGCCTTGAATGCGCCAGTTGCATTGCTTCCTAAGCAGAGTCAGAAAGCTCTTAGATTTAATCAAAAATATCTTAATTTGTGTTCTGAAGATGAATGAAGGTCTTACAGGTTTGGCACAACATGAAGGTGAGTAATTAAGTTTTCATTTTTATGTGAACTATGCCTTTAAACAGCAGTTCAATCCATTGAATACCCTGTACTTCTGTCCCTCATAGCCTTGTTTATATTCCTGTCAAAACTAAACATGGTACCACCCTGACTAAGGTCTAAAGACAATGGGTGCTTTTCAAGCGGAAGGACATATCCTTGTAAGGCTGCTTACGTTATCTTGGCTTCTACGTCATCATCAACGCTATCGAAGGGCATCTCAGTTTGAAGGATCCTTTGTAGGAAGTCTTCATTTCATGTACTTCATTCGACCTATTTTAAAGATGCATCAGGTCCTTCAGTTACCCACAAAACTTGGCACAGATTCCAATTCACAAAAAATAATTTGCTCAAAATGAATTGCCATTAAACTCGTCCAGTTTCAGTCGGTTAATATGAAAAATTGCAATATGTCATGCGATGGTAAAATTATACCTTTTTTAGATTTTGATACCATATAAAAGCTGGTTCAAGCCCCTTCCAAAACTGTTTTTATTTTGTCCATAGCTTGAACATAACAAAAGTTATGTCTATCTTAAGTTGGCTGACAGCTTTGATTTTCAGGACTCCTCCTCTTTAGTAACTTCATCATCTGATCCTTCATCTCTGGATGTGAAATAGTCCATTATAACATCATTTAGGGCACTAACATCACCAATTTCATTTTGGGGTGAACTACACCAATACTCAAAAATATATCAAAATTACCCTCTTGGAGAGTTTTAATTCAAACACAGTTGTGTCTTAAGTGAACATAAACAGTTGGTAAAATTAATGAATGCTTGTCAGTATATTAGATCTGTGCATTTAGTCTTAAAGTGACAGCAGCCTAATAAACCTGCTGCTGTCTGTGTCATTTAAAGAGATATTTCACTCAAAAATTAATGTTATCATTTACTCACCCTTAAGCTGTTCAAAACCACACTGTAAAAAACAATTTGAGTCAACTTAAAATAATTCGTAACCTTGCTGCCTTAAAAATTTAACTTCAGTCAACTCAAAAAAAAAGTTTATTTAACTTGAAATGTTAAATTTTACTAAGCACTAGATATTTGAATTGAATCAACTTATAATTTTAAGGCAGCTGGGTTACTTACCCATCTGTTAAGTTTAGTAAACACAAATATCTAAGTTGTTACGTAGTACAACTTAACATTTCAAGTTGACTGAAAATTATTTGAGTTGACTGAACTTAAAATTTTAAGGCAGCAGGGTTACAAATAAGATACGGTCATGACCAAAAATATCAGCACCCTTGCAATTCTGTCAGAATATGCAACACTTCTCTCAGAAAATTGCTCCAATTGCAAATGTTTTGGTATTTATGTGCTTGTTGTTTTTGTTTGCACTGCAACAACACACACACACACACAAAAAAAAAACAGTGAAGAAAAGTCAAACTTGATCAAATTTCAAACAGAACTCAAAAAGGACTGGACAAAATGATTGCCACCTTGTCAAAATTGTAAGAAATAACTGCTTTTCAAGCATGTGATGCTCCTGTAATTTATATTTAGACACACATGTGGCAAGTAGCAGGTGTGTAATATAGTAATCACATTTACAACCAGTTAAAACTGAGAAAAGTTGACTCAACCTTTGTGTTGTGTGTCACACTGAG
The DNA here is from genome assembly GCA_012976165.1 of Labeo catla. NCBI lineage: Eukaryota > Metazoa > Chordata > Actinopteri > Cypriniformes > Cyprinidae > Labeo > Labeo catla. The sequence continues at coordinate 339,476 of VONZ01000460.1, forward strand.
AATGGAGAAAAGAAAGAAGTGTACAGAGTTTTCTGTGGATTTGAGAGAAAAAATTGTGGAAAAACATGGACAATCTCAAGACTACAAGTTCATCTCCAGAGATCTTAATGTTCCTGTGTCCTGTGTCATCAAGAGGTTTACAGCCCATGGCACTGTAGCTAACCTCACCGGACGTGGACGGAAGAGCAAAATTAATGAAAAATTACAACGATTGTTTAAATGGTGGATAAAGAACCCTGATTAACTTCCAAACAAATTCAAGCTGATCTGCAGACACAGGGTACAAAAATGTCAGCTCGCACTATCCGTCACCATCTGAATGAAAAGGAACACTATGGTAGGAGACCCAGGAGGACACCACTGCTGACACAAAGGCATAAAAAAGCAAGACTGAAGTTTGCCAAAACCACAATCCTTCTGGGAGAAGGTATTGTGGACAGATGAGACAAAAGTAGAGCTTTTTGGTAAAGGACATCATGGCACTGTTTACAGAAAAAGAAACGAGGCCTTCAAAGAAAAGAACGCAGTCCCTACAGTCAAAAATGGTGGAGGTTCAAAGATGTTTTGGGGTTGCTTTGCTGCTTCTGGCACTGGATGCCTTGACTGTGTGAACAGTATCATGAAATCTAATGATTACCAAAGAATTTTGGGGCGCAACGTAGTGGCCAGTGTCAGAAAGCTGCGTCTCCACCAGAGGTCATGGGTCTTCCAGCAGGACAATGACCCGAAACACACTTCAAAAAGCACTCAGAAATGGTTACAAACAAAGCGCTGGAGAGTTTTGAAATGGCCAGCAATGAGTCCAGATCTGAATCCCACAGAACACCTGTGGAGAGATCTCAAAACAGCAGTTGAGAGAAGACATCCTTCAAATCTGAATGACCTAGTTTGCAGTTTGCAAAAGAAGAGTGGTCCAAAATTCTAGTAGAGAGGTGTAAGAAAGGAAGCAAAGCACCCTTTTTCCAAAGGGGGTGCTACCAAATATTAAGTTAAGGGTGCCAATTATTTTGTCCAGTGCATTTTTTGGGTTCTGTGTGGAATTGTATCAGATTTGACTTTTCTTTCTTCGTTTTTGTGTGTTGTTCCAATGCAAAAATTTTGCACCTGCAACAATTTTGTGAGAGAAGGGTTGCATTTTCTGACAGAATAGCAAGGGTCCCTATATTTTTGGCCTTGACTGTATAGTATGCAATTATTCTAAGGAAAAAAATTGGGGTTTTAATGAACACATTGACAGGGGCCCCTTATAAAGTTTTGCTTGGGGCCGGATAAATATATTTGCAACATTTGTGCCAGGGGTAGACACTGTATAATTGTAACTATATAAATGTGATTATATAACGCACATTTATAAACACTTTCTCTGTGAGCAGTCCCAAAGTTAGAAGTGATGTTTGCCTCTGCAATCACCACAAATAATAATCCATTAACCACAAGAATGGATTCTGTGTGGTAAAGCGTAACTTTCAGATACACTTTCAAGAGAAAGTGAATAGAACTTTTCTGTGTGAAAAGAACAAAGTTCTTACTTTATTCTCATTGTTTTAAGCGTCATTTCAAAGATATTCTTTATGGATATATATGAGCTAACAATATTCAAAAGCAAGAGTCACATAGATATTTTTGATTAAATTCTTTAAATATTTCGGCTCGGTGAACAGGAATGCAGGAATGATCAGTTCTTAGGCGTCCCGCCATCTGAAGGCCACCGAATATTGGCCTTTCTTTAGATCATTAACTTTATATTTACTTAGTTTTCTCTGCCTGAATACTGTCAGTGACCTTGTGAGAAAAGTCAGGTTGTACAGAGCGAACATTTTTTGGCAAATGCCAACTGCCTGACTGATTCCCACACAATTTTCCATGAATTTTTAATAAAAATCTGTAAAATAATCTGCTTAGTTCATTCATAACTGCTTGTTCGTTCATCATAGCCTACAGTAATGCCTTCCAAAGTGTTCAATGCTTCTCTCAGATGCAGCTGTGAAATTGTAACCGTGACCTGCAGGCTGTATTTTGCATAATATGCAACTATGCAATATGCAATGCAACACTAGCTCCCATTTTTATCTACAGTAGTTCTATTTATAAAGTGCATTCATGTACACTGTTAAAAAGTTACACATTATTTGAATGTTTTTTCTTTCTTTTTCCTTTGAACATTCATTTGCAAATGTACACAACTGTTTTCATCATTGAAAACAGTTAACAATATTTAGTAATGTTTCTCAAGCATCAAATCAGCATGTTAGAATGATTTATATTTTAAAATATTTATATTATTATATTTATATAAGATAGAAAACACTTATTTTAAATTGTTGTATTCTTTAAATAAGTTTAAATCAGTCAGTCAATCAATCAATCAATCAATCAATATGATCACTAGTCTATATTGTTGTTAGATTGTTTTTTTGTTGTTGTTTTTTTGCTACTTTTCAGATGTCTTTTTTTTTTTACACTTGTTCCAGACCCACATTAAACTAAAAACTATTAACGAAATATGAATTATTAAATGTTAAACTATGATAATTTAGTTTTAAATTGAATATTTTTTTACAAAGATTAAAATAGAAAATTTAAAGATTAAAGATTTCAATATTTATTGAGCAGACCGAAGAAAACAAAGAAACAAGGTAATATTACTGTGCACCTTTTACAGTCAAGCTGTAAAAAGTGTGAAAAATTAAAAGCGTCTTTAGGAAACATAAGAAATCAGCTATGAAATGAACTGAGTCATTTCATTTGATAGATTCAGAGAATTAAAATTCAGAGAAAATTTGTGTAAAAAAAAAAAAATAATAAAAATAATATATATATATATATATATATATATATATACATACATACATACAGAGTCAGTAATAGAAACCAGAAACCTGATATTTTATATAATTTTTTATTTTTCAGAAGTGACTAAAAACATGTAGCTCAGCTCTAATCCCAGCAATCCATTACATTTTAAAATGTATTAAGATAGAAAGCATTTATTTTAAATTGCAAAAGTATTTAGCAATATTAAGATTTTCTTTATTTATTTTTGCTGTATTTTTGATCAAAGAATGAGTTTAAATAAATAAATAAATAAATTTTACTGATCGTAATTTTGATATTTTTAGATGTTATTTTATTTTTATTATAATTTTTATTATTAGTTTTTGCTCTTGTTCCAGACCCATCTTAAACTAAAAACCATTAACAAAATATAATTATTAAATGTTAAATAACATTTTAACAAAGATTAAAACTATTTTCCACTATTTATTGTGTAGAAAGAAGAAAACAAAGGAATAAAGTAAAATCCATATATCATATCCACCATTTCCAATCAAGCTGTTAGTCAAATTACATAAAAAGTGTAAAAATATAAATTAAAAGTGTGTTTAGGAAACATATGAAATCCGCTATGAAATAACTGATGAGTTATTTCATTTTGTAGAGAGTCTTTGGGAAAGTTTAGAGAAAAATAATGTTAAAAAAAAGTTAAATAAATAAATAAATAAAATTTACCGGTCATAGTCTGTTTTTCTGTTGTTGTTGTTTTTTTTTTCTAATTTTCAGACGTCTTTTAGATTTTATTTATTCATTTATTTATTTATTTATTTATTTTGCTCTTGTTCCAGACCCATCTTAAACTAAAAACCATTAACAAAATATAATTATTAAATGTTAAATAACAACATTTTAACAAAGATTAAAACTATTTTACACTATTTATTGTGTAGACAGAAGAAAACAAAGGAATGAAGTAAAATCTATATGTCATATCCACCATTTCCAGTCAAGCTGTTAGTCAAACTGAAGTGTGTTTAGGAAACATGAAATCAGCTATGAAGTATTTCAATTTATAGTCTGTGGAAAGGTTCAGAGAAAAATAGTGTAAAAAAGTTAAATAAATAAATAAAGTTCAGAGAAAAATAGTATAAAAAGTAATAAATAAATAAAACTTCTTTCTAAAATCTAATGAGAAATCATAATCATTATTTTATTCTACAGTCAACATTTTATATTTCTCTTTGATTTTATACCTGATTACTTTAATGGTGGGTAGAAAACTTACACAGAGTCAGTAATAGAAACTGGTCATTCACCAAGAAATACTTCATATAATTTTTGTTTTTCAAAGATGACTTTACATTTGAAAAGATTTAATTCCTTTTGAGGGTTCCAGCTATTAGAAAGTTTGAAAACACCTGCTTTAAAACACAGTCTTTATTTATTTATTTATTTAATTTCTATTTATTTTATATATATTTTATATTTTAATTTATTCATTCATTCATTCATTCATCTGAATATTCTGAATATTCAAATTTCACATTTTATATCATTTTCATTTTTCAAAAGTGACTTTACATTTTAAACTTATACATTTTTTAACTTATACATTTGTAGGTTCCAGCACAGTAAATAAATAAATAAATAAATAAATATTCACCAGGCAATATTTTATTCAGTTTTTGTTTTTCAAAAGTGACTTTTGAAAATATAGGACTCCTTTTGAGGGTTACACCACGATATTTGTGTAAATAACTAACTAACTAAATAAATGTAACTAAATATTCACTAGACAATATTTTGTATAATTTTATACAACTCCTCGTATGAATTATGAAAATATACTAAAGAAAGTGAATGAAATATGCTGAAGAGTGTAATTCAACCCTTTACCGCTAGATAGCAGACTATCACTTTAGTAAAAAATGACGCTGTCATTGCTCTCCCTCCTCCAGCAGTGGGCGCTCGTTTAGAGACGTTCCACATTGTCATACATTGTTTACTTCACATCGAATGAAATTTGAATGACACAATAAACATTTCTATAAAATGTACACCGATTTGACTGATGAGTCTGACTAATATTAACCTAAAAACAAAAGTTCCCATGCTTATACTCATTTGTTGATTATGTATTATTAAAAGCAACAAAACGCGTGGAAATACTGAGTACATGAGGTTTAACTCGCGTCCAGCGGGTGACCTACAAAGTGCGCACTAACCCTAACGCGCAGCTCGCTTTAAAACCTCAGTGTCCCTTTAATCTGCGGATCAGCGCGCTGACGTCAGCGAACCCCCTGGGCCACGCGCTCCCATTGGCTGGCGGTGACGTCAACGGCATTTTTTTCCTCCTGAACCATGACCTCATCCTTAGTTCATTTATAGTGCCTAAGTGCACCTTCTGTTTTCCCGGCTGGCTAATATCTACTATCGCTTATCTTTCCGTTCGCCGCGGCGTCGCTCGCCGGCCCAGATGCGACACGGGGGAACGACGAGGTTTTCATGCTTTTATTCGCATGTGACAGCAGTCCGGACTCATGATTAGTATACACTAGTGACGTCTGCTGGCGAATGGCTTCCCATCGGAGCGCAGCGCCCTACATGGAGAGCAGCTGAAACACTCGGGAACAGGGCAAACGGAGGTGAGCGCGGGCTGTGAAAGGGGCGGATTGATATTTGAGAGCGTGCATATGGCTTTATTTGATGAGAGTTTGGGGATGGACGTACTGCCTTGTGTCTGTCGACCACTAGTGTCTCGTCTGGATGAGGGCAACGGTGTGCCTCAATGACATCTTCAGACAGACTGTGGTGATGATAATGGATTATCAGGCGCTCAGCATTTATCGGGCGCTTATGCATAAGAATTACAGGAGTATATGGCAAATAATGATGAACGTCTCTTTTCTGATTTGAGCGAGGCTTGTTTTGTATGTCTACAATACAGTATGTACACAGATGGAGGCTGGGAGCTTTGTTATTATAGTCTAGCATCAGGTTTATAAACTCTGTCTGTCTATCTATCTATCTATAATAACATTGTATTATTTATTGTATTAACAATAAGCAGTCAAAGATTATTACTGATAAATAGTAATGTTATAAAGTATGTGATATGTTGTTTATTTTGATCACTAATTGTTATGAACAATGTCATTAATAATATGTTGCTCTTATTGTTATTAGTAATAATACTACCTATATATGACGATATAACAATGAACATACTTTTTATAATTATTTATGAATGTAACTTTTTATAATTAACATATTTTTAATTGTATTTAAAACCAAAATAATCTTTAAATTATTAAAAATAGATACAAACAGAATAATATAATATTACATGATGTTGTATATTTTAAGTATTATTAGCAATAACAATAAAATATGTTATAATTATTGTTTTATTAGTAATATAACACAATACATAATACAATAATAATAAAATGAATATATATATATATATATATATATAAATAGTAATATAACACAATACATAATACAATAATAATAAAATGAATATATATATATATATATATATATAAATAGTAATATAACAATACATAATACAATAATAATAAAATGAATATATATATATATATGATGTAATGTGTATACAATATGATATGGTGTAATTAGTTTATTAATTAAATATTAGCTTTAGCAATTTTAATAGTAATATTTTGTAATAATAAAACAACATAATACATTAACAATAAATTAAAACAAATATTTAGATTTTAATGTGAAGTATTTATATTATAACGTAAAGTATATGCAATATGATATCTGTTGTTTATTAAATATTATTAGCAATAACATGTTTTTGTAATCCTTGTTTTTAGTAATAATATAATAACATAATCTGTAGTACAATAACAATGAATAAAAATGAATTATATTATAATGTAAAGTATTTATGTTATAATGTAGTGTATTATAATGTATATACAATATGATATAAATAGTATTAGTATTAAATAGTATTATTAGCAATAACAACAATAATATGATGTTGTAATTCTTGTTTGTAGTAATAATTTAATATAATACATAATACAATAACAATAAATTAAACAGTCAGAGATTATTACTGATAAATAGTAATATTATAGTATGTGATATATTGTTTTTTTGATCACTAATTGTTATGAACAATGTCATTAATAATATGTTGCTATTATTGTTATTAGTAATAATATTACCTATATATGACAATATAACATTGAACATACTTTTTATAATTATTTATGAACATAACTGTTTATAATAATTAATGGACATATTTTTATTTGTATTTAAAACCAATAGAAATTATTTAAATTATTAAAAATAGACGTAAAAAGTATAATAAATTTAATATAATATAATATAATATAATATAATATAATATAATATGATGTTATATATTTTAATTAAGTATTAGCAATAACAATAAAATATGTTTTAATTCTTGTTTTTAGAAGTAATATAACAACAATACATAATACAATAACAATAAATTGAAAAAAATACATATATATATATATAGTAGTATGAAGTATTTATATTACACTGTAAAGTGTATTATAATGTGTATACAATATGATATTATGTAATTAGTTTATTAATTAAATATTATTAGCTATAACAATTATAATATTTTGTTGCAATTCTTGTTTTTAGTAATTATAAAACAACATAATATATTAACACTAAAAGAAAAAGAAATATTTAGATTGTAATGTTAAGTATTTATATTATAACGTAAAGTATATTATAAAGTGTATGCAATATGATATCTATTTTCTTAAATAAATATTATTAGCAATAACATGTTTTTGTAATCCTTGTTTTTAGTAATAATATAACGACATAATCTGTAGTACAATAACAATAAATAAAAAATAAATTATATTATAATGTAAAGTATTTGTTATAATGTAGTGTATTATAATGTATATACAAAATGATATTATCTATTTTGTTCATTAATTAAATAGTATTATTAGCAATAACAATAATATGATGTTGTAATTCTTGTTTGTAGTAATAATTTAACAACATAATACATAATACTATAACAATAAGTTAAAAAAAGAAATATTTATCGTATAATGTAAAGTGTATTATAATCTATATACAATATGATATTATCTATTTTGTTCATTTATTAAATATTATTATTAGTAATAACAATAATATGTTGTTGTAATTCTTGTTTGTAGTAATAATTTAACAACATAATACATGATACAATAAATTAAATAAATATATTATAATGTAAAGTATATTATTTATATTATAATGTAAAGAATATTAATTAGAAACTAAATTTTTATATATGTATTAATAATTAATAGAATCTCTGAATTGTTGCAATCAGTATTAACATCATAATATATAAAATATATTATAATGCACAAAAATGATGTTAATTTGATCATTGTTATTAATAAAGACAGTATTTGTTGTTATTATTGTTATTAGTTATAACAATATAACAAATAATGACAAGTATAAAATAATGCATTATTTTATATTTACATATTTATTTTCCCATTTAATTTCTATTAAAATGAAATAATAATTATAATATTATTGCGTTGCGTAATAATAAATATTAACATAAAATAAAATGCACTGCACTGCAAACATTCTGTAGTATATAAACTAGCATTATTATTTAATAAATAGTATCAAAATGCATAGATAAATAGACTTTTAATTAAATAATTAGGGGAAATATGAACTATATTAAAGGCTGCATCAGTCTCCACAGCGTCATATTGCAGCATAAATCTTAAGACAAGTCTGGAGACGGATGTGGCGGTTCAGGGTAGTAGTGTGCATTACCCCGGCCCTGATCAGAGCGTTAATCTCAGGCTGTCAGCGTTCAGACCCCTGCAGAGCTGAGCCAGTGCTGAGAATTACACTGAATGGAGAACAAGAGGCTTTACGAGGGGTTGCCAGATCTTATTGAGATCTCGAGGGTTTTCTTATAATGGTTATGTTTTGAGTGAGAGCACATGGCTGTAGTTTATGAATGTTGGTGTATATTGGGATATATAGGCACTGATTTGAATTTTTTGTGATTTAAAACTAAACTAAACCTTCTTGCGCCATTATGTAAAACTCAGATCGGCCCACGTTTAACAAATCCAGTTCATCACAAGAGATGATATCACTGCAACAATTATTAACAAACGCATGCAGGCTCAGACAGAACAATGCTCTGCATCAGCGTGCGTATGGCACAGAGTCCAAATAAGTGATGTCATCCATACAGTTAATGAATAACCCGGATTAAGATATTTTGCTTTCCTTTTTCCTCCATTCAGCGATGTTTGTTCGCAGCTGTCAGGCTGTCAGGCACTGAAAAACATTGCTTTAGGATTTATGGCCCACATACTAAAAACGATAAGTGTAACAATAACTATATTAGCATCCACACCGATGGGTGTTAACATTCTGCTTATATATAAGAGCGCTGCAGGTTTGTGATCTGTCACTTTAAATGTTCCAACTCTTTCAAGTCCGTTGGATTCTGATTGGCTGTCAGTTTTTATCATTCATCAGCTGGAAAAAATAGTTCTGAAAGTGATTCCAGTGATATTGTTCCTATGTGTCTCCTTATTGTCATAGATTTAGGGGGTGTTTACACAACTTTTTGTGCATTTTAAGCATCCATTTACACAACAACAGCGTTTTAAGGGCAAAATGCAAACTTTTGAAAACAGGTGTTGAAGTGCAAGTTTCTGAGAATTCTTATTCTTTGGTGTTTATTGGCAGTTGACAAACCAACTTATAGGTGCGTTACCATCACAGACTGGACTGTAGTGTGGACCAGGATATTTGCTTAAATATGGAAAGCTAAACAAACTAGCAAAATAAAACAAAACAATCAAAAGATTCTTTTTAAAATAGTTTTTGAAAATGATTGCATTAACCAGGGTTGCCAGGTTTTCACAACAAAACCCACCCAAAACTAGCCAATCGTGATCCGGGGAGTAAAATACACATTTTTTTGGTGGGTTCCATGGTAAAATTCGAATTCCAGGAGCTAAATATCACATTATTGGGATCACTTCAACGCGTGGACATGAAAAACAACCAGCGGCAACAGTTTCCAAATAGCCCAATTCTGTGGAAAAACCACAAACTTAGCAACATTGCCGTTAATGTTTCTGTGTAAACTACAAAAACGCTAAATTGTGAAAACTGTGACGTCATGCGCATGTGTATTACGTGTTTAGTTGTGACATCGCCAACGACTGCCCTGGAATACAGCATTTTTAGTCGTTTTCACAGATCCACGTTGTGGCAACGTTGTTGTTTTTGTTGTATTTACAAAACCTTTCAAAACACAAAAGAAAAACGCTTCTATTTTTAGTATAATTGTTGTTGTGTAAATGTACACTTAAAACAATTTTATTTTAACATCGTCGTCCTTGCTGTAAACAAGCCTTTTAAGTTTTTATATTTTGTGTTTTTGTCTTTTTAATACTTGACATATTAGTGAAAACGGTGACGTCATGCGCACGTGTAATATGTGCCATCTACTGGCCTGGCATGGCAATGCAGCGTTTTTAGTCGATTTCTCGGATCCATGTGAATAAAGATCGTTTTGACAACGCCATTGTCTTTATGCAAAATATTTTAAAGCACGAAAGAAAACTTTTTAATTTTTAGTATAATTGTCATTGTAATTGCTGTAAACGAGCCTTTACTTAGAAACTATTTTTACTTAGAAACTCTTTGTGAATTTCATAAATAATAACAATGTAACAAATTACAAGTAGAAAAACTGAAATAGTATTTTCTTGTAAAATGCACTCCGACAATCTTTTTGTAAATGTACACTTACAACGATTTTATTTTAACATTATCGTCCTTGCTGTGAACGAGCGTTTACTTAGAAACTATTTTTACTCAGACTTTTACAAGTAATTACAATGTAACCAATTTCAAGTAGTAAAACTGAAATAGTATTTTCTTGTAAAATGTACTATAATAATCTTGTTTTATTTACTTTTTTTACTTTTTGTTTTCATTTTAGTATTAGCTAGTTTTAAAGTTTTTATATTTTGTGTTTTTGCCTTTTTAATAGTTTATATATGTGACGTCATGCGCATGTGTGTTATGTGATCAGTCGTGACATCGCCAACTACTGGCCTGGCATGATAATACAGCATTTTTAGTCAATTTCACACATCTGTGTGAACAGGGACCGTTTTGACAATGTTGTCTTCATGCAAAAACGCTGTATTATCATGCCAGGCCAGTAGTTGGCGATGTCATGACTGAACACGTAATACACATGCGCATGAAGTCAACGTTTTCAATATGCCTGCATCCCAATGAGCATACTATCCATTTGACATCGTCATCCATGTGATAGTAGTCATTTTCAATACTATTTAGGGTGGATAGTATGCACATTGGGATGCAGGGTAATATATTAAAAAGACAAAAACACAAGTAAATAAAACAAGATTACTGAGCAAAAATGAAGTAAACGCTCGTTTACAGAAAGAACGATAATGTTAAAATAAAATCGTTCTAAGGATACATTTACACAACAGCTATTATACTAAAACCAGTTTTAAAAGCGAAAAAAAAGCTTTTCTTTCATGTTTTGGATGGTTTTGTGTAAACAACGTTGATTTTTATATTTAGTTTTTTTGTCTTTTAAATAGTTTATATATTAGTGAAAACGGTGACGTCATAGACATGTGTATTACGTGTTCAGTCAAGACATTGCCATCTACTGGCCTGGCATGATAATACAGCGTTTTCAGCGTTTAATGGATCCGTGTGAACAGGGATTGTTTTGACAACGTTGTTGTCTTTACACAAAAACCTTTGAAAACACAAAAGAAAAACATTTATGTTTTTGGTGTAATTGCTGTGTAAATGCCTTTGTCTTTTTTAACAGTTTACAACATCAAAAAATCCTTTTTATAGCGTCAGCTAAAAAAAACCCTCTTTCAACTAGATTTCTTTGGTCTCATTTCCCGACATGCGTCTCGGAAGTAGTATCAAATCCCTGTAAATCAATAGAACAGATGTTTGGAGTGTTTCTCGCTTTGGGATGTGAGGCGACAGCCTCCGAAACCTCTCCTCTCCTCATGCCCAGTCAACTTTTTCCTCCTTTTCTGTTTTTACATTCAGTTGCCATGGCAACAGTGTAATCTCACTCCATCCATCTCCACATCAGCACTTTGCACCACTGTTTACGCCGGCGTTTTCGAGGAAGTACAGTATCTACAAAGATGCATGAATACAACATCGATGCGACGCCACCAAAATAAACCGTGCCACACCTTGTCGATTCAGTAAATGCACGACAGGTGCGAATACGAAATAATAGTGCATAATAATGCAGGTCTCGAGAGAACGCACACCTTCTCTTGATGTCAAACTGCAGTGCACAACCGCCCCCCCTCCACCCCCACCCCGCAACTGGAGTTGTGAAGCAGAAGGAACGCCATTAGACACATGCAGCGTCAGCCTTGTTATGCTCTGACGTGCCTCCACTTCACCCGCCGACTTCTCCATCTCATCCTGCGGCCCGCGGGGGGGCTGTTGTCGTGTTATCGATCGGCCGATTGCAGGAGAGGTTACCGAGGGGTTGCTTTTCTCCAAGGTGTGGCTGAACATCCTTCCTGTGGAGCGATTAGAGAGAGCGAAGGATGGTAAGGAGGCTGGGGTCTCCGGTGGCTAGTGGAAATCCTGCGCGTGTTTGCGTTCTGGTGAGATGCGGGTTATGGTTACTTGTGGTGACTGGGAATGCGATCAAAACAAAGGCGTCCATGTTGGGATGCTGCTGGTCGCGTGAGGCTGGTCCTCTGGCAGCGTCGTTCGTACCGCGCTGGGTTTGTTTATGTGGACGTGACGTGAAAACGAGTTGATTATTTGACTTGAAGTTGTTTGGAGAGGAACAGTGAAATGGAGATTGCGTGCGAGTGTTTGTTTATGTTCTCAAACGTGCTGCTGGAATGCTTGTTTTTCTTGTTTTGCGTTCTGTATGGCATGAGAATGCACAGCTTTGTGTAGAATGTGTGAGTGTTTATATGTGTGTTTGAGAGTCTGTGTTTGTCTCAGTCTCTCCCTGCTGATTTCTGCATGGCGCTGCAGATATCTCAGCGTTGCAGCATCACCCTCCCTCAATGCAGCAGCAGAGGGATTGAGAGATAGATGCAAAGAAAAAGTGTGAAAGTTTGGAGAAACCAACAGTCAACGAGAACTATTACAAAGACAAAAAGGAGCAGTCAAGCGAATGTTTTCAAATTAAAACAAATTTTTCAGGTTTTTATTCATATTTCTGATTGTTTTTTATTTTTGTTAAGCAAAATAGAAGCAAAAACTGAAACTGTAAATGTGTGCTAAAATACAAATGAAAATTGTGTTTTTTCATCTTTAGTTTTTTGCCATTTTATCGTTTAATAAAATAACATTTTCAAGAATTTTTTTTTAGTTTTTTAGTTTTTCTTTCATAGTGTTTTTGTTGTTTTATTTTGCAGTAAAATAACAACAAACACTTTCAAGCAAGTTTTGTTTTTGTATTTCTGATATTTTAATGTTTATTAAGCAAAATAGGAGTAAAAACAAAACCTATACTGTTTTTGCCATTTTATTATTGTTAAGTAAAATAAAAACAAACATTTGGATCTGCGTCTGGGTTTTTTGTGATTGTTTGATTATGATTGGGTTTTTTTTATGTTTATTAAGCAAAATAGATGTAAAAAAAAAAACTATAAATGTGTGCCAAAATACAAATGGAAACTGTCAGCTAATGTTTTTTCTTCTTTTTGTTGTTTTATTATTGTTGAGTAAAATGAAACATGAACATTTGCAAGAAAGAATTTTTTGTAGTTTTTCTTTTTTTGCATTTCTTTCGTAGTTTTTTTGTTTTTATTTTTAAAGTAAAATAAAACTAAAAATATTTGCAATTTAACAAAATCTAAAAAAAAAAATACTTAATTTATTTTTTATTTTTCTTCATAGTTTTTATAAACAAAATATAAATGTTCTCTAAAATACAATAGAAAACATATTTTCATTATAGCTTTTTATATTATACGTTGTATTGTTAAGAAAAAACAACAACAAACAAATAAAAAATAATGCACTATAGTACAAACAAAAACAAAAAAAGGTTACTTATCATCTGTTTTTATCTGTTCTTTTTCATATTTCTTTACATTTACATTTACATTTACACTTCGATATTTAGCAGATGCTTTTATCCAAAGCAACTTACAAAAGAGGAAGTAGTGTTTTGCTGTTTTATTTTTAAGCAAAATAAAAACAAAAACCTTTGCAATTTAACAAAAACAAAGCAAAAACTAAAATTGTTTACATTTTATTTTTCTTTGTAGCTTTTTTGTGTTTTAGTTTTGTTGAGTACAACAAAAACAGCACAACAGTTTTTTAAAGTTAAAAATAACATTTGCAATTGTGTGAAAAATAAACAAGATATAAATGTGCGCTAAAGTACTGTAGAAAACGCATTAAAACTTGTTTAAAGTTTTCATGTTTTTTTTGTTTGTTTTTTTCTTTAGAGTTTTTTGACATCGTATTAAGTAAAATAAAAACAACAAACAAATAAAAAATAGATATGCACTGTAGTTCAAACAAAAACTGAAAAAAATGTGTGTGTTTGTTTACATCTGTATGTTGCTCGGAACTACATTGTTTGGCGGAAGAATGTTTGTATTAATATCATTACACTTTATTTACTCTGTTTTATTTTGTGAAACCTTACTACATATATGGAATAACCATTTTATAAAAGCAGTAACCCCTGAGAAGCCGTGGTTTACAGTGAATTTATAATGGCGGCATACCTAACAATGCCCCTTAGCTATTATAAATTCACTGTAAACCATGGCTTCACGAGGCTTATTGCTTTATTTTACGAAGATACAGATGGAATAAAAACTATTTTTGAACCATTAAAACTACTTTAACTATAATTTTCCTCGATAAAACGATATGAGCAGTTCGATAAATGTTCGATATAATTTTTATGTGCCAAAAGCGGAACAAAACAGCACAAATCATTTGAATCGCGCCACACGGACCATTTATCCGCTCGGACCAAAGTTTAAACTGCCGCCCTGCGCAAGCTTACTAGAGAAGATGTATTTATTATCTCGATGCGGCGTGGACGCGTCTGGAAAAACGGAGCGCGTTGCACCGCATGCACGTCCCTTCTGTTATGAGCGCAGCTGCAGCGCGCCGACATTTGAAATAACGAACTTGAACATGCAACAGACGCGATATGGGAACGGCTCCGTCACGCGAGCACTAAACATCGCTATGAGATCCAGTGTGAAACACTTGAATTCAGCGATGAACACAAATGATTCTGTGATTCAAACTAGTTTAAAGCTGTGTGCAACGAGACAGTCAGAAGGCTTTTCAATCTACACATCGCCATCATTTACCATGGATTTACTGTAGTAACACTCACTGCACCATGGTATTGTGGCAGCAATGTGGGATATTCACATTGAATTTTATTACAGGAGTAATGGTGTATAATTATAGTATGTATGTATTTATGATTAAGCTATAGTACGTGTGCATTTATACTGAATGTTTTTAGACTACCGTTTTTCATACAAATAGGCTACCTATATAACCATGTAGTTATTTTTACCATGGTATTGAGGTACCATTATGTGTTTATCATGATTTAAAACGTATGCTTGCTACTATGGGAGACCAATGCTTAATAAAAAAAAAAAATAAATAAATTTAACCATATAAAACCGAGGTTGCTACAATTTTTACAGATGTTACTGACTGATAATGAACAAAAATTTACCTCTGCATCCTCAAGCTACTATCAAATGTGCATTTCTAAGAGACAAAAAGTGATTTTACTATTTAACTATTATTGTTAGGACTTTAAACTGGAAAGAAATAGAGATTTGACATTTATCGTGATAATTATCAATATCGACTGACATGAAAAAAATCATCGTGATAATTTTTTTGCCCATATCGCCCAGCCCTACTTTAACTTATCGTCGTAATTTAAAATAAAAATACAAAATGAACTAAAAATCAAGCTAGGTAAATTTCCAAATCTTTGCTTACAGTCTGACACTTCAAGTTGGCAGTTAGAGAACAGCTTATCTTGATCACCTGCTTAACCTTAACCAGTCTTGGTTGTCTTCATTCAGTATGCTGTCTCTGCTTAGTTGCTCTGTTATGTCAGCAAGAAGGCGTTTATGAGGAAACTCATTAAATGAAAGTTTTCTAGCGAAGGCATTAATTCCAAACCAACAGACTTTGTCATAGAGTGACATGTTTGTCCGGTTAGAGGAGAAAGGTTACCTCTGTCTACTTTCACTTTTGGTGTGGCTAACCTTTCATTAGTAAGAGAGAGGAGGAGGGAGCCAGCCAACGCCATGTTTTATTTACAACTAGCGTGGCGGAGAGTAGAATACGACACACATGAGCAATTTTGTTTGAGAATATGTTGGACTACTATGATATTTGTGTGTGTTTTCACATTTTTACAATGGAAACCATAGTTTTGTCTGAATAAAATCATAACGCCAAACCTGTTTGTCTGTGGAACACTAAAGAAAAATTTGGACCCCATTGACTTTTATTGAACAGCTGGAACATTCTTCAAAGTATCTTATTTCGTGCTCCACAGAAGAAAATTGTACAATGGCTGCATGTTACTGCAAGAGCGTTAGATTTTATGAATGTTTGAACCTACTGCAGTGCAAACGCATATTTCCCTCATCCTCGATTGGCTTTTGGTTTCGTCTTTTGCTCTGCATAATGTAATGGAGTGAGCGGTGTGGAGATTGAAGCGTTCAGAAGGTCACTGCATACTCAAGCAGTTCCTGCTCTTTCAGGCCTGATCAAAACATCGCCCCACTCATCCAGCCATAAACAATCGCTCGCCCTCCTTCACACATGCCTTCCTCCAACACAGATGCACGTACGCTGAATATATAAAACTGTTTTCTGTCTGCCAAGTGGAATATTTGGGCTAAATGTGCTTCTGCAATAACGAGATTATTGAAAAGACTATATATGATCCTTGGAGCCGAGGCTATAAATGGCACATTTTTTTCCAGTCTCGTTACATAATCTGTATTGGTTGAGTTTCCTAACGTCACATCCTCTCTGGCTGTAATACAAACAGGGACAGTATGAAATGGATCGCTTGTTTCCGATCAAGATTTGCTGAGCTAGAATCAATATTGCCATTCATAAAATGCATAACCATTAAATAAATATGAGCCTTGACAACAGCTGTTTTCATTTAGAAATTGCTAGTAAAATCTACAAACAATTAGAAAGAAACATCAATTTTGAAACTAAAACAGAAAAAGTATTTTCTTGTAAAATGGAGTCCATTAATCCTTGTTTTATGTATAACTTCAAAATAACTAAATAAATAAATACATATATGAAAATAAAAATAAAATATAATAATAATAACAATAATAATAACAACATTATTAATAATAATAATAATAATAATATTTTTTGTAGTGTACAGGTTTATTATGACCTCATTAGTTTGTTTAGATTCAGATTTATGCAAAAAACAATATTTTGCCACATAATGTGCAACGATTAATTGTGAAATAGTATTATAGTATTTATATACTATTACAGAAATAGTATTTTCTTGCAAAATGTAGTCCAATAATCTTTGTTTTATGTATAACTGCAAAATAACTGACTAAATAAATAAATACATAAATGAAAATTAAAAAAGAAATAAAAATATAATCCTATTAATAATAACAACAACAACATTAATAATAATGCTAATAATAATAATATTTTTGTAGTGTACAGGTTTATTATGGCCTCATTAGTTTGTTGGTTATTTACAGTTGTAATTAGATTTATGCAAAATACAATATTTTGCCACATAATGTGCAACGATTAAACGTGATTAATCACATCAAAAACAAAAGTTTTTGTTTACATGTTGTGCACATTTATTATGTATATATAAATACACACACATGCATAGATATATTTAAGCAAAATATGCTATGTTTATATATTACATATATTAATATACAATATTAATTATATCAATAAAAATACATACATGTAAATATTTTCAAAATACAATTCAAAAACTTTTATTTTGAGTGTAATTTGGATTAATTGTTGCACAGCACTACATAATATACACTAAAAATTATGCTAACTTATTTTTTTACTAATTATTACTTAATTGTTTTGCTAAAAATGTTTTAATATATTAAATATTGTAAACTGTAAATATGTAGTAGAGCTGTTTTGTATAATACAGTGAGTTAAATAGGTATTTATAATTTTTTTTCTAACTTTATAGTTACAAAATATAACATAAGATAATTCCTTTTCAAATTAATGATATGTAAATGTATCTAAAATAGCATAAACAGTATTTTAAAAACACTGTGTCCATTTAAATATATTATAATTTTACAGTAGTGTCAGCTTTCTCTCTAATAGTAAAATGAATGATTTTATGTAGGCTAGATATTTTATTTTTCTTATAAATTTAACTGTATATTGTATTGTTTTATTATTATTTTATTTTTTGCCATGAATACAGTCTTTGATTGTAATAAAGCATTAAAACTGTTAGTAAACAGTGGTTGTGCCAGAGTCATGCCATAATTTATGAAATTATGCTAGATTTAAATTCTCGTACAAAATTATATTTTGACATAATCAACTCTGAATCTTTTTTTGTTTGTTTGTAGACAAGTAGACAACATTATCAAAATATTACTGTATTAATCATAGCAGAGTGTTTACTGTACATTTCAAGCAACTCTATACTTTATACTTTAGCATTTGGGGTTTTCATTTGCATTGGTCTGTTTGGACGGATAAGAATAGCTGTCATGATCGCTGGCGATATATGAGAGGAGGCGCTTGATGAATTTATTTAGGATTTTCGTGCGACGGCAGATGCGGCTCGGACTGCAGCTGGCTCTCATACTCTCTAACGCAGGTGGTTCCTGTTTCATTAGTGTCTTTAAGGCCACAAACATATGCAAATGCAGAGTGAATTGTAAGTGTGCTGTAACATGTATTTTTGCATTACTGTGGTGGTAATATACCTCAATACTCATAGAAATGATAAAGTTAGCTTTAAATGTTTGTGACAAATGACAGTGACAAATATCAGCACAGTCCATGATAAAGATTAGGGGAAATTAATTAGCAATTTGTAGGACTGTTAAACGATTAATCGCGATTAATCGCATCTGAAATAAAAGATTGTGTTTACATAATATATGTGTGCGTACTGTATATAAATATTTAAAAAAATATATATGTTATGTTCATGTTTAAAATATTTATATAAACACAAACTTTTATTTTGTATGCAATTGATCGCGAGGAAAAACTTTGGTAGCACCTTACAATACAGTTCCATTTATTAGCATTAGTTAAGGTAGTTAATTTTAGCATTTACTAATACGTAATTATAATCTAAATTTGTATGTGTTAATATGTTAATATCTATCTATCATCTAACCATTACTATCTATCTATCTATCTATCTATCATCTAACCATTCTAACCATTACTATCTATCTGTCTATCTATCTATCTAGAAACATGCTAGCGACATGCTAATTATTCTAGAAACATGCTAGCAACTTTGCTAATTATACTAGAAACATGCTAGCAACTTTGCTAATTATACTAGAAACATGCTAGCAACTTTGCTAATCATGCTAGAAACATGCTAGCATCTTTGACTATAATCATCAGAAACATAGCAACTTTCTTAATCATGCTAGAAACATGCTAGTTAATCAACATCTTGAACTAATCATTTAGAAACATCTAGCAACTTTGCTAATCATGCTAGAAACATGCTAGAACCTGCTAATCATGTTAGAAACATGCAAATCATCTGAAACAAGCAACTGCAATCATGCAACATAACTTTCTAATCACGCAGAAACATGCTAGCAACTTTTTAATGCAACTTTGTTAATCATGCTAGAAACATCTGTGCTAATCATCCAGAAACATGCTAGCAACTTTGTTAATCACAACTTTTAATCATAGAAACATGCTGCAACTTTGTTAATCAAATCTTTAGAAAACATGCTGCAACTTTGCTAATCATGCTAGAAACATCAAAAACTTCAATAAACATGCTTTGTTAATCATGCGAAACATGTTAGCAACTTTGTTAATCATGCTTAGAACAAATCAGCTAACTTGCTAATCATGCTAAAACATGCAACTTTGTTAATCACCATGCTACAACTTTGTTAATCACAACTTTGTTAATCCGCTAGAAACATCTAGCAACTTTGTTAATCGCTTTGGGAAACATGCTAGCAACTTTGTTAATCACAACTTTCTTAATCATGTTAGAAACATGCAAGAACTTTGCTTAATCATGCGTCTTAGCAACCTGCTAACTTTGAAACATGCTAGCAACTTTGTTAATCAGTTAAACATGCTAGCAACTTTGTTAATCATGCTAGAAACAAGCTAGCAACTTTGCTAATCATCTTAGAAACATGTTAGCAATAATCATTGTTAATCATGCTAGAAACATGCTAGCAACTTTGTTAATCATTTAGAAACATCAAACAATAATCATCTAACTTTGAAATCATGCTAAAAACATGTTAGCAACTTTGCTAATCACGCTTAGAAACATCTGCTTTGTTAATCAATGTAATCATAGAAACATCGCTTTTTTTAATCATCCTAGAAACATGCTAACAACATGCTAATCAATGCTAGAAACATGCTACCAACTTTGCTAATCATGCTAGGAAACATGCTAGCGACTTTGTTAATCTCGCTGGAAACATGCCAGAACTTTGGTAATCTTAGAAACAATGCTTCTAATCAGTTGGAAACATGCTAGCTTAACTTTTGTATAAACATCCAACTTAGAAACATGTTAGCAACTTTCTTAATCATGAGAGTAAAATCATCTAGAAACATGTCGACTTTTTAATCACTAAAACATCATGCAATCATCTTAGAAACAGCAACTTTGCTAATCATGCTAGAAACATGCTAGCAACATGCTAATCATGTTAGAAACCTGCTAGTAACTTGTTAATTATCTATCTATCTGACAGACTACATTCAAACTTTAAAACTTCTAAATATAAATTTCAGACTGAAAACCATCCAAACTTAAAACTTCTTAAACTATTTAAACTTTTCAAACTTCTTAACTTTTCAAACTTTTCAAACTTTTTCAAACTTTCTGGTCCGGCTTTCTCAAGCCAACTTAAAGTTTGTCTTGACGAACTTTTTTATCTAGTTTGAAATTGAGATTTATACATCATCTAAAAGCTGAATAAATAAGTTTTGTTATGAAAGGACAATATTTGGTCGAGATACAACTATATGAAAATCTGGAATCTGAGGGTGCAAAAACAACCTTTTTTCACCTTTAAAGTTGTCCAAATTAAATTTTTACTAATCTAAAATTAAGTTTTGATCTATTTACAGTAGGAAATTTACAAAATATCTTCATGGAACATGATCTTTACTTAATACCCTAATGATGTTTGGCATAAAAGAAAAATCAATAATTTTGACCCATACAATGTATTTGTGGCTATTGCTACAAATATACCCGTGCTACTTAAGACTGGTTTCGTGGTCCATGTTGTTGCAAAGTCAAAATAGTCATCTACACTACAATGAATGATGTTTCTGTCCTTTACATACTTCTGTGTTCTTGTTTGGGTCCAAAGATGTTTGTGACACTTTTTTTCCATACCCTCTTCAGTCTTTGCTCTGACCGCTAATGTTTGCACATATACTGAAAAGAACAAGCAGGAACAGACATGGTTTTTGTCCTGCATAGTTTTTCCTTACAAGAAACAACAAATAAGGAACTACCTGACGAAAAGTCTAAATGGGATGTGCCTTGCCCGTTTATGATTGTTGACGAAGTGCTGTCTAAAATAAAACAATAAAAAAACTGCTGCCTTTGTTTTTCCACAGACACCATGTGCACCTTGATGTCTCTCTGTGACCCGCGTCAGTGATTTTATCACTGATCCACCGTCTCTGCATTGGTTGTCGTTGTGCGCAACCCTCATCCAGAGAGGAGTTCTGGGTACCTTCATGGCAGGGGAGAAGGGCCGTCGCAGCGCCATGGATATCAAGCGCCTAGCGGGCCTTCTGCAGCGCGGAGCCGGGCGATTGCTGGTCATCGACAGTAGGACTTTCTCGGAGTACAACGCCTCGCATGTGCACGGCGCCGTCAACGTCTGCTGCTCCAAACTGGTCAAGAGGAGGCTTCAGCAGGACAAGGTGTCAGTTACCGAGCTCCTCCAACCCAACGGAAAGGTCAAGGTATCAAGTGTGTGTTTGAGAGAGAGCGTGTGGCTAGTTTACGTAATCGAGAAATTGGGGAACCGCATCAGAAAGGTTAATGGTTGATGTTTGTACGCGGACAGCTGCGAGCCTTTGAAGGGATCGTTTTACGATGCTGTTAGTTTTGTGTGGACTTCACAACCGTGTCGTTGCACAACATCATAATGAAGTAATGTTTACTTGTGAACACTCATTAAAGAGTCTCTGTTTTGGCACCAACGTGCAACATCTGCAGTCGAATTCATATGCACGTTTAGTATTTGACACTTCCTCAATGAGTTTGTAATTAGGTGTCGTGAGTTTGAAGTTGAAGAAAATGCTTGAGAAGGTCAGATTGGATCAAGGGTCTCTGGCTAGCAGCTACTGTAGCATTTCTAAATTTGGAAGGACCACTGTAGGTTTATTGGTTATCAGAGGCTCTGAAATTGGAGACTTGAGTTTTCCATGACTTCTACATCAAATATGACATCATTTTTCCCGCCTGACTGGCATGCCAAGTCTTTATATTTTTAGGCACTCTGTGAAACTGACAGAACTCTTAGGGGGAAATCCAACCAGCGACAGATGTCACGTAAAACTCCACAGCTGCCACAGCTGATGAGGTCAATGTCGAAAACCGATCCGCCTTTATTGCACGCCTCGCTTTCCGAAAAAATTACATGGATTTTCTGTCAGCTTACAATGCAAATAAATGGTCTCATGCCATGACGGAACGCTCTGTTTTTGGCGTGTCTTTGTGATTGTTGGTTCATGAAATCAATTTCGTTAGTTCCTCATATTTAGATTCACGAATGAGTGAGTGATCTTTCATGCATTTAGTTCACCTTGTGCTTTTCTGGTTCATTAATTTTTTTTTTTTAACTGCAGCTGTGAGTTTGTGTCATTCCCCTAAATTTCTGCAATTAAAATATATTGGCTTTCGATTTGTAAGATGTAAATTTGTTGGGTTTGAAAGTAATAGACTTCCGAGCCCATTTTAAACTGTTCATTAGATGCTTATTTTTGTCCTATCAAATCATTTACATGATTCTCACTTACAGTTGAGGTCAAAAGTTTGCAGAATATGCAAAATGCATGTTATTTTTTTATTTAGTACTGACCTGAATAAGATATTAAGCGAAAATAACAGGTGGACTTATAAAAATGACCCTGTTCAGAAGTTTACATACACTTGATTCTTAATACTATGTTGTTACCTGAATGATCCACAGTTGTGTTTGTTTTTTTGTTTAGTGATAGTTGTTCATGAGTCCCTTGTTTGTCCTGAACAGCTAAACTGCCTGGTATTATTCAGAAAAATCCTTAAAAACTAAGCATTAAGAGCTGGGGATGAAAACATTTTGGATCTGAAGATCAGGGTAAATTTTACTTATTTTGTCTTCTGGGAAACATGTATCTTCTGTAGCTTCTGAAGGGCAGTACTTAATGAAACAAATATGATATTTAGGCAAAATAAGAAAAATGTACACATCTTCATTCTGTTCAAAAGTTTTAAATTTTTGGACCTCAACTGTACATAACTATTCAGCACCTGGATATTTCGGACACCTCCTTTAATACAGTGTGTTATTCATTTATTTGTTTATTTTTTAAAAGACAGGAATATGGTGCTTGCCCTAAACGTGTCAGCTCTGGGCCTTTCTGAGCTATTTGTTTCCCAAAAAATGGGCACTTTGATTCGGATCTGCTGGCCAAAACCAGTTCCATCTGAACTTAACAGAGTGGCACTGTTTTCTTGAGTCACTCTTTCGCAGCATTCCCCATTTCTTTCCATAGCCGAGCCTAGAGGCTGTGTGGCTTTTATTATCTCCTTCAGTAAAGAGGATAACGCTCGTGATTAATGCAAGTCCTGGATAAAGCTGGAGCTATCTGGGTGTAAGTGGGGGAAGGCGGGATGGGGCGAATTCTGGAAACTCTTTGTTATTGGATGAGCATGACATCATAATCTTTAGTGTGGCCATTGGCAGAGCGCTAGCAGAGCACGTGCAAAACGTCTACGCGACTAGCGCAGCATCCAGACAAAACCCTACCCCCTCCATCCCCCCCACCGCTTTGGACAGCTGCCATTGCCAGAAGTTGTGGCATCAATGTGCGAGCTGAAAGTAACGACATCACCGCAACCAAAGGCCACCAGTGTGGTCCATTGTGAGTGCGAATAAAGGAAGGAAGTGAAAGAGGGTATTAATGGACGAGCAGCGCACATCCACACTGAGATAATGCCGAGGTCCCCCATGGCTCTGTGTTCGGCCCATTTCAGATTACATCAGCGGAAGGCACCATATGCACCGATTGCCTGGCCTGCATTGTAAATGGGTCAGTGTTAAGTGCAGTAGATAGAGTGCAATGGTACAAGAGCGGGACTTCCTCTGCAGCCTCGAACAGTCTTGGCTTATGGTAATCTGTGCTGCTGAATGTTCCGTTGAGCTGGTACTGACAGATGGCTATGCGCTCGCCTAGAGCGAAGACAGCCGAATAGGCAGATCTTAAGGATGTGCGGACTGAACAAAGACAGGAAGATTATTCTCCAGGCCTTTATCTTGTACTCTTTGTAGAACACCACCTTTTAAAAATTTCACATGTAGAAATTAATAGAGTTTTATATTTTTGAAAGAAAACGCTGATGGTGCTTTTCGCCGCGCAAAAATCGTCGGCGTGATAATAGGGTGATGCGAGGCATTGCTAGTGTTGTCTGTGGGAATTGCTAGCCTACTCTTAAGTCTCCATGACATTTTGATGGCATTTTTTTGGCATGGGTTCCTTTTTCAAGTCTTTGGAATTTTTTTTTATCTTAGACTGTTGTCTGCTAAAATCAAGAGACTTGAGACTTGAGTCTCTTCAGATCACAAACCTGACGTACGTGCAATATAGTATTGCAAAAATAACATTTCGGTAATTAAATTTGGACCATCAAGTAATTGAAGAAATCAAAACTTTTATTTTAGTTTTTCCAAAAACTTCAGTACGTCACTACTGTACTGCATTCTTTAATCATAATCAAACTCTTTCCAGCTTTAGTCAAATTGCTCAAAGCAGCATCATGGAATTAATGGTTATACAAGGTGCTTGAAGTGTTTGAATGTGACTTTTTGAAATGTAAGAGTTGGAAAACCCTGGAAAATAGCAATATTCCTGAAGAGGTACTGGAAAAGTGCTTGAATTACTGAAAGACAATGTATCTATGAAATAAGTGTTCAATTTTTTCAGTAAGCACATATCAAAGCAAAATTGACAAAATTCAAAAAGCATCATACTTTTTCACTTATTTTAGTTAATGTCATAAAACTAACAAGTTTTATGTAGCTGTATTGACAATTCGCTGAGTACACAGTAAAATGTTTTCACTGAAGATATGAAAGGAGGAACAGATAAACCAAATCAATTGATCATTTACACTGGAACCACTTCGATTGATTCAAACTCATGACTTTGGTCATTTATTTCAAGCGATTCACTAGCAAGAGATATCAAAGCCATTCATTTTTGAATTTTGATATTGCTTGTAATAATTTTAAAAAGCACGTAGTGATAGCTGAAAGGGAGCTTGTCGAAACTTCTGCACTCCAAGTTCTGGTCAGAAATGATGCTTCGCAAATCATTATTAAGATCAGGACTTGGGAGCGTGGATTGTGAAACATTAGATTTAGATCAGAACTTTAGAGTAGGTTCACAAATCTTTTGCTTTAGATTAGAACCGATCTGAATCTTTTGATTCAGATCAGGACTTTGGTGAGTTTGTAAATCATTTGATTCAGTTTGTGACTTCAGAGCACATATCATGAATAATTTGATATAGATCGGAACTTCGCGTATCGCGAATCATTTGATTTAGACAGGGACTTTAGCGTATTTGGCGTATGCCAAATAATTTGATTTAGATCGGAACGGGTTCGCAAATCATTTTGCAAATCTAAGTCACATGATTCACGTTCCGTGCTCCGAGTCCTGGTCTGAAATGATGGTTTGCAAATCATTATTCAGACCGGACTTGCATGAATCGAGAATCATTTGATTTAGATCGGAACTTCGGAGCACGGTTCGCAAATCTTTTGATTCTGATCGGGACTTCTGAGCTTGTATGTCGAATCATTTGTTTCAGTTTGGGACTTCAAATCACGTATGACCAATCATTTGAATTAGATTGGAACTTCGGAGCATGTATCGCAAATCATTTGATTTAGTTTGAAACAGGTTCGTGAATCATTTCGCAAACTGAATGATTCAAATCAAATGATTCACAATACATGATTTGAAGTCCAGATTTAAATCAAATGATTTGTGATACGCAAAGTTCGAATCTAAGTCAAATGATTTGTGATTCACACACAGAGTCCTGGTCTGAAATGATGGTTTGTGAATCACTATTCAGATTGGAATTTTAGAGCGCAGTTCGCGAATCTTTTGATTCAGATCAGGACTTTGGTGTGAGTTTGTGAATCATTTGATTCAGTTTGGGACTTCCGAGCACGTATCATCAATAATTTGATTTAGATTGGAACTTCGCGTATCATTTGATTTAGACCGGGCCTTTGGAGCGCGTATGGCAAATAATTTGATTTAGATCAGAACGGGTTTGTGAATCATTTCGCAAATCTAAGTCACATGATTCACGTTTCGCGCTCCGAGTCCTGGTCTGAAATGATGGTTTGCAAATGATTCCGATTGGTACTTCTGAGCTTGTATGTCGAATCATTTGTTTCAGTTTGGGACTTCAAATCATGTATGACCAGTCATTTGAATTAGATTGGAACTTCGGAGCACGTATTGCAAATCATTTGGTTTAGTTTGAAACAGGTTCGTGAATCTTTTCGCAAATTGAATGATTCAAATCAAATGATTCACAATACATGATTTGAAGTCCTGATCTAAATCAAATGATTTGTGATACGCAAAGTTCCAATCTAAGTCAAATGATTTGTGATTCACACTCCGAGTCCTGGTCTGAAATTATGGTTTGTGAAACATTATTCAGATCGGAACTTTAGAGCGCAGTTCGCGAATCTTTTGATTCAGATCAGGACTTTGGTGCGAGTACACGAATCATTTAATTCAGTTTGGGACTTCGAAGCACATGTGGCGAATCATTAGTTTCCAGCATTTCCGAGCAGTTTCGCAAATCTAATCTTTTTTTCTGATTTTTTTCTTAAACAATAGAAAACAGTTCTAAAAACAAAACAAAGAAGAAAAGTATTAACCGTGGTTTTACTAGTAAATGTGTAATACTTTAGTAGTAGTACTTTGCATGTGCTTCACTTTATTTTTGCCATTTTGTTTTATTAGTATTTTTTTATTTATCTATTTTTCTTCTTTTTTTCAAAGACGTTTTTTGATAAGTAAGATCTCTGATTGAAGTCTTTGAAAAATGTAATAAAATAATAGATTTTATACATTATACAAAAATAGCACACATCCACACTGAGATAATGCAGAGGTCCGCCATGGCTCTGTGTTAGGCCCATTTTAGATTAAATAGATATTGTAATTAAACAGCACATTATAAACTTAGTGCCAAAAATAATTAATTAATCAAATAATAGATATTATACTTAATACAGTACATTGTTCCAGCCCATCTAAAATAATATATTTATTGCCTAAAATAATAAATATTATAGAGATTGTCTGTACCCTTGTCTGTAACACTGACACTGTTATCAAACTAAATTTATGAACTGAATAAATGACACTGTTGTGTTCTGTAGAGTTGCTTTACAGCTGAAATAAAAGGTCAAATAAATGACTTGACTTGACGCTAAAAAGCTGTACGTAGCTCGCCATCCTGTAGCTTCCTACAGTTTCGATGTGAAAAATGACTTGCACATTGTTGACTGTGTCCTGGTGTGCCTAGTGAACGTGTGAAGGGACAGAGGACATACTTGTCAACAAGTTAAATTCTAACAGATGAGGCAGGCGACAAGTGAATGGCACTGGAGAGACGGTCTCAGGATATACGTGTCCGCACAGGCCCCAACAGGTGACACAAATAGAAATCGAACGTGCCATTTTTTAAATCCTGCTGATGTCACAGCATGCAAGCGATCTGAATGTGTTGTGTGACCTTGGGAGCATCCTGTGGCTCTTGGAACATGTCGCTATTTGACACGCTCGTCTTTGTGGGTGACACCTAACTATTACTGAACCTCTCCATGGCTTGGTTCAGTATTAAGTGGGTACCTAATTACAACCCCATAGCATTTGCTGACAGGATTTTCGAAGTGTCTCTGGCTATGTTCGGAATAGCATATTAACATACTATTTTAAATATATCTTGAGTATGCAGTATGTACTTGATACTATTCACATTGTGTACATTTCTGGATGCATGGAATACCTGAATGAATACAACAATATTGTAGTTGTATTTTAATGCAACTGTATTTAATATAGTTTCATTAGTTGCAATTTTAACTTGTGTTAAAATATTAAATGCATTATGTATTTATTTGATATATTATACAGTACATATTGATGAATAAATAATAGTGATGAATAAAGAATACGTTATATACATTATACAGTATATTATATGTTGTCTAAAATATATATTATGCATAACACAGGCCATTATATATTTGCTGTGTAAAATAGTAATTAAATAATACATATTATATATTTTATAATACATTGTTTACTTCTTTATTATCTAAAATAAATAGCAAAATAATAAACTAGATACTTTACTGTCTAAAATATGTTCTAAATTATATATTTATTGTCAAAATAATTCATAAAAATATACATTATATGGTACATTATATATTTATTGTCTGAAATAATTATTAAATAATAGATATTACACATTATATCAGTGCATTGTTTACTGTCTAAATTAATAAGTATTATACATAATACTGCACATTATATAGGCCATAATATTATTTTCTGAAATAATTATTCAGTAAAATAATTACAATATATGTTTACTCTCTGAAATAATTATTAAATAATAGATATTACACATTGTACAGTGCATTATATCTTCATTGTCTAAAATATTTTAATAACTAAAACAATATATATTGTACTTTATACAGTACAAAATATTTAATAAAGTAAAATATATTTTACATTATACAGGTCATAAAAGTATTGTCTGAAATAATTATGCAATAAAATAATAGATATTATATGGTATAGAGTACATTGTTCATTGTCTAAAATAATGAATAAATAAAGTATTATGTATAATTTATACATTACAAAACAAATACATTAAAAGATATTATACATTATACTGTACATTATACAGGCCATAATATTGTTGTCTGAAATAATTATTAAATAAAATACTAGATATTATATGGTATAGAGTACATTGTTCATTGTCTAAAATAATTAATAAATAAAGTGTTACATATAATAATTTATACAGTACAAAATTAATAAAAAGATATTATACATTTATTGTACATTATACAGGCCATAATATTAATGTCTAAAATAATTATTCAATAAAATAATAGATATTATATGGTATTCAGTACATTGTTTATTGTCTAAAGTAATGAATAAATAAAATAATATATTATATTTGATTCAGTACAAAATAATTAATAAATTACAATATATTATACATTGTACATAACATTATATATTGTCTTAAATAATTAATGTGTTATACATTATACAGGCCATAATATTATTGTCTGTAATCATTTTTAAACAAAGTAGTAGATATACTAAATACAGTGCATTTTGTTATTGTCTAAAATAATGAATAAATAAAATAATATATATTTATATTACACAGTGCATGAAACATTTTATTGTCTAAAATAATAAAATGATAAATATTATACATTATACAGGCCATTACGTATTATACATTTTCATTGCAGTGAATATCCCACAATGCAGTGCACTTCAATTACCTTCAATTTCCAGTGTAAAATATGATACAAAAAAAAATCTTTTTTAATTTTAAGGCAAACTAGACGTCACTAACTGAAGTAATAATATACTTATAATTTTGACGTTGACACGTTGACAAGGACTTATTATTAACGCAGTCACACGTGTGAACATGGCAGCGTTCGTGTTTGCCCTGTAGGTGACCCAGGCTTCAGCAGCCCTTCACGAGAGCCCATAATCCTCATGTGATGATGTCAACATCTAGATTTAGCCTTCATCCAATTAAGGCGGAACACCTTGTACAAAGGGGAGGGGCCTGCGGGAGACGGACAGGACGATGAGGAGCGAGGCCTAGTTTCTCACTGTCCGCAATCAATCAATAGCCTCAGTTTAATACCTTATCTAACAGCTAAGCTTCAATTGCATAATCGCTCAAGATAAATGAAGAGCAATACGTGTAAATGTACTCCAGGCACTTTAAAACCAGGTGCTGTTATTTAACTTTCGCAGTGGTTTGGGCTGGCAGGGAAACACGGTAATCTTCCACCGCGGCCGACCTTCGGCAGGTGACATCACCTTTTAGGCCCAACGCCAGGCTGATGGAGTCGTAATGTAACATGCACAGACTTTCGGTTTCTCACACATACGTCTTCTCACCGTCTTACTTGCTTTTAGATACACCCTGTTCGTGCTATTTCTAAATGAATGATCAATATAATGTGTGGTGAAGTGCAAAGCTCAGCTTAACTTGAATGAAAGGGAATATGATAACGTCATACTATAGATAGAACTGACTGAAGTCCATTGATGTGGATTTGAAATCAGGTCAGTGCTGTTTCAAATAAAGAGGCCAGGCTAAGTAAGATTTGACCTTTTATTTAAAGATATATTTCTTACTATGTAACAATCAGCTGATGTTTTTTAGTAGCTAAAGGGATAGTTCATCCAAAAATGAAAATTAGCACATGATTTACTCGTCCTCTACCCATCCTAGGTGTATATGACTTTCTTCTTTCAAACAAATACAATCCGAGTTATAATAAATGAAGTCCTGGCTCTTTCAAGCTTTATAATGGCAGTGAATGGGTGTTGAGATTTTGAAGTCCAAAAAAGTATTTAAATCCATCATAAAAAGTACTCCACACAGCTTCGGAGGGTTAATAAAGGCCATGTGAAGCAAATCGATGCATTTGTGTAAGAAAAATATTCATATTTACAACTTTATGAACCATAATCTCATACATGTACTGTCTAAAATAATTTAATAAATAAAATAATATATATTATACTTCAAACGGTACAAAATAATTGATAAAGTAAAATATATTATGTAGTTTATTATGTTTTGTATTGTCTAAATTATTAATAAGTATTATACGTTATATTGTACATTCTACCGGCCATAATATTATTATCTTAAATAATTATTAAATAAAATCATGCATATTATTCTACATTATACATTACATTATATATTTATTGTCTGAAATAATTAATAAATATTAGATATTACACATTATACAGTGCATTATATATTCGTTGTCTAAAATAATTTAATCGATCAAAAAATATATATTATACTTTCTACAGTACAAAATAATTAATAAAGTAAAATATGTTATACATCTTACAGTACATTATATATTTGTTGTTTAAAATAATAAGTATTATACATTATACTGTACGTTGTACAGGCCATAATATTGCCAGAAATAATTATTAAATAAAATAATAGATATTATACAGAATGCAGTACATTATATATATTCATCATCTGAAATATGTAGTAAATAATAGATATTATACATTATGCAATGCATTGTCTAAAATAATTTAATAAATAAAATAATATATATTATACTTCATATAGTACTAAATAATTAATAAAGTAAAATATATTATATAGTAAATTATGTTTTGTATTGTCTAAAATAATTAATAAGTATTATACGTTATATTGTACATTATACAGGCCATAATATTAATATACTTGGATTCACAAGAGTAGTTTTAAATATGGACTTTTTTCTTACACAAATGCATTGATTCACTTCATAAGGGCTTTATTAACCACCCGGAGCCATGTGGAGCACTTTTTATGATGGATGGATGCACTTTTTTTAGGCTTTAGAATCTCAACACCCATTCACTCCCATTATAAAGCTTGAAAGAGGCAGGACATTTTTTAATGTAACTCTGATTATATTTGTTTGAAAGAAGAATGTCACATACATCTAGGATGGCTTGAGGGTGAGTAAGTCATGGGGTAATTTCCATTTTTGAGTAAACTGTCCCTTTAACTGTGAAGTTTTAATAAACATTGTAATTCTGTGAGAGTAGTAAACAATTCCAAACCACAACTGGATTGATAACAACACAAACCACTTTGGAAATTTAGTGACCTCATCATATTCTTCTAAAAATGAAAATTCTGTCATTATTTACTCACTCTGAATCAGCTGAATTATTGGGGGAAAAAACTGATTCACTTTTTCTTTTCTTTTAGTTGACATTTTGGAACAGCAATCAAATCAAATCAAATCAAATCAAATCAAACAAATCAAATCAAATCAAATCAAATCAAATCAAATCAAATAATCGTTTCTCCAATGATATTTGTTTTACTGTCATGTGGAAAAACTTCAGGTCAACATGTCAAATGCATGGATACAAGATGTAAAATCTGTTCACCTGAAACATAATTACACAGCTTGCTGACAAAGAATTTTTCTAGAATTTTCAAGACTGATTTAAATGACTGACAATATAGCACAATGAATAGCATGAAGAATTCAATGACTTCAAAGAATTCAATTTTTGTGCATCACCAGTTTCTGCTATTCTGATAAACTTGCTTATTTAAACTTCAATGGATTATTTTCATGATTTTTAGTAAACAGCAACTTAAATTTCTGTTTCTTACACAGTCTTATGAGCCGCTTTGTGACGCTTGAAAGCTTAATTTCATCTTCATTTCAGTTGGATGGTCTTCAGAATTTCTTTTGTTTTCCACAAAGGAAATAAAGTCATACTTGGCTTATATTATTGCTTTTTTTTGACTATTTGCAGTGGTGTTGTGTATTCCAGTGAATATATTGACCGATATAACCAACCAATGCAGTTGTTGCAAAACACCCATGCATTCCCATTAATCGCCAATATTGTGTGTTTTTTGCTTTCAGCATGACTGTCCTCTTCTCATCCCTTTTTTTTTCTGTCCCTCCATCTTTCCTGATCTTCCTCCCCTGTCACTGGCCTGGTTTCTCCTCCCCTCCTCTCCTGTCTGTGTGTTTTCTCCAGTAGTGCTCCAGTATTGTAGTGAGTCATTCTGCAGCGGCTCTGGCTGATGGTCATGTGATTAAAAACTGCCTGACAACATTGAGACAGCGGGGCTCGCGTGCAGAACACACACACACACACACACACACACACACACACTCAGATTCAGGTCTTATGCACCGGTGCACACGTTAAAGCCTCACCATCACCGTTCAATGTGCAAAAGATGTGTTTTTTTCTGCAAAGGGTTGGCATTTGGAGCAGGAATATGAGAAAATCCCACACCTTTGCTGTCGATTTCACACTCTAAAGCATGACGTAAATGTAATGCATATTAAAAGCTAATGCATTTCTTAAAATACACTGTGATAGAATCAGAACTGCATTGATTGATAATCCGGACAGATTGATTAATGGGTCAATACTTACAAATGCATGGCCAAAATGTTGTCTCCCTCCCTCTTGTGTCAGTTCCACTATCTATCTGTCTTGTTTTTAAGTGAGTTTTGAGTGTAATATTAATAATATATTGTTTATAAAAACATATTAATGTTCAGTTCATATGTGTATTATAATATACAGTATATTGTTAATTCCAGTCCATCAACCTTCTCAATATATGCAAATGTGTATTATTAAAATATATGTATTAAATAAACATATGTATTTAATATTCATCCTTTATATAATGTATTGTATTATAATAATATATATTCACTGATGCTGCAGTAATTACTGTTATTTCTATTATAACTGTTATACTGCAAATAATAAATACTAATAATAATCTTATACAAATATATTATGTAAACAAATAAAAATTCATATCATATCATTTTAGTTTGTATAAATTCTATTTAAATATGTACATATATTAAATAATATAGTTTGTATAAACACAACAATATTCATTTTATATATAATATGAACAATGCTGTACAATAATGTTCAGTCTTATACTGCAGTAAATATTGTAACAAACATTAATATTCAAATGTATTAAGATATATTGTGTATATAAACATTTATATTCAAATGTATTAATAC
Source organism: Labeo catla (assembly GCA_012976165.1). Lineage (NCBI taxonomy): Eukaryota > Metazoa > Chordata > Actinopteri > Cypriniformes > Cyprinidae > Labeo > Labeo catla. The sequence goes on from VONZ01000460.1 coordinate 373,784, forward strand.
TATACAGTATATTATACCCATTAAATATGTGTTTGTATACAATGATGTTTAACAAAATGTATTATTTACAATATTAGATATTTATTATTTATAATATTTATACTATTTGCTGCAATATCCATTGTTAAGGATTGTAAATGAATGAGTGAATTTATAATTTAATTTGTTTATATTTTTACGTATTTATAACAATGTATTCATACTAATTTATGTTAATAAATGTTTATATGAATAATCAGTAATATTCACTTATATTCACTTTATAGGGCCTATTGAAATCCAATTAATTTTTTTCCCAAATTCCATATTTATTTATTTATTTATTTTCCCAAATTCTATTCAATTTTTATTCCCCCAGGTTTAATTTTTTTGGATTCTGTTTTTCCCCCGTTTTAATTTTTCTAGACTCTGTTTTACATTAGTGCTGTCAAATGATTAATTGCAATTAATTGCATCCAAAATAAAAGTTTTTTTGTTTATTTAATATATGTGTGTGTACTGTGTATATTTATTATGTGTATATAAAGACAGACATATGCAAGGATATATTTTTAAAATATATCCTATATTTTATTTATATATATATATATATATATATATATATATACACACTGTATGCATGTGTATTTATGTATACATAATAAATATACACAGTACACACACATATATTACGTAACCAAAAACTTTTATTTTGGATGCGATTAATCACAATTAATTATTTGACAGCACTAAAAAATATTAATCAAAAAGCATGTCTAATTTGAAATCATAAAACTAACACAATTTAAGGGTAATTAATTAAAAGCTCTATGAAATAAGGTTTTTTTTTCTCTTGTTAATAGTTCTGTCACAATTTCTTCAAGTTAAACCGAACTTGTACTTTGACGGGTTGCTGTAAAGACTTAAAGGTGTCTGTTTACGTGGACAGTTTTTCTCAAAAAGAAATGGTAAAATGCTCATGAAGTGACTCTCAGAGCAGTTCTAGAGATTATGTTTGTGTTCATGTACTCATATACTGAGGCGGCAAAGGTTAAAAACACTGCAAGCGTCACGCGCGCTTCAGCACGTGTGTAGTAAATGAAACTGTGCATCTGCGCCATTCATTCACACAGAGACATGCAGAACATGCAGGTATTTAAATAGCATATTTTCAGCTTAATATTCACAGACACTAGTCCATATTGTGTTTTGACTTAAGTGTACTGACCTACTTTCGATTTATTCATCCAAACTTGGCAAATTCCGTCACATTCCGTGTTATACATTAAATTCCATTTTTATTAATAAGATTCCGAGATTCGGCCCGCGTTTTCCGCATCGTGGAAATCATAGGGCCCTGACTTTACATATCTGATTGTTCCATCTGATTACATAAATAATATTTATGATTATTTGAGCTATTTTTTGTACAATACATATGTCATCATAGCAGCCTTGCTATATTGTGAAAATAGTCAGCTGTGTGTTTGCCCTCAGCTTACTGTGACGTGTGACATCTGAGTCTGACTGATGTGTTCCTGTGTGTGTTTGTGCTCTGAAGGTTGATCTGGGCCGGAGGCAGGAGGTGGTGGTGTACGATCAGAGCACGAAAGACGCCGGTCAGCTTCCCAAAGACAGCTTCGTCCACATCCTCCTGAGCAAGCTGGATGGCACCTTCCACAGGGTGTCTCTGCTGACAGGTACAGACATACTCCAACTCTGCAGACTTGAGCTCTGATCTGCTGGAGAGAGACGGGAACGTGTCAGTTCTGGTTTACACCAGCAGAGGGCGTTTCTTACATCACACTCTTGTTTTCTGCTGTCACTCCCTCACATTTACTTTATATGTATCTGTCTGTCTCTTTAATTTCCCTTACGGCTCTGTCTTGTCTGACTGTTTTGTTTTCCGTGTAAATGAATCAGAGGCCTTGATGATTTATGTTGTTCGCTGACAGACATTTTTGTTATGTCATCACTGGAGGAATGCACACGCTCGACTGCTCCGGTACTTGTTTTGCACCATGTAGTTGTCGAGTTAAAACACTTTTCAAGGTTTGCAGAGTGATTTTCCTTTGCGTCGTTTTTTGCCATAGACAACAACGAAATTCTCTGAAACCTACCTAAATCTTCCCGTTACCACTGTTGTTAAAGGCTGTAAATTTTTATATGTAACTTTTTATGTTTGACTACATTTTATTTATTATTAATATTGGTCACTGAATTAATAGTAATTATTATAAATAATAATAAGTTAATAACTTAAATACGTTTTTTTAGTGGGTCGATAAAGCTAGCTTTTTGGAAACTAACATTTTATGACAATAAAGAAATTATTTACAGTTATTTTAATTGTTATTTTAATTGTTATTAAATACAGCTTTTTAAATACAACTTTTTTGTCCTTTTTTTTAATGCTTTTATTAATGCATATTGATCATTGAATTAGTAGAAATTTTATTAAAAAGTTTAAAAAAATGTTTTAATATTTTTTAAACCATTTTATTTTAAACTATTTGATGTAATGTAAAACAATAATTACAATAATAATAATAATAATAATAATAAAGGACAAATGTCATGTACCTTTTATTATTTTTAATATATGTTGTTTTTCATATATTTATTATTTATTTATAATATAATATAATATAATATGCATCTCTTTTGTCCTTATTTGTTTTATGCTTTTATTAATGTATATTGGTCATTGAATTAGAAAAAGAAATTAAAAATGTTTAAAAATGCATTTTACTAGTTTTTTTTAAACCTTTTGATGTTACATTAAATAATAATAATAATAATAATAATGCATAATAATAATAAATGTATTTATTAATGCATATTAGTCATTTAATTAGTAGAAATTCAAAACGTTTTAGAAAAGTATTTTAATTGTATATTTTAATCTATTTGATTTTAAACTATTTGATGTAAATAATAATAATTACTGCATATTATAAAACTTTTTTGAATGTGTTTTTAATAGTGATTTTTTTTTATTAAAAATGTAAATTGTGTTAATAATATTTTAACTAACTGATTTTAAACCATTACATTAAATAATAATAATCATCATAATAAATAATTAACAGAATTTCATGTACATGTCTTAATTATTATTTTTAATATATATGTATATTGTGTTTAAGTATAGGCAGAATTGTATAATATAAGAAATAATATTTAAATAACATAATATGTAATACAATATTTAATCAAAATACTTTGCAGTGGATACTGCAGTAATGTAAATATTTTAAAAAGTAAATAGTGTCTAATAAATGTAATAAATTTTGTCTAATTTAAACAATATTATCTATAACAATAATATATAAAACGATTTATGTAAATACACACACACACACACACACACACATATATATATATATATATATATATAGTGTATTTATGTGTGTGTGTATATATATATATATATATATATATATATAATACTGTTAAATTATACAAAATATTATAACGCAAGATATTATTGTACAATTTAAATCTTAAAGCAATATATCGTAGTAATATATATTAATATATTGTTTATATTTAATACATAAACATTAATATTTACTTCACATATAATTAATATATTACAGTACTTTCAAAATACATCAGTCTTAGATACAGCAATAGATACTGTAAATATTGTAAATAATGAATCAAAACGCCCATCCTTTTCTGCACGACTTCTGAGGAAAAGCATTAAAGATGTAATGCTAACCATTGTGCAGCTGCTGTGCACTGGTCTGACAGGAATCTCCTGCTGTCAATCAAATGATGTCATGATAAACAAATGAGCTGCTGCTCGCCAAAGGCATTAACCCGCATATAGACATCAAACCCCAAAGAAAACGCTTCAGACATTTTTTACATCCCAAAAATACCAACTTTTTGTCACTCCCTGTAATAAATACTTTCTGTTAAAAGCGAGCATCACAGCACAGTTCATCTCTCAAAGTGATGAGTCTGTAGAAATCCTCACAGTAGGCAGTTTTTCGTGAAGCTTATGTTTTTTTTTCCTCTCACTTCTTGCTAAGCTTCTTGATCCAAATGTGTCAGCAGTGTAAAGAAGCTCAAATTTATTTCAGTCAGGATTTGGGGAAATTTCACCACTTCTGCAAATCTTTGATTATGTGGCTGCATGCGCTGAAGCGTCTGTCACTTTTTAAGCTTAAGACCAACTTGAATCACATTTAGTGTTTTCGGAAAGCTTAAATTAGAAAAGTGCCACACATGACATGGGAAGTTAAAACAGCCATCGCTGAAGCTGAGACAGCATCTTTGATGTAGAAAAAACGCTTTTTTAACCTAAAACTAGACTGTTGGATATTAATATAAAACACTTTAAAGTATAAAACGCAATTATTAGTGCCATTTGCTAAAATGCTTGCTTTACTATTGCTCAGTCGCTGCGTAGACACTGCTGTTGGGTGCATGAAATATGAACTTTTTTCAATATCCGTGCTTGTATTATCATTCTCAGACTGTGAAAATAGTTCTTTGTGTAAATGAGGCCAGAAAAGAAGACGTCATGATTTTATTAAGACCATATTAAGACAATATGGATGACAAATGGCTCTTGGCGGCCTTTGATAAACATTAAAGGACAGCTCTAGAGGAGATGATGTAATGTTTCTGGATGTATTCGATCCAGAACTTGCAGGGATGAAAGCTTTTGCGTGTCTCCTGTTGCTCTTAAATATAGCATATTTCGCTACAGATCTCTTCTACTTATTTTAGTTGAACATCTTCATTACATTAACTTTAGATGTGTGTATTTTATGTTAGCATATGCGTATATAAATGTGCATTATACCAGAAAAAAGTTTTTGAACAGTAAGATTTTTAATTAAAGTAGTCTCTTCTGCTCACCAAGCCTGTATTTATTTGATCCAAAGCACAGCAAAAGCAGTAATATTGTAAAATATTTTTACTATTTAAAATACCGGCGTTCTATTTGAATATATTTTAAAATGTAATTTATTTTTATGATCAAAGCTGAATATTTAGCATGATTACTCCAGTCTTCAGAGTTACATGAACCTTCAGAAATCATTCTAATATTCTAATTTGCTGCTCAAGAAACATTTATTATTACTATCATCAATATTCAAAACAGTTGAGTAGAAGAGAAAGATCTAAAGATCAGCATTTTTTGGTACAGAAATTATAGAAATTAATTCTTTTATTTAGCAAGGATGCTTTAAATTGTTCAAAAGTGATGATAAAGACATTTATAATTTTTGCAAAAGATTTCTATTTCAGATAAATGCTGTTCTTCTGAACTTTCTATTCAAACTTTCTATTCAACATAATAATGTTTTTTGAGCAGCAAATCAGAATATTAGCATGATTTCTGAAGGATCATGCGATTGGAGTAATGATGCTAAAAATTCAGCTTTGAAATCACAGGAATTAATTACATTTTAAAATGTATTCAAATAGAAAACAGTTATTTTAAACAGTAAACAGCTGTACTTTGCATCAAATACATGCAGGCTTTTTAAAAAAAAACATTAAAAATCTTACTGTTCAAAAACTTTTGACTGGTTGTGTATATATATATATTATATATAAAGAAACGCATTCTGTGTTTTCACTGTTAGATAGGGGGCGCTATTGCAAATCTTCTGAAAGAGTACTGAATCTCCAGATCAAAACACAGCGAAGAAGAAGCAGAAACAAGCAATCGCATATGTCAACATATTAAACAGCATATAAATTAAAACCGCCTAATGTTACTGAATAAAATGTCGACACAGAAAATAGTTTAGGACTGTGCAGCTTGGGCGGTGTTGATGAAGTAGCTAGAATAAACTTGAGTTGACATCAAATGCCCATTTTCCACAAGTTTAAGGTGTTCATGAAACATCTGCAATGTAACCTTAGTTATAATTCCTCAATGGTTGAGTAAAAAAATATATTTTTAATTTTTCAAAAACAGCTCTGTTCACAGCGACCCATTTTGGTGCATGTCTCTTTAAATGATAATGAGCTACTGCTCACCCCGCCCCTCTTTTTCATTTTTGCGTATTCAGTGGTGCATTGTCATCAAAAACAAAACTAATCCACTGCGTCCTCAGTGGATTGCTTACAAGACGTTGTTGCTACAACTGGCTGAGGGCGGAAATGTGCCGATATGGGACAGTCGGTCAGCGGTTAATGGGCGGGGCTTGAGCATTATGACATCATACTGCTCAGAAAATCAAAACAGCTTGATAATTGTGACTGTTTAGGTTTTTTAAGGATAAAAAAAGTAGCGAATGGATTTTTAGCATTGTAGGGTGGTTGTGTCTAACATGCTAGAACACGTTTATATGCAGACACCATGTAAAAAGTGAATTTAGCATCTGATGTCCCCTTTAAAAGCAGAGTCTCTGGTTTTTTTTTTTTGTTTTTTTTTTCAGATATATAAACAACAATATTCTGGGGGCTATGAAAGTTGTATGAAAATGATCAAAGTACCGGTGGTGGCTGGCAAGTACTTTTTAAAAAGCACTGACGTGGAAAGTTGATCAACCTTTTTACCATATTTTTGACATTTTTGTGCTGTTAGCTTAGCAACATGCTAATGTCAAACTCTACTGGGACCAACTGTGAGCATTACTCAAGTTTCGTGTGAGCTGAATCCAGTCAGCGAGAATTATGATGAATGCAGGTCACATTGCAAAACATCTGACCTGTATCTGATTTAGGACCACATGTGGAAGTGGCCCTGAAAGATCAGATTCCCGTATGTTTAGTGCTGTTGACCTTGTAATGAACAAAGAAAAGTCACATATGAGTCACACATGAGCAAGAGAATCAGATTTGGGCCACATTTTCTTGCAGTCGGACTGTAACATTAGTGTGTTTGTTAAACTGAATTGATACACCAGTGTTTGCACTATTTCTCTTCAGAAGATTTTTGTAACGAAAAGGCCTCTTAAGTTTCTTTTCCTATTGCAAAACAATGGAGGAGCAAGTGTCGCCACCTTGTGGACAAAATACGTTGCGGAAAAACTATATGCACACACTAGCGTACATGTAAAAACCTAAGTATCTTTAGGGAAAGTTTGGAACTTTTTGTTGTGCAAGCAGTTCATAAAGGGTGTGAATCAGAGCTAGTGAGTTGAGCAGCAGTGTTTTTGGTTAAGTGTAAGATTAGATATGGTGTTATGATCGGAAAAGTGATGATTGTAAGTGATAGACTCTAAATGAACAGGAAGTTTATGACCACTTCCTGTCTTAGATGATCACTGTTTTCTTTACTATAAATGCTGTCTGGATAAAAGAGTGCCGTTTATGCATAAACCACCTTTGAAAGTCCCTCAAAGCAACGCTGAGTGATGTAATAGAAAGCAAGTGATAGTTTCATTTCTTGAAATCTCAACACTTTATTTTAAAAAAGCAGTGGTTCTCAAAGATGTTTGTCTACACTCTTGGGGGTAAATGTTTCAAAAAGGTTTTTTGTTGTTGTTGTTTTTGTTGTTTTCACAGCAGGGCCATAGAAGAAGCACTTTTGAGCTGTTTAAAGTACCTTTCAGTGATTTATTTCTTATAAGAACATTTTTATTTCTTAGTGTAAAAAACATTTTAAAAATCTCAAGAACCTTTTTTTCCATTATAAAGAACCTCTCATTTGAAAGGTTCCATGGATCGTGATTTTCTCCCAAATTCTTATCTGGGAAAATGTAATCATTTAAAAAACCTTAGAAATATTAGGAACTGTTGTGAAATCTTGGTCAGTAGACCTTAGAGTTGGATGGCAAAAGGGTATTAATATACCATAAATCTAAAATGGTACAATACCATAATTTCACCAATTTTCCAGTACTGTTTAGCACCTCAGGCTGAGTGACATGAACTGTTAATGCAAAGAACCATTATTATCTGTTTAGTGTGCAAATTGTCAGTTAGCCAGCATACTTGGTCATGTTTATGCAGTGATATAGAGGAATATATAGAGAAATATATAGCTGTAAGCAGCAATTAAAAAAGAATTTTTGGCAAATCCAGGTAATTTGCCATAGAAATATGATTTTTTTAATGTCTATGACTGTTATAGCGCAAGCTTTGGTCCAATCTGCCTAAAACTTTGCATACTTGTTTAGAATTACCTGTGGCATGTACTGTGGTTTTGTGAAGTTTTGAGTTTTCGTTTTGGCTTTATAGGCTTTTGGGTATATTTGGACAGGCCCCTTTTCTAAACAGTCCCATTATAGCTTCCCAGATGGTACATTTCAACATTTTTCTGATCATTATTGACCTAGAGAGTCCAGAGAATTGACAGTGTTTTTTGTTTTGTTTTGTTTTGTTTTTCAGACTGAGTGAAAAACCTAGGACTAGTTCGCAAAAGTAGCTGTTTTTTTTTTTTTTTTACATCTTCTCAATTATTTAATAAATGGTTTGATTGACAGCAGCGGTTCTAGAGGGAAGGTTGTTCAGAATGAGGAGGTGAATATTCTGTGTATGTGTCAAAAACTGTACAATATACAATCGTTTACACCCTTGAAAAATGTGATAGTGCCTTCCGTTAATGACCTCCATTAACCTTGTATAATAGGTGCTTAAAATTCATCGGCCAATGGTGATCATGTTTTTTGAGATATGCAAATGTTTTACAGGCACTTGTGGCACTTTGGACTAAGGCCGTGCGTACCGATTTTCATGTTGATAATACAAACGGTTGCGTAGTCATTTTAGTTTTTATGTTTTTCCCACTGTTATAGCACCAGCAAGTGGCCAAGCTCAGTGACTTTTTTCATGTGCCCTCATATTCAGTTCTTACATACATGTTCTGAGTTTGGTGAAGATATTTCATTCCGTTAAAAAGTTATAGCCATTTTAGTAAAAGCTGCCCTCCCCCTTTCGAACATTTTGGTGTCCCTATCTGACAGTTAGTCGAAATTTATCTTTTTTGATCATTATTGATATTCACTCTCCAGAGAATCTCCCTGCACTGGTTTGGTTCGATCGGATGAAAAACCTAGGACTAGTAGGTGACAAACGAATCCGTTGTGAGCCAAGGCCTCCAACAACATTAGGCACTTGAGCCTACAATGAATGGTTTAGGAGTTATGAGCGATTTCATACTTTTGATCGCTGTAGCGCCCCCGTCAGGCTGATTGGGGTGAGCCTTGGTGACGCTGTAGACAGTTTGAGTACTACAATCCCTCCAAGTTTCAAGTCTCTACGACTTACGGTTTGGTCTGCCTGATCAGTTTTACATGGAGATTGTTGATCCTTGGCCATTCTAACAATTACAATAGGCTACGTGCTTTAACCCCTAACAACGTGAAAGATCTCGTCTGCTTTCAGCTCGTTGAAAAGTATGAGGTGGTGCAAATCACAAGTGTATTTATTTTGTCTGCGAACTTCTTCATCTCTGTCACTTCCTGCATAGTTTAGTTAAAACTAACACACCTGAACCAACTCTTAGGGTTTAACTCTTTGGGTTCGCCCTTTGTTGCCTGTTGAGTTGGCACGATGTTTCTTGTTAATGTCTGACGATCACAGGATCTGAAATGTTATGCGAGCTGTTGTTGAATTTGATCTTCCATCTCGCTCCACAGGCATCTCGTCCACGCCGTCCTTCTTATTGGAATGGCACACACACATTTACACACACCACTTGAAGCTTTCACACCTCACCCACAGGGACGTGCTGCAGAACGAACGTGTGTGTCCTGCAGATGTGCAGTCGCTCTTAATCTCGCTAGCTTGTCGCCATCTGCCTTTGTTTTTCTATGCATGGTAGGACATCAAGTCCACTGGGTCACCTATATGTGTTCTCAAGGTATTATATGGGTCAATGGTATTATTCTTAATTTTGTTCTACATATAACTTTTTTTAAGAATTATTTCTGCTAGTAAAATTTTAGGGTGATAAAATGGTCAAAAATAGTAAAATGTTTGACCACAAAATATGCATTGTGACCAACATGGAAAAGATCCACCAAATGTCCTCTGTCCCATCAATAGTTAACTCAGCAAAAGTGGGAGGAATTCGGCAGAAAGTAGCAAATTATGCTCAATTAGAAGATGAAAGTTTTAGCTTGGCAGCGAGCAGAGTGCGGCTGTTCCTTCCCCCTTTGTATTTAGCTGCTTTTGGAGCTGAATTCAGCTTTGTCTCGCTCCCGGCTCCTATTATGCAACTGGGCGTTTCTTGTTGAAGTGTTTGTGTGTGTTCGCCAAAATGAGGTAATGAACAGGTGGTGACGCATTCGCTCTAAAACAATATCAATATATCCTTTCACTGTAAGCCTGCCCTCAACATTACGTTCTCTCTCAGACTCCAGACTCGCCACGGTCAGCCAAAGCTCCAATTTTACCGCCATTTCTACGCCCAGTTGAGGTAAAGGACAGGAGGGCATTCATGATTTAAAACAGCATAGGAAAATGTCTGAGAGACTCTGGAAAAAAAGTTTCCTATTATATTTGTTTGACTTTAACTGTTGTAAGCCCTGGTTTTAACAGGAAAGTCAATCGTATTTTTATCCTAAACATTCAGCAACATTCCAAGATGCATTTCTAAACATAAATGTATAGTCAAAGTTAATTTTGTCAGTGAAATCACTAACAAAAATGGCACCAAATGAGATCCCGCTCTGGACTGGATTAGTGTTGCAGCTTTAGAGTTGCAACCCTCAAGCCATCCAAGGTGTAGATGAGTTTGTTTCTTCATCAGAACAGATTTGGAGAAATTTAGCATTACATCACTTCCACTTCCAGAATGAGAGTCCAAACAGCTGTCAAAAACATCATAATAATCCACAAGTAATTCTCACCACTCTAGTCCATCAGTTAACATCTTGTGAAGGGACAAGCACAAGTCTGTGCAAGCCAGATTCAAACCTTAGTTTCCCATATAAGCACCAAAGCTCAACATCTGTACTTTCAGAATGTAGAAACAAGAAATCTGAATGATCCCTGAAATTGTGTAGAGTATCAAAGAATTTGTGCTATTTTTGAAGCGATGCGACTCAGTATTTGCCTGCTGGATGAAATGTGCGATGAAAATCCCAAGTCATATCTAAAGGCGATGTGCCAGAGTCACACTTTTCTTAAGACATTATGAAAGGTCTTAAATTCTAAAAAGTTTGTAAGAATGTTCCTAAGTGCAGTTCTGTCTTCAAGCGTCCTTAACATTATTCTTAGGTTAGAAAATAAGAAAATAACAGTTTATTTAGGAGACACTAGGTATGTTTCCATCACCCTGTTTTAATGCGCATTTTTAAGTATCGCATTAAAAACGTGAGATAGAAGCACCAAATTTTGAATAAAAATCCAAATTTGCAAAAAAGTTTTTACACTTGCTTGAAGTGGTTTTTGGCTTGTGCGAGAAAGGGTTAATGCCAGTAATGGAAGATGGAAACGCATTTACCAAATAAATTCCTCCGTACACATCAAAAAAGTTATGTGACTTTGCGCTATGGGATAGCAAAATGTTTTATGTGATATTCCAATTTGCAACTTTGGATGGAAACCCATATACATTTATCCAAAGTGTCTTACAAGTGTAAAATAGTACAACAAACTGATCAAAGCAACATGTGAACAATAAAATCCCTTGATAACCTGTACGAGTTTATTTCTTCTGTTGAGCACAAAAGAAGATATTTTGGAGAATGTTGGTAATCAGTCGGTTTTTCTACCCCATTGACTTCCCCTTTTTTGGCTACTGTCAACTGTTGGTTACCAACATTCTTCATAATATCTTCTTTTGTGTTTAGCAACAGAAATAAACTCATACAGGTTGTGAACAACTTAAGGGGAAAAGATGACAAGCAAAATTTTGGGGTGAATTATCTTTTTAAATCTTTGCCATAATAAAACACCATGTACAGCATATCTTAAATGACTTTAGATGGTTAACATCTAAAACTTCGTCCTGCAGCAGCTTGGCTTCCTGTGTCTACGTAACCCGTTTCCATTATCGTCCCAGAGAGGCACGGGGATCAATGTTTCTATTGAAAAAGAGCCACTGTTGCCATTAGGATGAGGTAAGCTCTCTAGGGACGTTCGTGGTGCTCTGTTATTTTCAACAAACACACACACACTCAACTCTTTCTCTGGCCGTATGTCTTTCTGATTAGAGCATGGCTCTATTTTTAGTTCAGGCTCCTGTGGTCATCACATCTGGCGCCAGTCGCCTACTTGAACAGCACACATATACACGCCGCAGATTCACAAAGGTCGAAAAGATGACCTTTCGGTCTCCACCCTGTACCCTCGACATACACATACACCACTTTGTGGTATGAGGAAATGAGTAGCATTTGTCCTACATATGGCCCGCTGTAAACTTGGCTCTTGTTTCTCTGTGCTCTCATAGACCTCAAATTATATGTGTTATGTCAATTCTGAGAAACAAGCTGAAGAAATGAAGAAATGTCAGCGGGCTGACCAGTGCCAAATACTTTCAGCATGACATGAACTACTTCTCCTCTACTCTCTGCTACTGTCTCCCTCTTTTTTCACTCTTTTCTTTCTCGGTTTACCCACACCCACTTTCCTTTCTTGAATCTACCTACCATCCAAATTTCCCTTAAAAAAATAAAAACATTCAGTGCACGTAATTAAATTCAGGAATATTTTTCCACTCTATGCCCAACATACAGAACCAGAGGGACCATATTCAGCACTTTTGGAGCTTTTTATTTTATCCTCTTTTACACCATTAGCGATGGTTTCTTGCAGCAATTCGTAATTACATTTTTCCACCCACAAAGGGCTGGTTTTGCTACTGGACCTTAAAGAATTCTATGTAAATGACTTGGTATGACTGGCTGACCTCCAAGCAGCAGCATATTTCATGTAGGGCGGGCCAAGTTTATGGTTTCTGGAATTCGTGTAGCTCAAACAGTAGAGCACAGCGCTAGCAACGGCAGGTCATAGGTTTGATTCCCAAAGAATGCATGAACTGATAAAATATATATGTACAGTAATGCAACGCAAGTCATTTTGGAAAAGAGACATCTTACCAAATGCAGAAAAGAAAATGTCTGCCAAATTTGTTTGTAACTTCACATTTGCTGCAATTTTTACAACTTAGTTTCAGTAAATTCTCTATGTAATTCAGTAAATTCTCTATGAGGCCAGCTAGTAAGAGCTGTGAGGGTAAACTTCACTCCTCTAAACAAGAGGCGCATTAGCATCTTTTTAATCGTGTGTGCCTCTAATGCCAGATTTGTTGGTTTGAATCCCATTCGGAGTGGGTCAAGTAGAACTCGAGGGGTTATATTGGTGTCGTGACCCGGATGGTAGTGAGCTTTTGGGGGTGAGTGTAACGAAGCCCAGCTAGTAAGAGCTGTATAGATAAACCTCATTCCCATGATCTCAAGAGGCACATTAACGACTGACACTAGAGGCTGTGGACTTCACTGTTCTTGTTAGCACGCATGCCTCTTATGCCAGAAACATTGGTTCGAATCCTGCTTGGAGTGGGCCAAGTAGAACTAAAAGGGTTATGTTGGTGCCGTGACCCAAATGGTAGTTGGGTTTAGGGGGCTAAGTATACTGGAGGCCAGCTAGTAGCTATGCAGGTAAACCTCACTTCCATGATCATAAGAGGTGCACAACCGACTGACACTAGAGGCTGTGGTCTTCAGTGTCCTTGTTAGCACGCACGCCTCTTATGCCAGAAACATTGGTTTGAATCCCACTCGGAGTGGGCCAAGTAGAACTAGAGAGGTTATATTGGTGTCATTACCCGGATGGTAGTGAGGTTTAGGGGGGCAGGTATAACGGAGGCCAGATAGCAGCTGTGTAGGTAAACCTCACTCCCATGATCTTTAGAGGTGCACTGCCAACTGGTGTTAGAGGCTGTGGTCTTTAGCGTTCTTGTTAACGCGCCCACCTCCTATGCTGGAAACATTGGTTCAAATCCCACTCTAAGCGGGCCAAGTAGAACTGGAGGGTTTATACTGGTGCCGTGACCCGGATGGTAGTGAGGTTTTGGGGGGTGAGTGTAACGAAGCTCAGTTAGTAAGAGCTGTATAGATAAACCTCATTCCCTTGATCTCAAGAGGCACATTAACGACTGACACTAGAGGCTGTGGACTTCAGTGTCCTTGTTAGTACGCACGCTTCTTATGCCAGAAACATTGGTCCGAATCCCACTCGGAGTGGGCCAAGTAGAACTAGAGAGGTTATATTGGTGCCATGAACCGGATGGTAGTGAGGTTTAGGGGGCCAAGTGGTCTTTAGCGTTCTTGTTTCGCATCCATCTCCCCTGATCTCACTCCCATGATCTCCAGAGGTGCACAAATGACCAACACTAGAGGCTGTGGTCTTGGTCTTGTGGTCTGCCCTTGTTAGTGCCTGCCTCTTATGCCGGAAACGTTGGTTCGAATCCCACTCAGAGCAGGCCAAGTGAAGGGGTGATGGTAGTGGGGTTTAGGGGGGTGAGTGTAACAGAGGCCAACTAGTAAGAGTAAGCCTTACGCCCATGATCTCAAGAGGTGCATTAGCAACTGACATTGGATGTTGTGGTTCTTTAGCGTCCTTGTTAGCATTCTCGCCTCCTATGCCAAAAACGTTCGTTCGATTCCCACTCGGATTTGCCCAAGTAGAACTGAAGGGGTTACATTGGTGCCGTGACCCGGATGGTAGTGAGGTTTAAGGGGGAAAGTGTAGTGAAGGCCAGCTAGTAAGAGCTGTGCAAGTAAAACTCACTACCATGATCTCAAGAGGTGCACTAGCTACTGGTGCTAGAGGCTCTGGTCTTTAGCATCCTTGTTAGAGCATCTGCCTCCTATGCCGGAAACATTGGTTCAAATCTTGCTCTGAGCGGGCAAAACAGAGAAGTAAAAACAGAGGGGACTACATAGATTACTTTGTTGCTGGTAAAATGCTGTTACACATTTTTAGTGTTATAACTAGATTTTATTTATTTTTGAAGGACATGTGTTATATGTGCAAAATACTCTTACAAAGTATTCAGGTTCTGTGAATGTTGCCAAAACATTGCTATGCAGTTGCTAAGGTATTTAGAGTCATTTTTTAGGCCATTACTATGTGATTTCTAGGGTTTCTACATTCTAGAAATAAATAAATAAATAAATAAATTCAGTGGATCTGTAACATCTAATTAAATAAATGCATGGTTGCAAGTTAGAACTTTTTATTCAAAATGTACCAAAATAATTAATGTTTCAAACATTAATTTGATGAGTTCTGTTGACAGTTATTTTGATCATTACTTTAACTTATTATTGTGTCAACTTAAATTTCTACTTTGAATTTCTAATTCCCAACATGCTTTGCATAGGACAGGATAAGATGAATAAATGTTGGAATATTTTGTGTTTTTTTCGTAAAGAGAAAGACCTGTTAGTGTTTAATGTGGTTATGTTTGACATTTAAAAGAGATTCTGTTATGTTGAAGCTCTTGTGGTTGTAGATGTCGTGGTTAGGTTGTGGGCGGTTATGCGAATACCTACATAGACCATGCGAGCAATGACTATGAATGCCAATGACAAGTAAAATCCCATTTATTAAATTTACATGGTAAATAAGTTACATCTAACATGTGCTATGTTAGCAGTTGTTGTTTCTTTTTATATATATATACATAAGGTTAATTAGTTCCTCAATTAGTTAGAACAACTTGTTTTTGTGCTACCACTTTAGTTTGTTTTGGTTTTAGTTTGTTGGTTGAACATGATTTAATTCTAAGTTGTTTTATGTTATATGTTGGGTGTTAAATTGCTCCAATGGTAGGAAAATCCTTATTACAGAATTCACATATGGGTCAGGGAGCCTGATAACATTTTGGTGGTTTCTATCAGGTAATGTTCCAGTTCTAAATTAACATGTTAAATGAACAGCGTCTTCCAAAAGTTCCAAAGGTTTTGGTGGCTCTTCAAGAATGCAATGAATTCCAGGAAAAGTTTGCAGAACACAGGACATACACATACACAAACAAGTGACGCAACCCGGCGCTCATTTCCTGATTGAGGCCCAAAATCCTTCCATTCCATCCTCGGCTAAATTTGGATTTCCAGCGGAGCTTGAAGCCCCTGTGTAAAGAATGCAGGCTTTGTCATAATTCTGATGTCTTATTGCAAGCATTAATACTCCCTCTCATTTATCTCTCTTTCTCTCTCAGGCTCTCTTCTTTTCTCTTTCCATCTCCCCCTTCCCTTCCCACATGAAGCACATCCTCCCAGTTGTGTAACTCTCTCTGGAGACCTCTATCCTGGTTTACATGTGGCCCGATGACATCATAGTTCTCCATAGGGGGTTTAGATTGCTTTCTTTCGCTGTCTTTTAAGGGGGGAAGGGTTGGGGAACAGAGACCTTCGTCCACATTAATAGATCAACCCTAGTTTCTCAATCACCCCTTCTTCTTAAGTAAGAAAAGAATGGACAGCATGGGAATAGATGATGCATGAAATGTGGTAAGATATAAATATAATACAAAGGTGACGTTTTGATGCATGTTTGCCCATATATGACAACCATTGGTGCAAATGTTAAAATTGAATTAATTTTGCACATTCACAAACAACAGCACAATGTGATTTGCAGCTATAGTAGTAATATTACTTTAATATTTCATAACGGACTCCAGTTGCAGTTTTATTAGCAGCTTCCCCATTGAATTTTTAGTTTTTTCCCATATTTGAACTTCTGCCATTATAGCATTAATGTTAAGCTCAGGGGAAGGAGTGCAACAGTTTGTCAATAATCTTCTCGGGACCCCTTGTCACAGTGACATAAGAACAAATTTCTTGGTTAATCCCATAAATGTCATCATCCAGTTGTATGAATCACACAAGACTGTTTTAAGCTTTTGGCTGTAAACACATCCTTGCAAAACATCTGAAAATTCACATCTGATGTAATTGGCCTCCAAAAGAGTGTTAAAACCGGTTAAAACCGGGTCTTTCGGTAACATAGCTGAAACATGGCAGAACTTGATTAATGAACTTGACCTTTGACCTGTACATTGGGTTTCAGCCCAGTAGTGAGTGACGGCATCCTGTTGAGCCCTCACACTTAGAAGCCTCAAATTTTTCTGAACTGAACAAGATCTAGATCATAGCTTTTTTAGCATTAATAGTGCTTAACAGGGTTGGCGCTGTTAAATAAGAGTCAAGCAATGCTGTTTTGTCACCTTATAGGTTGTTTTAGGAGATTTGGAAGTATTGATAGAAACAGTGAGTCACAGCAAGATCACCAACCAAAAGCCATATCCTCTTGTGAGAGGATATGTAACTTTACAATAAAACTAGTGGTGTGAAGATGTTGGAAAAGGAAAAAGTGATTTACGGTACACTCCATACAAGAACAGTCACCCTCAAGCAATCTGGGAAGTGTCTTTCTCAAGAACACAGTAGTGACAGTTCATGGTTCACCCTCTGTAGGGTTCAAATCTACAACTGGTTTCAATCAATTCGTAAAGTTCCTAGTGGGAAAACTACTTTAAATGTTCTGTTGGAAAAAAAAAAAAAAAAAACCTTACTGAAAGGTTCTTTGGGAACCAAAAATGGTTCTTCTATGGCGTCATTGCGAAAAACCCCTTTTGGAACCTTCTTAAGTTCTTGAGTGTAAGTAAGACAGATTAGTGGTATTTAAATGTGTAATCATCACGTGTGTGGAAACTCCTACGTCTGGAAACCTTGTGGGCTGCTGCCTAACGGCTGGGATATGTCCGAGTTGACATTTAAAATTAAAATAGCACGTTTACTGCAGCCACGTGTGTCTGATTAAAGCACGTCAACAGGTGGGTGCAACAAAGGATGATTGAATAATATTAAAAATAGAGCAGGGCACCTGGGGCTGAATGATTTGGGGGGGTAACTTAACTGTAATTTTTCTGATGAAAAATCCAGGTTTGCTGTGCTTGTTTGAAAAAAAATTTCATTCAAAAATTACCCCTTGATTTACTCACCCTCAGGCCATCCTAGGTGTATACGACTTTCTTCTTTCAGACGAATGCAATTGGAGTTATATTAAGAAATGTCCTGCCTCTTTAAAACTTTATAATGGCAGTGAATGGCTGTTGAGATTTTGAAGTCCAATAAAGTACATCTATCCATCATAGAATGTGCTCCACATGGCTACCAGGATTAATAAAGGCCTTCTGAAGTGAATCGATGTGTTTGTATAAGAAAAAATAACCATATTTACAACTTAATAAACTTCAGTTGTACACACATTCACAAAAGAGTCTTGTTCCATTGGATGACGTAGGACGCAAGCGTAGTGTAAGCTCCGGTGAGAATATGATAGTCTTGCAAAAACCAAGGTTTGTTTACAGCAAATGAAAACCAGTCTCCTCTTGACTTATATCAAAATTCTCCGACATTTTTCTTTACAAATCCTCGTTTTGTACAAATCCACTGTACGACAGTTAGCGGTACCCTTACGAAAAAGAAGTTTATTCAAGTGTGCTATTAGTATACTTCTTTTAAACTAAAAATAGGAAAGTATACTTTTTATGTTCTTCTCAGAAATATACTTAAAATGACTTAAAATGACTATACTTGACTTATACTTAGAAAAAGTCTATTTTATATATATTTTAGCAATATTGTTCGAGAATCCATCAGTTATATGGTAGGGGGCACTATTACAGCTATTACACATCTTCTGTACAGAATTTCCAAAACACAAGCAATGAAGAAACCGAACCAACAGATGTTTCACACATTTTTAATGTTATCAGCAGTCATAAAACAGCATCAAAACTTTAATGTTATGGAATAAAATGTGACCCATGAAGAGGTAATAATGACTGTCAAGCTTTGTAGTGTTGATCAACTCCATCTACATTTTGATTATCATTCTGAATCCATTTCATAGTCTTCTTTCATCTTTTTGTTCAAATTGTTGTTTATTTATTTTTTATTATTATTTATGAAATTTACCCACATTCAAGTGTTTATAAAAAAAAGTGCAGGAAGCTAGAATGAAATGTTTTTGTTTACAAGTAGATACACTGTTCTTTCTTTTGATATTTTGTATGTTCAGATATTTATATAACAAAATATATACAAATTAATAGTAGGGAGGTAGTAGTATAATTAAAGTATGATGTAAAGTTCACTTAAAGAAAACCTTTTAATATACTTGCAGTATAAAACTACTAAACTAGTAGTTTACTGAGACAAGTATTTAATTAGTAAACTATTAGTATACCCTAAAGTTCACTTCTAGTATATTTGCAGTACAAACTAAAACAGATTAAAAACTAGTTGTGTACTCAAAGTTTACTACTGTTAAACTTAAAGGGGTCATCGGATGCCCATTTTCCACAAGTTGATATGATTCTTTAGGGTCTTAATGAAAAGTCTATAATATACTTTGGTTAAAAAATTCTCAATGGTTGTGTAAAACAACACCTGTTTTACCTTGTCAAAATGAGCTCTGCAAAAATCATCCCATTCTGAGCGATTGTTCCTTTAAATGCAGATGAGCACTGCTCACCCCGCCCTCTCTTCTCTCTGCTGCTCTGAGAGGTTGTTTACTTTCGCCGCATTTAGCCGTGTTTAGCAGCCAAACTTGCTAACTAGCACTTTATTAGGAAAGGTGATTGCAGAGATTCATAAAAAACTCTTATACTCACTTCTGCTGTAAGTGAAGCTGGATCATGAATGATTTGCACGAACATAGACGCATTTATGTAGATCAGGAGGCGCATTCCCTTCGCAAGCAAACTTGATCCACTGCATCTTCAGCAGCTCAGAGGTGGGGAGTAAATGACACAGCTATGTTCATTATTACATCCAGCAACACAACACCTCAATCGGAGATATTCTTGTCTAACTTACATCCCTGCTCCGGCATCCAAACAGTGGAGGTTGGACTGTTACAGCTGATTTAGGGCAGGTCTGAGGTAAGACGCTCATGTCAATCAGCTATCGTGGGAGCGGCCTCTGTCGAACAACATGTAAAAGCATTTATGTTCAAACAACATGTAAAAGTGAACTTTGCTTCCGATGACCCCTTTAAAGTACACTTAAATGTATACTTTTATATACTAGAAAGTGGGCCAATTTAGTCCCAAGGAGTATTGAAATAGTACACTTACAAGTATACTACTAGTACACTGACATTTGTATACTTACTACATAAAGTATACTTAATAATATACTTGAATTTTACTTAAGTGTACTTCATGAAATAAACTTTAAGTATACTTCCTTTCGGAAGGGTAGCTAGAGATCATGGTTTAAGAAGTTGTACATATGGATATTTTACTTAAACACATCGCTTTGTTTCAGAAGGCCTTTATTAACCCTCTGGAACAGTGTGTAGCACTTTTTATGACAGATGGATGCACTTTATTTTGCTTCAAAATCTCAACACCCATTATAAAGCCTGGAAGAGCCAGGACATTTTTTAAATATAACTCTGATTGTATTCGTTTGAAAGTCGAAAGACATATACACCTAGGATTGCTTGACGTTGACGTGTAAATCATGGCGTATTTTAGATTTCTAGGTGAACTATACCTTTAAAGTTTTACCTTTGTTGATAAGCATTTCTCCTTACACATATGGGTAGATGGTTAGCAGATGCAGAGATGGTGCTTCACTCTGAAACACTGCAGCCTTTGCGATTTGATAATTGCACTAAGCCATATTGCATTTGCTGTTTTACTACGATTAATCATTCAGCACAGCATTAAACACTTACATTTACTGCAGTATGGCCTGTATCTGTCGTTTTGTTGGCGGTGAAACGATATAGCCATGCGTGCATAGCATGTAATGTCTACGTGCACGTGTTGTGTTTCTTTCCTTCCATGACTTCATCATGACTTCACTTATGGCTTGTATACATAAGACATCTAGAAGCTTAATCATGCGGTGAGAATTCTAGTTCTTTCGCCCCATATCGTGAGTGTAAATGAGAGATCACCCATTGGGATCCATTTATGTGATATGTATGTCAAACTCCAGTGAAATTTCACGCTGTTTTATCGCAGACGGGGGATTTGGACACACTTAGACCGATGCACACATGTGAGCGTTGAGTGATTGGAGCTGGCGTTGCGCTCGACTGGAGGCTACCTCACACCTCAGGCATGACAGCTGGGGCCCCGTAAGCATTACATCATGGACTGATGTATCCGCGTATCGCATGTCACTGGTGCTCTGACAACAAGCGCTATCAGCGCTAACCCCCTCCTACTCTGCACACGCATTCACACAAAAATTCCTCTCGCATGCACACACCATCCTCTGTTAGATCCCAGAAGCGCTGTATAAATAGATTCAATATATTGTGGCAACACTCCATAATCTGCACATATAGGCTTGTGGAGTTGCAGCCACACTGCATGAATGATGTGGTTATTTTGCTTCACCTGATAGATGATCCTGCGGTGTAATGTGTTGTATTCTGATACAACTTCTTCCTACTGCACCTTTACAAGGATCATACTCAGCCATTGAGATGTTTACCTCGACGCATGCTGTAAACATTCACAAAGTAGTGAATGATACAATCAAACCAGAACTAGCCAGCATACACCAGCTTGGATCTGGTCTTTTCAGCAGGAATGCTTCATGAGCTTATATTGCATTTGACTAAACCAAGTATGTTTTTGCAACATGCAGTAATGCACTTTAGAACAGTTTTAGGCTGATGGACAAATATGTTAAACTTTAAATAAGCTACATTTACGCATTTCTCAGATGTGTTTGTTGTGCATTTAGTATGTCCATTTTTTGGGAATAGAAGACTTGCACTACAGGGTCATTTTAGGCAATTTACACCTGGTTTTAAGATGCATATTTGTCGATCTGGTCACTAGTTAGCACTGTTAAATACAGCTGTAAACAGGGTTTGAAATGCTTTGAGCTTGTCCACTTTTGACCATTTCCAGACGTAGTAAAAAACGCATTCGACCAAGTTGCGTTCATAGTGTAAACATGTGGTTGAATGCATTCAAACAAGCACAAAAGACTGCCTTTCTGCCTACTGACCTAATTCTTAAACACTAGCCAGATGGCATTTAAAGGGATAGTTCACCCAAAAATGAAAATTCTGTCATTAATTACTCACCCTCATGTCGTTCCAAACCTGTAAGATCTTCATTCATCTTCGGAACACAGATTAAGATATTTCTGATGGAATCCGAGAGCTTTCTGACCCTGTATAGACAGCAACGCAACTACCACGATCAAGGCTCAGAAAGGTAGTAAGGACATCATTAAAATAGTCCGTGTGACATCAGTGGTTCAACCATAATGTTACAAAGCTACGAGAATACTTTTTGTGCACAAAGAAAACCAAAATAAAGATTGCTTTCAACAATTTCTTCTGTTTCCGTGCCAGCCTTTATAGCGCATTCACAAAAGTGTAGGGCTGGACGATTAATCGAAAAGTAATCGAAACCGAAATTCAGAACTTTGAACCGACGGAAATTTCCCATGTTGGTTATTCCCTTTTTCTGAAAAATCCCATTAAAAACATATTACCGTGTAGTCTGCACTATACAGACATGATGGAGTAGGCATTCTGCGGTACACTTTTTTTGATAGGACAGCGCTCATGAGTCAGATTCACATCTGTAATGAAGCCAAAAAAATAAAAATAAAATAAAATAAAAATAATCGTTCATGAAACTTAATCAAGGTAAAACTTTTAATTATTTGCGATTCAGATTTTCATCCATGAAAATGTAACATGAACATGCGTCAAAGACCAACACGAAAGGAAAGAAAGGAAAATTGTTGTAAAAAGTCGTTATTTTTGTTTTCTTTTCACACAAAACATATTCTCGTAGCTCCATAAAATTACGGTTGAACCACTGATGTCACATGGACAATTTTAACGATGTCCTTACTACCTTTCTGGGTTTGAAAATCATTGCGTTGCTGTCTATGCAGGGTCAGAAAGCTTAATTAAAAAATCTTAATTTGTGTTCTGAAGATGAACAAAGGTCTTATGGGTTTGGCAACGACATGAGGGTGAGCAATTAATGACAGATTTTTCATTTTTGAGTGAACTATCCCTTTACACTTTGCTGGCTGAAATCGTAAGTTTGATTTGAATGTGAAAAAAAAAAAGTTAAAACAAAATCAAAGTATTTGGCGTAGTTTTGCGGCTATCAGAGCAGAAACGGTATAATTTTCCATTCTCTTTTCGTGGTCATAAATAAAATGTGCATCCTTTTTTCGCAATACTAGATTGAAAGATCGGAAAAGGCCCAAGCACACGCCCGCCCATAGACCGTCCCCTCAAAAAAAAAAAAGGAAAGAGGTTGATAACGCAAAATTCATGTATGGGGCCAGATTTACTTAATAAACAGGGCAAATTACCATTAGAGTGCAATTCCATAAAAGCACAGATGGGAGGGGAAAATTCTATGTGTGATTTACTGACAACGGGCCTCATTTATGAAAGAACGGATTTTTGTGTAAATCGTTCGTAAAGCCGTTTTGGCGTAAACTTTCGAAATCATGAAAATGTTTGTATTTTCAAAATGTTGGTTGGTACGAAAGAAATATACACCTGCTTCCTACCACATGTAAATGGTGCGTAAAACATTGTGTTCTTTTTGGCAAACTGATGACACTGAATTGTGATGCACTGCCATAATAATTGTACAACAACTACCTACAACAATAGAAAAGTCAATATTACTGGTTACTGCTTTTTTATATGTAGTAAAATTCTTTAAAATGACATGGATAGTCCAAATCATAGCAACTAAAGTGTCTCAGTTGGAAAAATGCTGTGCCACCAAAGCATTTTCATGCGCCCCCAGCTGGTTATTTTAAGAAGAGCGCCTGACCTTTTTTTTTTTGTTTGTTTGTTTGTTTGTTTTTTTAAGTTGGCTAAAAACTCTTTGGTGGACACACGTTATTGAATATTTATTGTTAGGCATATGGCCTATTAGTCTTTTTTGCATTTATGCAGTATACTGGAGCCAAACCTGAGTCGGACGTTTACAAAGCGTTTGTGAATCCGGAGGACAGTTTTCAGAATTTACTCATATACTTATGCAATTAAGCATTAAGACATGCTTTTTTGGGTGTTATATAATGCCGCAACTACCAGTAATTTGACCAGCGCAAATGTAAATCACATTGCGTGGTTCGTTTTAATACTCTCCTCCTATAAATTTTGCGTCTGAAAGGGAAACTCCTACAAATGCATATTCAATAAGGTCAGGCGCAAAAATAACTGTGTCCACGCCTTTTCAGCGCTAATTCTTCACTGCACGTAAATCCTGACAGTACTATTTTAACGACAAAAGACGTTAAAGTAAGATGTTAATAAATCTGGCCCATAGTAGTAATTAATATATAATCATAGATTTATTGATTTACATTTTAAAATGTGCACAGTGTAATGCATTTTGTTATTGTAAATTGAACGCATTTAGAAGAAGTGTGAAAAGAGAAGATCAAACGCTTCTTTGTGTACATATATAAAGTGTGTACCCACAGTCTGGTTCCTGTCTTACAAAGTTGAGAGGATGTTATATTTTTTCATTTTCAGAAAAACATTGAGTGGGCCCCTAAGGTGGCTGCATATTTGCTCGGTGAGTAAGGAATGCGGTTGCATGCCTTACTCATAAGCCAGATTCGGCTCGCACACAGTAAGAGCGAGAGAGAGAGAGAGGAAGGACGGGGGGAGACAGAGTGAAAGTAAGCGAGAGAGGAGAGAGACAGGGCAGACTATGCTCACGGCAAATGAGCTCATTCACTCTAAGGTCACACAGGGAGAGAGAAAGAGAGAGAGAGAGAGAAGGCGGGGAAAGACTCGAACGGAGGCTGTACAACAATAGCGAGCTCCACTTTCAGTTGTTGCCACACAGAATGAGATCGAGGAAGGATCCGTGGCGCTCCTGAGGAAAGACCACACACTTCTTCTGCCCTCGTTTCTGTGAGGGGGGACGCAGTTGTCGCTTTCCTGTGGAGTTTCCCTCCTGAGTGATTTTTAGGATTGTACCTTTTTTCGGCATCTTTTGGACGTATAGTTCTTGGACGTGTTGGTGCGGATGCCCCTAGACGTGGTCATATCCCCTCCGGAGAACTGCTTCTGGCCGGGGATCCAGCCAACAGACATGAGGCTCAAAATCAGAGTCCGCAAGATGAGGAAAGAACGCAAGCTGAGAGGTGTGTAGCAACTGTTGTCACCTGGACCGATGGTGCTTTTCAAACAGTACCTGTCAAACACGTGTTGGTTTGAGGTTATGCGTAATATCTTGTAATATCTGGTAATATCTTGCTCTTTCTTTTCTGGCTGATGTTAGAATTCTTAGAAGTCCATCAATTTATGTTAAAGATTGGGTAGCATTGCTATAGAGCTCTTATGATTCTTCTGGAGTAGTAGAAAATGAAATAGACGTGCAGTTGATTTATTTGATTTGAGGACATTTGGTAATACAGTTGCGTTCATGGTTCGTAACGTTATGCAGGCATGCATATTTGAGTCACTACGTATGCATTCTACTGATGTCACCAAGTTAAACAGTTGGACTTTGCCAAGCAATTTACTTTTATTGCACTGACGTCTGTGTTTTCGTAATAGCTTTAGGGTAGAAATGCAATAATTGTAATAGCGCCAACAGTTAATGATTCGATGATACAGGGTCCCGGGGTTTAACACTTCTAATCTGTCAAGCATGACACAAAGCGCCGGGAGTGATGAGGTAGCCACCAACCCCCTGCTGTTTTTTGTGTTCCTCATTGTGCAGCATGCATGTGTGCAATGATGTCATTGGGGCCTTATTGAGATGCTAATAAGTGTGTGTGTGCGCGCAGAGATGGGGACAGATGGGGGCTGCTCCTCAATGGCGTCATGTCTTCTGCATCTGGAGACTTGTGTGTGTGTGTGTTGATGTGCGTTAGTTTCATTCAGGGGCCCATCAATGCTGCTGGATGTAGAGCGTTGAATGGAAGCCTGTGTGAGAGTGGCTATAGAGCCCAGCTGAAAAGATAAAAAACTGAGGGGCTCCCAAAGATGGAGGTCAGGTGCCGGAGGACAATGAAGTGATATCAAAGGCCGGAGTTAATGAACTGTGCACTCTGTTATTAAACACAAACGCGACTCGATTGTCAATGGCCGTATCCGAAAAATGTAACCTTGGTGTTGCAGCTGCAGGAGAGTTTAGGCAAGTTTCAAACCCGAGCATTATAGGCTCTGTACAAGCTATTCACCCTGCAAGTTCTTCCATGATGTTACAGTTCCTCAAAGTTTATTGCACTTTTCTGAAGAACTGAGGTCTGAGGCATGTCAGAGAAAATTGGATGGTGAATAGAGGTTATGTAAGCTTTGGAGAGAAAGAGAGAAAAAAAAAAACAGAGGAAGTGTGCGAGTGGCACATTGCCTTTTCGTCCAGTGTGTGATTGACCCTGGCACACTTCTCTTGCTGAAAACACAGTTGCACTCATATGCCTAGTGGTTTTCGAGAAACGTCACCACTGCCCTCTTACGTAACTGGAGTCTATAAAAGTGACTAATGTTGCCTAAGTCTGCGTCTGTGCATTGTGCATGTAGAAGAACTTTTAAAAGTGTATTTGGAGCTCTTCTTTAACTTGACTGCTCATGGTGCAAATAACTGCTCGTAGGCGTTCGTTGATTCAACATTAGTAAGATGTTAAGACAGATACGGAAGCTTATGGTTTCCTTGTAATCCTAACTGTCACCACCACCGCCCAGTTAGAAATGATAGCTGATGACCTCACTCAAGTATTTCCTCTCTTGGCTTTTCAACAGTGTGCTGCTCTTGTTCCTGTTTGTGTTGCTGTGGTCCAGTAACACGCTTTTTCGAGGAAGCTATATGAAGTTGATCTTCGAAGCAGGACAATATTCCAGATCCTTGAGAAAATTAAAGATCTCCAAAGGAGAGCTGTGGTCTTGCTTTCACAGCTCTCA
The DNA here is from genome assembly GCA_012976165.1 of Labeo catla. NCBI lineage: Eukaryota > Metazoa > Chordata > Actinopteri > Cypriniformes > Cyprinidae > Labeo > Labeo catla. The sequence goes on from VONZ01000460.1 coordinate 400,601, forward strand.
GATGCCCTTTGAAATCCTTGACCTTTGTGTTCAAGGAAGAAGGATGGGAGGTCAGCATTGCTTCCCTGTTTTGGCAAAAGCAATGCATTTGAGGGATGTGGAAAAGGAAGCCAGGTTTAACAAGCCTTAACCAGGCAAAATCTGGAGTGTTACTTGACAGTGTTGACATAGTGACCAACCCTTTTTAGGCAGTTATGTCACTGGGCTGGCGAGGGGAGTTACAGTTGGGGGATGGGGACCAGACATCCAAGATTTGATGGTTGTATCAATGTGGGCTTCGTTTTGGTGGGGGGTAGAACATTTGGTCGGCAGTCATTCATCTACATGATTTCGAGAGCGTATGGAGGAGGCACCGGGGCCTCGTTGGTTCTGCTTGAGTGACATGCAAATCACCCCTCAGTCTTCTGTGCTGAGAGATGATGTCATTGTACCAGCCGTTGCCATTAATAGCAGGAAACAGACAGGTTGTCGCTCAAGCTCTCAAGCACCAGGCACCCCCAAACAAACAATGGTGATTTGCACATGGATAAGAGGGACAGGTGTTCCTCGTTGTCAGTTAGCGCAAAGCAGGTGGCTTTTAAAGTTCACGGGTAATTGATGTATAGATTCGGGATGATGTCATGCAATACTGACGTTTCTCTTTGTTGTAAATCACCTTATCACCTCGCTCTTTATTTGCCATGACTCATTTTTATTGACTTGTTCGTTTTAACTCCTCCTTCCCGCCCAGATCTGTTTAACACAGTCACTTTTGTTTGGACTATTGGCCGGGATGAAATGATTTCATGGCTCCCTGGTTGACTGCTGTGTGTGCACGCTCCCAGGGTTACCATGTCCCAGATTCTCATGGAGCTCATCTGAGATTAAGGTCTAAACCCATCTGCCGGGGCTCACGCTTTCTGGCAGCACTGCACGGCTCAATGAAGACTTTACTTTCTTCCTCATCTTTCCCGATTGCAGAATGCATTTGCAGATTTTTACCTTGCATTTGTATGCATGTCGCTGTCCTGACACCCAACGCCCTAGAGCTATGAATCAAGGGCTTGGTTTGCACCTGTGACCACCCTCATTCTCTTAGCCTGACGCAATTGTTCAGTTGAGGATATTAGGTCATTCAGGAAAAGGAGCTCCAGCGGTCGAATACCAAAACTGGAGCCACCCGCCTCTTAAAGAGGCCGAATCTTTCTTTAGGCCAACTGGCCTACGTTCATACATGCACTGACCTAGATTGCCATAATCTTAACATCTGAAACCTCTCTTGCTTTGGTTTTGACAAATGGTATGTGACATCAGCAGGTCTTTTGTTAGCAAGAAAGGTTTTGACTTGAAATATGCCTCTTATTATTATTACAGGTTGCTCTTTGTTGAGTCCTTTGTCCTGCTTGAGAGATTTTGAGTTGCATCCCTTACATAACGACTTAGGTTACAACAATGACCATGTTGACAGTCGCCAAATCCAGCATTCTTGTTGGTCTCGTCTTTCTTCTTTCACATAGGTAGGGGGTTATTTGTTTCTAACATGTTCTCTCATTTTCTCTGTGTTTTTCAGGTGGTTTTGCAGCATTCTCATCCTGCTTTCCGGGCCTGTGTGAAGGCAAGCCAGTGGCCACTCTGCCTATGAGCTTGTCTCAGCCATGTCTACCTGTGGCAAATGTTGGTCCCACACGAATCCTGCCCCATCTCTATCTGGGCTCACAAAAAGATGTACTCAACAAGGTACGACTGATTGTAAGGTCTTGAAATGTTAGAAACATAATCGCACTGCATATATCATACCTTGGTACTTTGCACTCTCAGGACCTGATGGCTCAAAACGGCATCACGTATGTGTTAAATGCAAGCAACACCTGCCCAAAGCCAGAGTTCATCTCCGAAAGCCATTTCATGCGCATTCCCGTCAATGACAACTACTGTGAAAAACTCCTGCCGTGGCTAGACAAAACCAACGAGTTTATTGGTAAGAACCAGATTTTCTTCAAGTGAACTTGTTAGCATGAAAACTGAGTAGGATCTCCTGTGAAGAACAAATCTGATCCTCAAAGCATATTTGCAGAAATGATACGGCTTGTCGCTGAAGAGGTGTTTGGTTGTCTCACGTGTTTTGTGTTTGCTTACATGCTTCCCTTCTCCCTTTCAGACAAAGCCAAGGTTTCCAACTGTCGAGTCATTGTCCATTGTTTAGCCGGCATCTCCAGGTCCGCTACCATCGCCATCGCTTATATCATGAAGACAATGGGCTTGTCATCAGATGACGCGTACAGGTAAACTCGCTCAGACACCCTGCAGCTTAAATTGCACAGTCTCAGAAAGACATTTTCTGCTAGCTGTAATTTTAGATCTGTTTCCTGCGACATAGAGACTTGTAAACAATAGCTGTCTTCCTTAACACATTTACCTTTACAAGCTCACATGATGCATCTTTGTGTTGACGACGTGTGGATTTGTCCTTAGGGTGATCATTTATACCCTCTTGTGTTTCCAGGTTCGTGAAGGACCGCAGACCTTCGATATCACCCAACTTTAACTTCCTGGGACAGCTGCTGGAGTTCGAGAAAGGCCTGAGGTTGCTAAAAGCACTGTCCTCAGGACAGGAGAAGTTGGAGCAGTCAGAACCTAGAGGAGAATCCTCCGGTGATCCTGAAAAGGGTCGCCTGGAGGCTGAGAAGGACGGCACGGAATTGGACGCCAAGCTACCTTCTCCATCCTCCCTCCAGCAGGGCTTCAACGGCTTGAATTTGTCGGCAGAGCGTATCCTGGACACCAACCGGCTCAAGCGCTCTTTCTCGCTTGATATCAAATCGGTCTACGAGCCCAACCACTGTCCTCGCCTCGTGCCTACACATACCGAGGATGTTCCCAAACTCTGCAAGCTGGATAGCCCAGAGGCCGGAGAAGCCAATGGCGTATGCCAGTACTCACCTATCAGCCCAAGTTTAGCTGAATCTCCAAGTCTCTTTCCTGAGAGCAGCTCCCGACCTCGTTCGCGGAGGAAAAGCAAGCACAATGGTAGCAGCGCTGGAAGTTCTCCTGTGCATACGCACAGCCTAAACTTCGGACACTCACTCCCCGCACACAAAAGCCCAAGTCTTGAAGACAATCTCAAGCCCTCCCTGCTGCTCAGCCTTCCCACTGTGGGCACCGGGCCCATGTGGACCAAGCATCGGGACACCGTACAGGCCACGACCCCTGTTACGCCAACAGGCGAAGCCCCTTGGTTCTACAGTTCGGAGTCAATGAACAGTAACGGAGGTGGAGGAGGAGCGGTACACTTTCCTGCACTGGGGTGCAGCAGCCTCCCCGGCCCATGCGAGGCTGTGCGTCTACGAGAGAAGGTGGGGGAGCCTCGAGACTCGAGGGGCAGCTGGCACGAGGACGCTCCCACTTCCAGCGCCGCCGATAAGCAGTTCAAGAGGCGCAGCTGTCAGATGGAGTTCGAAGAGGGGATATCGGAGACACGTTCACGGGAGGAACTGGGGAAGATCAGCAAACAGTCCAGCTTTTCTGGAAGCATGGAAATCATTGAAGTATCCTGACATCACCTGCACAGCCCTCGGGGACTTTACGCACAGACGAACGGGCGCCACTTATGAGCAAGAATGACTAAGAGTGGGGCCTGGCGAGGCTGTGGAACATTCATATTAGTTCATAGACTTCTCAGAAATGGAAGTTTTTTGTCTTTTTGAGCCGGTGGAACCGGACGCAGATTGACTTTGCTTTGTCTTTCTACTGTTTTTAAGCCATAGCCCTCCCCAGATGACAACAAGCTGAGACTGCAGTCGCAGAATCGCCCCCCTATTCCTCATAAAAGCTTTACCAGCCTTTTTGGTATTTTGAGAATCAAGCATGGCTGTTACGCTCACACTTGTTTCTTTTATTACGCCGCCCTGGACAGCACAAGGAGTCAGCACAGACTAAGCCTCGGTGGTACATGCTTTTACTGGCTGAATGAAGGCCTCTTTGTGCAGTGCTCTTGTCCATCCTGCTCCTGTATCCCAGCATTCATGGAATCCTGGAGGAGGAACCAGGCATGTCATGAAGGAAACGCATTGTGGGCGTTTTCCCATAATGTTCTCTGTCATTCTTTTGTTACCCAGATTTCAGGGTCTTGTCCTTCCCCTCCTGTGCCCAAGTGGTGATGCTCGAACTGTTGCGCAACCCACGTTCCTCTCATTAAGCATGCGTCAAGGCTGCTGATTTTCCTTACAGACGAATAGTATACGAACATGAACGTTTCCTTAGTTACAGTTTTAATTTATTCTACTGGTTCATTCTGGTAATGAGAAATAATATAAAGATTGTGGAGTTTTTATTTTTCCTCCTTCTCAGTGTTGATCTCTCTTTTTCAGTGATATTTACAAAAACACACTCGCGAAACTGATACGCAACTACAAGCAATATGTGTTTTTACTTTTTTTGTTTCTCCTCCTTTGACTTTATAAGGGAGTGCCGGTTATTACCAGGATGTTTAAATGCACTTTCTGTTGCTTTAAGAGGGAAGTTTTTGGATGTTCTCATTAAAAGGGTACCACAGCGCTTTACGAAAAAATCACGTGTAACCATTGATGTCCTGCGGTGTGTGTCACAAACTAAAGCATATTTGGTATGGCTTTCGTTTGTCTCTCCGGCCTGCTGGCTTGAATTATTAAAGACTTTAATCCAGCATGAATAATCTAGAGTCATCTATAAGAAAATATGTATGATACCCCAGCATTGTCAAATGAGTAGCGACTCATTTTGATTTTCAACAATTTGATTTTTGTATTAACAAGCACACGAGACAAACTGAAGGGATGAAAAAGAAAACATGACAGGGACTCTAAAGGGGTTTGTCTGTGTCCCCCATTTGTTCTGCATATTTATGACATTATTTATTGTTTGTTTGGGTCTGATTGCGGGAGGATGTGTGGATGGATGTTGCGAATGCCTGACAGATGGACCCTTTGCAGATGCCCATGTAGACTGACATCTTGGAGAGGAGATAAACCCCTAAACTAGTCGCATTTAAACCTGGTTTCTATTGGATCGTAAACATTATATGAAAGACCAGTAACTGATGAGAACAGAATCTGCACTACAGTGACAATACATTCTGCTTGCTTTCTTCTCAGGGGAGCTTTTAATGAGTCAATTCCATGTCTGAGCTCTGAGCTTTCTCTTTAGCACCGATTTCTCTTCTACTTTTTCTCTCCTTTCCCTTCATCCTCTCTAGAACGCTCCAAAGGTTAAATATAACACAGAAAGGGTGTGTGTGTGTGTGCAAATGTGAATGGGAGATAGTTCAGCGATTTATTTATGTCTGTATTTTTCAGTTAGCTTTTCTGTATGGCAAATCTTGTATTTGTGCTGCTGTAATTTGTTTTCCTTGTGTGAGACATTACCTGTATTTCCTTTTCCTTCCCTGTACTATAATTTTAAAGACATTGTTATCATTATTTAAAACATGTAATAAAAGATGCAGGCTGTCCTTTTTTGCTGAAACTGTTAAATAGTTGGCAACTTTATTATTATTATTATTATTATTATTATATGTTGTGTTAATAGCATCGTATCAACAAAACTAATTGATATAGGGATTTTTTTTAAAGAGAAAATCTTGATACCTTAGGCTGCTTGACGCAAAATACCTCAGGTTCTTTTGAAAGGCTTGTTCCTCCCCATGTACCCATTTTGTGACGATGAAACGAAATACAAACATTACAAAATATGAAAATGTTTCGTTATTTCTTTTTCTGCGATTTTTGGAGTAGCGTAGTTGTGCAAGATCAAAGATTCCCAACAATCAGCATTTATTTTTGCATATTGTAATTCATTCTAATATTCTATTAATGTTAAGGTTAAAGAGTTTTGTACAGTTTAGTTTGGAAAATTGTTTCTGCCACGGGTTTATAAAAAATAAAAGAGGTAATTATGACTTTTTATTAATTATTATTATTGTTTTTGTTTTTTTTTTTGCAATTCCTAAGTTTATATATATATATATATATATATATATATATATCACAAAAAAAAGAAAAAAATGTCATAATTAAAATATAAACTCAAAATGCAAGGGAAAAAATCTTCCCTTTTTTGATGAGTCTTTTATGCTCAAAGTAAAATTTATTTAATAAATAGAGAAAAACAATTAAAATATTATGTAATTTCAAGTAACAGTTTTCTATTTTAATACACTTTAAAATATAATTTATTTCTGTGATGCAAAGCTGAATTTTAATAAGCCATAACTCCAGAACTTTACATCACCGGAATAAATTCTATTTTAAAATATATTAAAGTAGAAAACCACTATTATAAATTACAATAATATTTAACAATATTATTGTTTTTCCTTTTTTTTTTTTTTTTCTTTTTTTTTAATCAAATAAATGCAACCTTGATGAGCAGAAAAGACTTCTTTTAAAAACATTAAAAATCTTACTAATCACAAACTTTTGAACGGCAGTGTAAGTCGTAATTACCTAATTTATTTACTTATTTTTATTCCGTACAGAAACAATCTTCCATAGTTTAAATATCAGATAAAGAACAAAAGGAAGTTTGTAGGCATTTGGGAAAAATCGGGCATAAGCAAAATAACAAAAAACTGGAGTTCATCTGAATGTTATGGAAGCCCATTTCTGCCATGGGACAAAAAATAAATAAATAAATAAAAATTATAAATGTATTTGCGACATTTTATCTCACAGTTTGGGTTTGGTTTTCTTGTAATTCTGTGTTTATATCTCTGTTCGCAAAAATATATTTTAAAAATATTTTATATTCTGTGAAGATAAATTAGAATTTTGAGATATAAAACTTGAGAAAAAAGTCTGAATTGTGAAACCCCTGTATTTATTTTTTCTCTTTATTCTGTGATAAAAACAAAAAGAAGAAAAAGAAGAAAAAAAAAACAACCAAAGGCACCTCAATCAAAATGAATGTGAATGCTCTCAACACATATACATCCATCAAATACTTTTACCTCAGACTCGCTAAATCCCAGCCTCAGCCCAATCAGAAGTACCGGTACTTAGGTAGAAACCTATAAATAAGCCTGATAAAAATGCTTATTAAAAAAAAAAAAAAAGCGTCAGATGGACTTTTGCATCTGAACTCTTTTTATGTTGATGTAACTTATATCTAGTGGATATTAAAGGAATTTAACCATAGTTGATTTTTTTTTCTTTGCAAACTTAATTTGAGAATGCACCTATTCAAATAATCTAAAACGTTATGGGTTTCAAACCAAAAAATGGTTACAAATAGGGCTGGGCGATAATTCGATAACGATAATTATCACGATATAATTTTCCTTGATAAAACGATATGGAGAGTTCGATAAATGTTCGATATAATTTTTATGCGCCAAAGCGGAACGAAATAGCGCGACTCATTTGAATCGCGCCACACGGACCGTTTATCTGCTTGGACCAAGATTCAAACTGCAACGCTGCACGAGCTCACTACAGAAGATGCATTTATTATCTCGATGCGCCTGGAAAAACTGAGCGCGTCACGCTCAAATGAGGTTGGGGATGCAGGGAAAAACATAATAAATTCAATTAACATCTTGTAAAGTGAAAAGCTGCATGTTGGTAAAACAGCAAATCCATTATTAAGGAATTTTAACTTTAAAAGTCCATCTTCTGTTGTCCTCTCACATCAAAATCCACCCACATATTTGTTCAGATCTGTTTTTGCTGGTAAACAGTGTTTGATCTGTGCATATTTCTCTTGTGAATCGGAAGAGACAGCTTTTTCACTGGAGAACGCAATATTATTGTTAGAGAACTAGATATTTTAGCTGGAAGTGACTGTTTAAAGTTAAAATGCCTTTATAATGGATTTGTTTCTTACAAACACAACTTTTCGCTTCACAAGATGTTAATCGATAGACTGGAGTGGATTACTTGTGGATTACTGTGATGTTTTTATTAGCTGTTTGGACTCTCATTCTGACGGCACCCATTCACTGCAGAGGATCCACTGATGAGCAAGTGATGTAATGCTACATTTCTACATTCTACATTTCAAACTCATCTACATCTTGGATGGCCTGAGGGTGAGTAAATGTTTGGCAAATTTTAGGGATGCACCGAATGTTTGGAAACCGAAAAAAGCTCTTTCGGTGTTCGGCCGAATAAGCGAAAAGACTGAATCAGTTATACCGAACAGTAGCTGCGTTTCCATTGCCCTTCAAGATGCGCAAATTTAAATTGTAAATTGAAAAATATGCCTAATGGAAACACATCAATTTCACAAAAAAGGAATATTTCAGAAAACTGCAATGGAAAGGGCTTTTCCGCATTTACAGGTCACATGGCATATGTAAAAAGTCATATGACCATTCTTTAATGTACTATAAAGTCCAAGAAACACTTCATAAGTAGTAGCTCTCAAGTATAAGGGGCTTTCCCTGATATTAATGCTTAGACTATGTACGCTGCACGCATCTGCGGCGCGTAACGGCTCCGACGCGGTCACCCGAGCTGACGTTATGTTTATATCAGCAGAGTCGCACACTTTTCTGAGGCGGCTCTCCACGCTGCTTCTGTAAATATACAAGCATATGCCTCTTTCAATTAAAAAAAAGCCAACATCCGTCCAAATCTCACCGAAATCTGTTGCCATGGCTTATCGCTTAATTGCATAACATGGGTTAATGGAAACGTTGTCATTTCGCAATACCTTTTTTATCGACATAAGAATTGTGCTAATCTGTAATGGAAACGCGCCTAATGGGGCGCGCACTAATGCAGCAAACATGTCGGCAGTGTGGAAGCATTTAAAACTGTCCGAGAAAGGCGCAAAAATCATTACAAGCACCGACAGCGAGATACTGTTTGGTACCGCACCGCATGTCTTCGATGAGAAGAGGAAGGGGTTGTTGCTGGTTACTGTATGATTACTGAAATCGCGAAATGGCCTCTAACCATTAGTCAACAAGCTACAAAATGTTTTGTATGTATTCTGACAGCGCTGCACGAGCTCGTTAGCCAGGGTTCAAAGTCCAAAACGCAAGAAAATCTGCGCTGAAACAACGTGATGAGAATCATACATAAATCTGCTGCTGTCAAAAGGAGAAGGGTGTGCCTGCACAACCGGAGAGGCTGCAGTTTTAGGACCGCAGATCTAGGACCGCATTTCTAGGACCCTATTTTTTTGTAACAGCGCCACCTACCAAATTGGATGATGTAGTGGAGGCTGCCGTTTCAGGACCGCATTTCTAGGACCCTAGTGGTTTAGTTTGTAGTACTGTTTGTACATGTTGTTAAAGATATTGAATCTCAGGAACATTTTTTTATTTCCATTGTGATATGTTGATTACAAAGTGTGTAATACCTGCATTTGAGTCACGATTTCAAATTAAAACAAATTAATTTACGCTTAAAATATAAAGGAAAAAATTATTTCAATCTTTAAACAACTGAAAGAGTGGAGTATCTTAAGTCTTAGTTTCTTGAAATATACTGTATATTGATTAACCCCCTTAAGTTTAACCATTAAGCTCATTATCAGGTATAATAAAGATGGAATCAAATGAAATCAGCATTTGCAGTCATTAAATTAAAGCCAGATATTTAAAAGTTTGTAGAGAGGCAAGACACAAGACTCAAGAATGATTCAAGAATGTATATATATATATATATATATATATATATAATTTTTGCAATAATACATAATACAACACCATAATTAAAAAAAGACTCCTTTTTCCATCAGTTGCTGCATGGACAGAAAGGCTGTAAGTTTCAACTCCTGAGAGAGACAGAGGGAGGGTGAGTTAAATAAGAAACATTTGCTTTAACATGTTTACTGTAATATATTTTTATATACTTAACACTTAAGCACAGTTGGGGTTGTGAAGAGAGAGAACCAAACAGAATAATTGTTACTGACATCTAAAGCCAAACTCTAAACTTCAAATTTAAGTATATAAGAGCAATACCCATCAACTGATTGTTCTCCCATCTTTCCTCAATTGTTTGTCAGTCCAGTAATACTTTCTATGAAGCCTGTATTTATAATACATTACAAGGGTATTCTTAAGGAATTATAATTAATGCATAAAGCATTATAAAAAACCTTATAATATGTTTTATCATCTCATAAGTAAGCATAACAACAATTATAATACATTATAATACTTAGGCATTTGTGGTTATAACTTTTAAGAGTATGATTATGTATAACACACAATTAATACCATAATAAATCCACTTAATTTATAATGGATTATCTCATATCTTGACATTATTTAAGATCTGGACAGTATCTTACTACATTTTGTGAGTGGTTAGAAGAGTTTCCTGTGAGGTTAATGTTAATTATGCTGTGAGCTAGTTTTTTGATATTAGATTATTTTGATGGTCCCCTTTATAAGCAACTTTGCAACTACATGTCAGCTAACTCTCAGAGTATTAGTAGACTTGGTTGGGGTTGGTAGCATAAGTTGATGCACTTGCAAAGTTGCTTACAGTCAGTAGAATGTCTGTTGGGGAAACATCAAAATAAATTGCCACCAGATGTTAAGCAGACAGTCTACTAATACTCCAGTGACTGCTAGATGGCATGTAGTTGCAGAGTTACTATCAACAGTTGTCTAAAGGGTACCATAAAAATAATCAAACTGATATTACAATAAAAACAGTTCAAAGCAAATGTGTGCACGTTCATATGATCTGATATCTGATCTTATTGCTGTTTGAGAAAAAAAAATATTAGTATTATTATTATTATTATTATTATTATTATTAATTTATAAGTGGTCTTTGTCTGCTTTAAGTACAGTGAAGTTACTTCACTTAAATCAGACATTGACCACTTATAATTAATAAGACCACATTATAGACTATTGGAATGTTTTTATGAAGACTTTGTATTTGTAATTTTTTAAGAAAAAACACTAATAATAAGTAATATGTTATTGTGCAGATCTTAAACAATGGCAAGATATGAGACCTATAATACAATATAACTATAATACATTATAATCCATTGAACTTAAGTGAATGCAACATGTTCATTGTGTGTTATAAATCATCATACTCTTAACCACAAATAAGTATTATAATACATTAAAACTGTTCTTATAATTATGTATAAGATAATGCAACATTTTATAAGGTTTCTTATAACGCATTATTCATTCATTCATTGTAATGCCTTAAGAATACCCTAATGCAGGGGTGGGGAATGTTGATCCTGGAGGGCCATGTCCCTGCAGAGTTCAGCTTCAAGCCTAAAATAAAAAAAAAAACCTACCTGTATCCTGAAGACCTTGATTAGCCTGTTCAGGTGTGTTTGATTAGGGTTGGAGCTAAACTCTGCAGGGACACCAGCCCTCCAGGATCAACGTTCCCTAACCCCTGCCCTAATGTATTGTAACTATAGGATTTATAGAAAATGTCACTGTCAGTCCTTTTACTAAAATCTTCCATTTTACTGAAATAGGTATCAGAGAACGACCAAGATTGGGTTAACAGGAATATCAGTAACAAAAGGGTGCACTGGGCAATGTGCACAAATAATTCATATACAACTCTGACCTGTAATGATAATCCGGACCAGAAAGGAAGACCTGCTCAGCCTCCTGCAAGAACAAATTCCGTAGGACAGCCAAGGCATATATGATGGCCTATGAAAAAATAATTAAAGCATACTATTATACCACTACTGAACAGCAAGCCATTATACATGGATCCATACATGAGTAGCACCAGCATGCATTTAATACAGTAGGTTTTGTAAGTGCCGGAATAGGAACACATACAAACACATTACATGGTCCAGCATACCTCTGGAAAAAGAAAGCCACAGATGAACTGCACTCCATCTGTGAAGCTCAGTTGTGTTGGTGTCCTATGCAGTGCTCCTCTCAGATAGACAAAAAGGATGTCCTGTTGTTCCCCACCGCAAGGAATTTAGAGGGCTTCCCGTTGAGTACACCCTATGGGCAAACCATGGTGCAAAAACAGTTATTTTAAGGAAATTGATACATTTAGGATAAAGATACAATAATTTGCAGTAAAAGATACTGTTAATGTTATTCCTAATTAAGGCCCTTAGTGAACCTTTACTATGAGTTAGTCTGTAATGATGAATAAGTGTGAACATTGTTAAAGTAACTTACCCCCAAATGCATAACTTTATACTTAACTAACATGGTAAATCAATGAGTAAACAAATGTTCACACTAATACAGTAAGCTACAGGTAAATCTCACACATCTCACATCAACATGCTTTTATTTATGTTACTCACACTCTGACTGCAGTCCATGTTGTCCATCTTTGGTGATCCAATTCGGTAGGTGGCGCTTTTACAAAAAACTAGGGTCCTAGAAATGCGGTCCTAGATCTGCGGTCCTGAAAGTGCAGCTTCTCCGGTTGTGCAGGAACATACTATTGGTCAAAAGAAGTGCTGAGGACTTCTTGAGGGTTTCCGCCAAAATAAAAGTCAACATTCATAAATGTTAGCATTGTAATTTTACTGTTGTTCTGTAAAATAAAATTTAAAAAAGACAAAATGATAACAATAATTACAACAGCTATATTTATACATTTATTATAGCATTCACACATAGTGTTCAAATTGGTATCTGTAACATTTTGTATTGTTTCATTTTGCTCAGCAAGGCTCCCAGATAGCAAGAACTTTTGGGCCAAATGTGGCAGATAGCTGGCACATATGGCTTAGATATGGCATGGCTGAATAGATATGGACCAGATTGTTACCATATATGTTTTGCCATAAGTTTAGAATTTGCGAGAAATTATTGCTTGGTTCACAGCTCCTTTTAAGGTATGTGGTCCAGATAACAACAAACACATTAGAACTAAGGTTTAGCTATAGCTGACATTGGTAAACATCGACTTCTGGCTAACATTTGGATTACACTTGGAAAACACATCAAGTTTGACTGATGTCCGACAGGCCACACCTAGGTTGCTACGACGACCGCGCCTTTTTAACCAAAAGGCAGCAATTCCCTCACGGATTTTCCGTCAAACAAGTGCTTCAGGTAAGTGATATTTTGACATTTTAAAGTAATTTTATTTAAATATTCATGATTATGTGTCAGCATTTGTAGTTATTAGATGTTTAGTTATTTGTTTCATTGAGAAAAGCGTCGAGTTCATTTTACTTTGTTGAATGTGATGTTTGCGTAGCCCTCCGGCAGATTCCAGTAATCACGCAATCGGGGTAATGCACAATCACTTATTTTAGATAGAGATTGATTGGTGAAAACGTTTATAAAGCATTTTTCTGCTCTGTGGTGTGGTAAAACTACGACGGCGTTTTAGTGCCACCTTAAAAAAAAATCTAAGATTACGAGATTAAACTCGTAATATTTCGAGAATAAACTCGAAACTACGAGAATAAAGTCGAAATGTTACGAGAATAAAGTCGAAATGTTACGAGAAAAAAGTCGAAATATTTCGAGAATAAAGTCGAAATGTTACGAGAAAAAAGTCGAAATATTTCGAGAATAAAGTCGAAATATTTCGAGAAAAATCACAGAATTGCGAGAAACTATGGATGTGGAGGATCTGGTTAAGTCCTACTTTAGGTTAGGATTTAGCAATAAGGAAATTCTTTGTTTTTTGGCGCATCAGCACGGACTTATAATTAGTAAAAGGACACTGCAGCGGTTATGTAGGAAACTTAATTTATTCAGAAGAAAAAATCAGACAGACATTGAGGAAATTGCCTCTTTTGTGTAGTCTGAAATGGCGACCAGTGGTCGACTCCACGGATATCGATGGTTACATCTGCGTGCTATTCGAAGAGGATATGTTGTTTCTCAAGAGACTTTAGCCGCTTTTCCACTATCGGCCCGAACCGTTCTCTTCGCTTAACCGTTCCGTTCCATGCCGATCCGGGCCAGTCAGCACGGATACGGTTTCATTTTCCACTATGGTGCTGATAACGGAACTCTTTGGAATGTAAATACAAATGCGTTAGTCGTTGCCTTGGTAACGCAATTGTAATATAAACAGAGATATGGATGATGATCAGATATTTCTGTTTTTGGGACTTCGTTAAATAACAGAAAAAAAGGACACAACTATAAACAACGTATAAAAAATAAAATAAACAGAAGGCGACGACAGGTATAAGGTTACCAACAAATGCTGAGGGGATATGCATACCAACGGAGACTGACAGCGTTCTAAGAACCGTTCGGCACGACAGTGGAAAAGCGGCTTATGAGGATGATGATCAAATAAAGCAATCGATCCTGAAGAAGTTGAACACCGGCACGTTCGACGTCTCCGACGTCGCCAGTACTTCAGCCGGGGTCCCAACGCATTGTGGCATATGGATTCATATGATAAACTCAAGCCGTGCGGCATTGCAGTTAATGGTTGCATTGACAGCTTCAGTCGGTTTGTGTTGTGGATGGAAGCGTACAATACATTCACGTAAAAATACGACTTTATTTTCGTAATTTTGACTTTTTTTTTTTCAAAATACTATTTTAATCTCGTATTACTACGACTTTATTCTCGTAACATTTCCACTTTATTCTCGTGACATTTCGACTTTATTCTCGTAACATTTCGACTTTATTCTCGTAACATTTCGACTTTATTCTCATAAGATTTCGACTTTATTCTCGTAACATTTCGACTTTATTCTCGTAACATTTCGACTTTATTCTCGTAACATTTCGACTTTATTCTCGTAAGATTTCGACTTTATTCTCGTAGTTTCGAGTTTATTCTCGAAATATTACGAGTTTAATCTCGTAATCTTAGATCTTTTTTTTTTAAAAGTGGCACTAAAACGCCGTCGTATAAAACAGGCCGTCTTGACGTGCCGTGATGGGAAGTTCGGATCATTTTACCGACTCGAACCTTTGAGTCTCGTTCAGCAAAATGAACGAATCTTTTTTCCGAGTCATTTCGTTCATTTTAGCAAAATATAATTCACATCTTACGTGTTACTTCCCTAACACATCTACTGCTTACACAAACGTTGATCACACTACAAACAAGACAAAACTATAAACGTATCTGACAAGTTTTCGGGTTTGAGTCGTTCATTCATCACGTGACAGCCCCATAAGATAAACGAACGACTCGAAAAACCCGAAGACTCGAAACAGGTGAACTAATTCCAGTACAGAACCTAATAGGATGTTGCACATGTGCGACTGCACGAATCACTCCCCGAGACGACTCGTTCTTCCCGAGTCACATTAAAGATTCGTTCAAAATGAACGAATCGTTCAAGAACGACCCATCACTAGATAACAGTTGAAGCCATTAGAAAAATCATGGGCTAGATGTAACGTAATAATGCCGATTTCAAAATGTTTCATAGTCCCGTTTGTTTTTAGCAATTTTAAGCGGTTTTCAAAAACTCAAGTGATCGACAACGTCGAATTTATATATATATATATATATATGTATATATATTCTTGGAAAGAGATTTTTTTTTAAAAAACAAAAAATCTCCCTTCGGAGTGGACTTTGAGATTTGTAACTTTGTAGATCTTTTTTATGCCCAAACCGACTAAAATTCAAAAAGTGAAAAAGCATAATAGCACCCGTTTAAAATGTTCAGTGTTAAGTAAATATTTTTAAATTGTTGTTTTAAATAATTGATTTTTTTCTTTAAGAAGCAAAGTAAAACTAAATAAAAAGCACATTTTGGCTATTTAATTTATGCAATGGTAAAACAACTGGCAAAATACATGGGGGAAAAAACACAAAAAAAACAGGTTCGGTAATCGCCCTTCGGCCCAGTGTTTCATTTTGTTCGGCTTCGGCCAAGAATTTCATTTCGGTGCATCCCTACAAATTTTCATATTTGGGTGAACTATTCCTTCAAATGACAGCAAAATGTTTCTTTGTAAAAATGTTTTTGTTAACTTTTGAGTGAATTTGGCAGTGTGCTGAAGCAGAACCAGTTGAGAAACACTGAACTGTGACATACAGTATACTGTGTACTTAGTGGGGATTTGCATACCTGACCTTTTTTAAAGTTCTGCATATAGCACACATGCTTTGAAAGTCTCTATTGCCATAACTCCTCACCATTGTTCTCCTCAATAAAGACCCGTCTTCATCATCTACCCCCTGGGCAATAGGAGAAGGTGGTATAAAAACCTGAGTGAACACAACACACCAACAGTGCTGAGTCCAATCCCAGCTGCCCACTTACAACACAGGGTCAAGGTGAAAGCCAGCGGTAAGAAAGGACTCCGTATGACCAGGAACACTAAATCCATTGGGAAAAGGAGGAAAAATTCCCCGCTTCCCACTCGAGAATACCATTCTGTTCTCACTGGGCTTGGGGATTTTTCTTTCGTTCCTCGTCTTGTTTTTGAATGTGAGCGCAGTGAAAAAACTGTGTGGGTATTTGCGGCTTTTGGTCTGTGGAATATGTTAAAAGAACAAATTTTACTTTGTACAAGCAAATGAAGGCATATGACATGGGGTGGAGGTGATTCATACATGTACCCGTGTGACGTAATCAGATGTTTGTTGAGTAATTCGAATGAGGCAGTGTTTGGACTGCGTGTTCTGGAGAGATAATGATTACGGAAGCCCAGCTGACGATGACCGCATGATGACATGCAGTCGACACAAAAGACTCTCCTGTCTTCATCCCTCACATCACCATCAAAGCTCAAACATCCACTTTCAACAGGAATGCTGTGGCTACCAGATTTCATTCTCATTGCTAAAGGGAGAGAAACTAATTCAGTGTTACCTCCCGTTTGTTTGTAATTGTAAATTTACTATCAGTTTCTGAGTAAAAACTTAAAAAATTATAAATGACGACTGTAAAAATGCGACAATATTTAATAATTGGTTAAGAGAAACTTCCATAACTATACACAGAGAGACACTGTAATAGTTCTAACCTTATATTTCATGTATTTTTACAGTACAATACTGTTTAATGTACAATTTTTGGAAGTAAAAAAAGAACAATCATAATTTACATTGATTTTAAATATTACAATTGCACATCCCATTCCCAGAATTCCCCGTGTGACACTTCTCATTTGACATTTTTGATTAATTTTAAATTTCTATTTCTAATTAGTTTTTTGTTTTGTTATATATAACTTTGTAACAATTCAAATGTGCATTAACTAGACTGAAATGTATTATTTGGTTGATATTTGGTCATTCAGTTTCTATTACAAAATCTGCAAACATCCTTGTTGTTTTTCAATATTTTTTTTGTAACTTTTGAGTAAATATTGTGCTTAATTATGTGCATATTTAATTTTGTGCAAATCATTTTGCTATTAATTGTTTTATTTTATTACAAAATTAATTTTCAATTGTTATTAGAAATAATAATTATATCTATTTAAAAAATTATATTTCTTAATAGTTATTATGAAGTGTTGCGAGAAATAAAGATAACTTTTTTAATGTATTTATTACTTATTTTGCACCAAATATTCTTTCTATATTCTTTCTATACTTAGACTGAAAATCTGTAAACATACTTGTCGTTTTCAAACATTTTTAGTAACGTTTGAATAAACGTGGAACTAAATTATGTGCATATTTAATTTTGTGCATGTTTTTGCTATTAAATTGTTTTATTTTATAACACAATATGTTTATGTACATTTTAATGTTATTAGAAATAATTATATACAATTGAAAATTATATTTCTTACTATTTTTTGTAAAGTCTCGCCAGAAATATTATTAAAAAATATTTTTATTTATTTTGTATTTACTACTTTGCAATCAGACTATCTGGAAAATGTTTATTTCAACGTCGCCTTGGTTTGTTGTAGTGTATGTTCAACAAGGAGTTTATGAGCAGGTTTTAAAAGGCTCTGCAAAACTTGCTTCAAATGCTACTGGTTTATTTTCCAAAGAATAATAATGCATTATGTTATAATTTAATAAAGCATATTTAATTCTGCCTAATTAGGTTTTTGTCTGAGTGCAAGAAAAGTGTGTTATTGTAAGCTATTGGATATGAGAGTGACAAGTTCCACTGAAGCTGATTGTTCCCAGATGCAGTCGCATTGTGTGCCAGAGTGCTCTCCGGTCCCAGAGTTTATATATGGCGACTTATAAAACTGTTACATCATAGCAACAATTCTCTTCAATTGCGTTTGCTGGAGTCGGTAGGTAACTTTCCGTGGGATTTCTTGCCCCATTGCCTGTGTCCTCGAATGACCGTAAATCAAAAGCATGTGAAAATGTTTCTACACTATAAAAGAAAAACCGCAGAGACTTGCCATAACAAATTTTATAAACTTTTGGTGCCACAAAATTATGTATTCATGCACTTTATAGCATTTTTATGCTATGTTAGTGTGGCTGCCATCCAATGTAGAGTCAATAGAAGAAAAAAAAAACAGCCACTACAATTTATAACAGACCTCTTTACAAACCTGGAGTGTAATTATTTTAATGACTGTTTGACCTGCAGCCGATGTTCCCTTGAGTGCAACATTTAGCAGCTTTCTTGTGCTAATGCTAAAAGCTACCCTGCATTCAGAGACCTTCTTGATATTATATACAAATAAGTAAATTTGGTCATGAATTAGACGTATGTTTTGCACATTGTACAAATACTGCATACTCTCTCTGTATATATATATATATATATGTATGTATATTCTTTGTTGATGAACTTATATTTGCCATAAATTAAAGAAAGATTAATTAAAAAAATACATAAAATAAAATAAAATAAAATAAAATAAAAGATTATTTAAAAAAAAACACTTTTAATTAAAGTTTGTAAATAATTTATATTTATTTTTCATGGTCATAATATTAAAATGTTCTGTTTATGTATATATGTGTATAGTTATTGTAAAAAAAAAATACAATATTTGTTAATAATATGTTAACAAATAAAATATTTAGTGCAAAGTAATAAATACAAAAAAAAAATCTTTAAAAAAAGGATTTCTGCTTAGATTTTTCAAGCAGAAATTGTAACATTTTATCAGTTGACAAGTTATTAACACATTTTAATTAAACATGACTTTTCTCTAATTTACAAAAAAATAACATTTTTTGAAATGTACACATCAACACACACATAATGGGAATTTATAATATATATGTCACTCTCATATCCAATATCTGACCATATAGTGTATATGTATAAAATAGCCTTTTTTTTGTATTTATTACTTTGCACCAAATATTTTATTTGTTAACCACTTAACAAATGTTTGATAAACTACTATCTAGCAAATTAAGAAATTTGACAAAAAAATGGGGGTCTTGACCTTCATGACTGTATGTAACAATTAAAATAACAGAAAATTGTAATTATTTTGACCATAATAATTGTAGGAAAATAAATTTACATTATTTACAAGCTTTAAGTAAAAGTGAATTTTTATTTTTTTTTTCATTTAACTTTTTTTTTATTATTATTATTTCCTGGAGGGCCTGTGTCCTGCAGAGTTTACCTCCAACTTTCCTCACCACACTTGCCTGGAAGTTTCAAGTATACCTAGTAAGACCTTGATTAGCTGGTTCAGGTGTGTTTGATTAGGGTTGGAGCTAAACTCTGCAGGGACACCGGCCCTCTAGGACCGGGTCTGGTGACCCCTGATTTAGACCAAAGAAATATTATTTTCACCCTTTGAAGGCGAGCAAATTATCTTACTAAATTTTTAAATTTTTACACAAATTCTAGTCAAGCTGAACTATTCAACTCTGTTACCTATGTGTCACACCTGTTTCATTATATTTTCTTCCCTCACATGCTACGTGACCTAGTTTTCCCTCATGTTTGATTGTATCATTTTATTCAGGTGTGTCATTAATGATCTCCATTTGCTTTAGTATTTATATTGTAGTCTGTCCTGTGCTCACGGGTCTGGTATTGTTAAAGTGAATGTTAACGTTGTGTTGTGTGTATGCCCTTCTGTTGTGGATTTACCCTCTTGTGGATTTATTAAAGACTCTTTGATTTCAACTTCTTCGTACGTTCATTGTACAGCTGCACTTGTGACAGAATACCAGACCCAAGAACAGAAGAAAGAATGGAACGGAAGGCCTTTTGACAATGAGACCATGAAGTCCCTGTTCCGGATCGGGGTGATTTACCATTGTGGACCTCCCAGGCACCACGTGACTGAACTAGAGGGAGGCCATGCTCCGCCCCACAACAGGACCCAGAGCCCAGCCCACCATCACCCCGCTGCATTGAATAAGAGCCTGAGCCCACTGCTGATGGAGAGCCAGAGACCACCATGACCCAAAAGCCGTCGCTTATAGGATCAACAGAGCTGAGGATCACCCCAGAGCCTGTGACGTCAGACCAGGTGCGAGAACTGGCTACAGTGCTTGCAACGGGGACAGCGAAAGCACGGAGGGAAGCTCCGCCCACTGTACCGTTGCTGAGGGTGAGCCGAGCTCAGTGGACTATGTATCTGTCTGCCCTGATCTGTCTGTCTGTATTACAACGACTATGGAAGTCGTTCCCCTGTCGCTGGCGATCCCGGTGCGTGGGCACCATACACTGTTCCTAAGTCCCCTGAGGATCCTGAGCTTCCGCCCAGCCTCCCTCTTCCACCACCTCTGCACCAGTCTTCACCATCGCCTTGGCTGTCTCCTGGCAGCCCCTCTGCTCACCAAATGTCCGGTGGTATTGCCGCTGATCTGCCAGTCTCCATCGGCATCGTAGCTGGAGGATACCTTGTCTCCGCCCCCAGCCTTGGTAAGTCATCGACCATCTGCCGCCTTGGGACTTCACTCCTCCTCCTCGTCCCTCTGTTTCTCCGGTTCTGTCAGGCTCCTCCTTCCCTTTAGCTCCACCTTGGTCTTCTTTCACTCTGGCTCCACTGTAGCCTTCCGGATCCCTGCCGCTGCCTCAGTCACCACAGCCATCTGCTCCGCCTTGGCCCTCCAGATCCTCGGCGTCACCCTGGCTTGTCGGCTTTCCACCTCATGCTCCGCCGCCGTCTGTCACCCCCCTGGAGTCGCCAGCCCTTCCTCCTCCATGGCGCCTCTCTCCATCGGCTCCACCATGGGTCACCTTCATGGCTACGGCCTGGGTTCCGCCTGCCTCCTCTCTCTGTTGTCTCCACCCTGGACTCTGTTTGTCGTCCTCCTCCTGGGAGTCCACCTAAATCTCCAGCAGTATTGTCAGCCACACCTCAGCTCAACTCAACTCAACTTGGTCCTCTGTCGCTCCAGCTCCACTGCAGCCTTCCTGGATCCCCGCCTCCACCTCAGCCTCGGTCGCTCGAGCTCCACCACCACCTGCTCTGCTGTCGTTGGCTGCCCCCTAGAGTCGTCAGCCCTTTCTCCTCCATAGCGCCTCCCTACGTCAGCTCCACCATAGGTCGCCTTCATGCCAGCGGCCTGGGTCCCACCTGGCTCCTCCTGCTCCAAGTCCCTCCTGTCTTCTCCCTGGCTCCTCCTGTTTCCTCCTTAGCTCCTCCCTCCGTCATCTCCTCCTCCTGGGTGTCCATCCTTCACCAGTATTGTCAGCTTGCTTTCCTGCCAGCCCCCTCCGTCCCTCCTTCTGTCCGGATCTCCCAGACACCACGGGACTGAACTGGAGGGAGGCCATGTTCTGGCTCCACCTTGGTCAGTTGTTGACCATCCACTCCTCTGGCTACACCTCGTCTCTCCGTCCCTCCAGCTCTGTCAGGCTCCTCCTTCCCTCTGGCTCCACCTTGGTCCTCTTTCGCTTCAGCTCCACTGCGGCCTTCCAGATCCTCATCTCCGCCTCTGTTGCTGTCGCTGCTCCCCCGTGGCCCTCCGGATCCTGACATCACCATGGCTCATCGCTCTCTGTTTCCCCCTCTGCTCCACCACCACCTGCTCCGCCACCGTTGGTCAGCCCCCTGGAGTCATCAGTCCTTCCTCCTCCATGGCTCCTCCCTCCGTTGGCTCCACCAAAGGTCGCCTTCATGGCTGCGGCCTGGGTTTTGCCTGGCTCCCCTTGCTCCAAGTCCCTCCTGTCTTCTCCGTGGCTCCTCCTGTTTCCTCCATGGCTCCTCCCTCTGTCATCTCCATCCTGGTCTCTGTTCTTCGTCCTCCTCCCAGGTGTCTTTCCTCCGCCTGAACCTCCACCAGTATTGTCAGCCTGCCTTCATGTCACCATCCCACATTCACTCCTTTGTCCTTCTCCTAAGTCCAATCCGTCCCTCCTTCGGTCTCTGTGGTGTTCATCAGCTGCCCTTAATGAGTGGCGACTTCATTTTGGCTAAATTTGCAGCCTTGGTACCCATTCTAGCATATGTTTTTATTATTATTCTAAGTATTTACATGTAATTTTTAATTAAAATGCATTTATTTTGGTTTTTGTTTAATGTTTACTAGAAATCCACAAAATCACTCAAATCAGACCTGTATTAAATATGTTCCAAATGCTGAGAAAATAAACAACAGCTCATATATAATTTTTTAGACCTAATAAATCTGATGATTTTCTAGAGGCTAGACAGATTTATTTAAAAATATATATTTTTAAATGTGCCGTGCAAGCAAGCTGTGTACTACTTACATCACACTTTTCACCACAGTTGTCTTGGCCTTTGTATGGTGCTGCCATCTGTTGGTGACATTGTTGTTCCTGGTTTATTTGTCATCAAGGAGGACAAACAGCAGTCATGCATTATTCAGTACACCTCTTTCTCCTTCCACATACATCACGTCTGCTCTCCTGTGATTTCCATGATGCCAATGAAAGGAGACACCATTTATAATTGTCAGGTGGGCCAGATGTGCACTTGAATCACAGGTAGGTCTGACTCCTCAGGCGCCGAGCACACCGCTCAGGGGAAGACAGGAGACGGCGTGTCTGGAATCAGAGATATGTGTATTGATTTGTACAGTATTCGCACAAGGCAAATGTCTAAAGGGAAATAACCTTGTGGGCTAAAATTTCAAGTAAGACCAGATCATAACCTTAAAGGGAAACTTCTGTCATCTTGTACTCATGCTCATGTCATTTCAAATTTATATGACTTTCAAAAAAGAGATGTTTAACAGTATGTCCAGGCTGTCCTTTTCCATATAATGGTGACTAAAGCTGTTTCTAAAAATAAGCATCATAAAGACTTATGGGCTATATTTTAAGTCTTTGTGTGAGGAACAGCGTGCAATTTAAGTAATTATTTTTAATCAGGAGACATACAAGTACCAGTTTTGCTTAAGTCATTGAAGCTCAACACATATTTAAATATATATTTGCTATATAACTGTTTTTCAGTAATATACACTACCAGTCAACAGATTTTTAATGTTTTTAAGTCTCTTCTGCTCAACAAGCCTGCATTTATTTGATCCAAAGTACATTACAAAAGCAAAATTTTAAAATATTTTTACTATTTAAAATAACTGTTTTTTTTTTTAATTTTAACATATTTTACAATTAATCATTTATTCCTCTGATTTCAAAGCTGAATTTTAGCATTGTTCCTCCAGTCACATGATCCTTCAGAAATCATTCTTATATTCTGACACTGAAAACTGGAGTAATGATGCTGAAAATTTAGCTTTGATAACAGGAATAAATTACATTTTAAAATAAATTCAAATAGAAAACAGTTATTTAAAAAAAAAAAAAAAATATTTCACAATCTTACTTCTTTTGCTGTATATTGGATCAAATAAATGCAGGCTTGGTGAGCAGAAGAGAATTCTTTAAAAAAACATTAAAAATCTTACTGTTCAAAAACTTTTGACTGGTAGTGCAAATTGGTACTTGTATCGGCCCGAACGTCATATCATTCTAAATGATTACTATATTTTACATTACATCACATTTTTTAATATGCACAAAAATGTTCTTCTTTCTTAGTATTCACTCCACAGAAACTCACTTTGAAGAAAAGGATCCATTTTCAGGGACTTCAGGTAACACTCCCTCAGCTGAAATTTGTTTCTGTCCTTGATTATCTACCTCATTCTTAGTAGTAAACCTATATGGGCGAGACTTCCGCTTTATTAGCCGCTATAACCAGAAGAATAACAACGTGCAATAAAAAGTAAAACTGTTTGCACCACAAACCAGTGTGTTTAAACTTAAGATAATATATTAAAATAACATGGCGAAACACACCAATTTGCAATATCAAGCAGCTAAACTGTTTTACTGTTGTACAGCTAAAAAATAAGTTGAGGCTGATGAGACCGGAAGCCAGATACATTAAATTTACAAATGGCCGCGCCCACTCTTATGGCAAAATAAGGTAAATAGCTTACGTTTTCTGGACTTTCAAATACTTTTCTTAAAAATAAATGGTTGCAGAGTGTAGTATAACATCAAAGTCACTGCTTCGCGAGTGAAAATGACGCTGCAGATGAACACAACTAAAACTAAAGTACATCTAGACTTGATACTGATATTGATAAAAATAATGTTTTTAAATAAAATGTGTAAAAGTTGAAAATGGAAATAACACATTACTCCGACAGTATATAAAAAACGAGTCAGCAAATTTAACCCTTTAACGGTCACCGTCCACTCTGTGGGACGCCTAAGTTTACTTCACCATATTACAAATAAATCCTAATCTAATCATGACAAACTATACATCGTTGGGAAGGTCTAAGACTCCTAAATAAATATTTTCCCACTGTTTTGTGTTTCAAATTATGTAGGAAAAGTAATAGATTAATATATGACAAGAGTGCACCTCAGAAATCTACATCATAACAGGAGTTCTGACCTTTGTCACAAAAAGACTTTCGTCGTTGCCTTTTTCCCTATCACGCAATAGAAATCTTAAGAAATTATATATCAACCACTGATCTGTATGTAATATATAATGTAATATATATAATATATAATGGAATCTCTATTATAGATCAGTGATATCAACTGAAAACTTAAAAACTCAAAATTCATCCTTTAAAAACCATTTTAAAATCAGACATTGCATTACCATCAAAATCATATTACAAAATGTTTTCGTTCATGAATTATAAATATTTAACTTCGGATAGTGCATTTTTATGTCTATGTTCAAGATAGGGAGTGACAGTTAAAGGGTTAATAATAATGTTTTAAAATATAAAAATATTTTTTTAAAAAGTTAAAACATAAAAATTTCAGGTGGCACGTCAGGCAGGGTTAGAAAACTATTAATATGTGAAAACCTGCCAAAGACTTGCTGCCAGTAGCGTTTGCAATGACATAATCATGTCTACAGCGCCATCTGTTGGTACGACCAGACATTTTTCTTTATTCCTTGACTTGAACGCCGACAACTTCAATATTGAGGTTCAAAATAAAATGTATGATAGTGAAGTTCAAAATAAAACATATTAAAATATATACAAATATATTTTAAAGTGGAAGAAAAAACGTTTTTATTATTTCTATTCAATATTATCATTATTATAGATTCAAGTAATAAATTAAAATAAGAAAGGGCAGGGTCCGATAAAGAGGAATAAATATTTATTAAATGTGTAGATGTCTCTTGCAGGATATTTTTGTTTATTTCTGACCGCAGAGGTGAACAATGACAGTTACGGAAACGACGGTTGGGGGGAATCGGCGGTTGTGTGTCAAACCTAGTACGCTGCCTGACTAGACAGGATTTTTGAACCATTTTTTGGCTCGTTGCGTGCTTCAGTGCAGATAGTCGTCTCACTGGGTTTTGAAACACAGTCTGTGTTTACTTCCGGATTCCTGAAATCAAGCAGCAGCGGGGCTGAAGCATTAGACACTCAGTGTACTTCACAGACATCAAGACACGGAGCACCGGCATCCCACAACACGAACATCAGCACAGTTCTGACAACCGAGCCCCGCCAGCCCTCATATCACCAGCTGCTGAGTTCAAACCGAGGCTCTTTAGAAATCATTCAAGTCAATGAGGAGCAGCTCTGTGTACAAAACTGTTATACATTTAGGGAGCACTGCATAAACACCAAATCCAGCCCTGGATATAATTTGAGACAGCCGGTTAAAGTCAAAGCGGAGCTGGCGTGGATCAGTCCAGCAGCATGGACTGGTTGATGGGGTGAGTTCAATATTTATTATTTTGCCCACCTTTTTGAATTTTCATAGTTCACATAAGTTTTATGCCACCTTTATATAATTTAGGTTGTTTTTATTAAAACTGAATCTTTGGTATTTAGTGGGATATAAACGACTCTATTGAACTGTATTGCAAGTGGCTCAGTTATTCAGTAGCATTTCATACAGGATATTGTCAGACATTAAAATTGTAACTTTAAACAGACCATGGTACTTCGTTCTACTTGTGTGGTTTCCTTCATGACATCCTGCCACATGGGAAGCTACACCCTGACCTGTCAGGTTATTTTAGGTCAAGACTTTTTAATAAATAGTTAGTTTTTAAGATTTGGCAGTTATTGGCGAACGGTTGGATGGATATCTATTAGGAGGTTAGTTTTACATTAACTTGACTGCATGAGCTTTTCCCATGCAAACTTTTCAGAAGTCACTTCGAGTTACAACTTACCTTGGAGTTTGAAAGTGTCTTTTTGGCCATACAATGAAAGTCAATGGGGTCCAAAAGAACATTGGACCCCATTGACTTTCACTGTATGGGCATAAACAAGACATATCTTCGAAGTATCTTCTTTTTTGTTCTGTAGATTAATTCAAATATGTTTTATATATAAAGACATAAACAGTACTTTTGACAAATATGTTTAAAGTGATATTATCTCACATGCAGTGAAGACTTGACTTATATCAGTGACTTATTAAAAGCTGTTTTATTCTGCATAAGGTTGGACCCCCTTCATGGTGGCAGCCATAGTGATTATTATTTAACTTCCTGAATGGTAGCTTGCAATTATTGGACACTTGATTGTTCTGGTTGGTGTGTTTCATAATCATCAGGAGTTCATTCAAATGTAAAAATCATTAATTTCATAAAAAAAAGATGTATCTTCATGATTTAGTACTGATGTCAGGTTTGTTTTGTACATTGTTTGATAGCATGTCTAATCATGTTTTAGTTCAGTTGACATATTTTCCTTCAAGCAAGCCTGCTTATTTTTAACAGCCATGATGACAGATGTTTAATCTGACGGTTATGATTTTCAAAACAGTAGAGACGCTGTTATTTTTAAACTGTTGACTGACTGTGGTTCAATATTTGGTTGTTTCATTTTAACTGCAGGTTTAGATCTTCTCAGAGCCTCACTGTTTTTATTTTGGATAATATTGGCATTCAAAATGGCACTTATTTTTATCAGCCTCTAATTAATTAATTAATTATACAGCTGCACTGCATGTGTAAAGTAATGAACGTGCTTAAATGTGCAAGTTCATGTTAGGTTACTGGTGTTGCATATAACAGGACAATTATTTGTAGATATATTTATATTAATTTTTTTATTTTGCTGCAGAATTGACTGATGAAAGATGACTAGAGATTTATATGTGCTATTTATGCCTAGTGGAATTTACCTTATTAGCTAAAAATGAAATTAATTAGTTTTTTTTAACATGATAAAAAATTTTGCTTTAATGGAAACTCATTTCTGCTATGAATTAAAAGACATAAAATAGGTAATTGTGTCTTTTATTTTGCAATTTTGAGAATTCCTATGAGTTAATTAATTGCAGTTGTAATATATGAACTCACAAATCTGAGATGAAAATTCAGAATAATGAGATAAAAAGTTGCATTTTTTATTCCTTGGCAAAAATGAATAAATAAATAAAAATAAAATAAATACAATAAACAAGTTTATCTTCTTAGAAGTATGTTTATATCTTGCAATTCTGTTTTTTTTCCTCACAATTTTGAGTTTATGTATCACAAATCTAAATTTATATCATGCAATTCTGAGTTCAAATTTCGCAGTTGCAAGTAAACAAAGTCACAACTATCAGAGATAAACAGATTTGCAAGTCAGAATTGTGAGATAAAAAGTCACAGTTACCATCTCGCAATTCTGACTTTTTTTTTTTTAGCAAATTTAAGTTTATATCTCACAATTTTGAGTTTATATCTTGAAATTCTGAAGAAAAAAGTTAACAACTTGCAAATGCAAGAAATAAACTAATTTGCAAGATGAAAGGTCAGAATTGTGAGTTTGAAAAGTCAGAATTATCTCTTTTTTTTTTTTTATTTGTTGGTGGAACGAATTAAACAAGCATGTCTTCTTAGAACTTTTAGTTAACATCTCGCAATTCTGAATTTATATCGCACAATTCTGAGTTTGCATCAATTGCAAGAAAAAAAGTTCAGTTGTGAGATAAAAAGTTGGAATTACGTTATTTATTTATTTATTTAATTCTATTCCTTGGCGAAAAACCAAACCGAAAGTTGTTTTTCGCAATTATGACTTTTGGGTTTATATTACAATTCTGAGTTAATCTCACAGTAGCAAGGAAAAAAGTCAGAGATAGTACAGAGATAGTCAGAGATAAACACCAATTTGGAAGGAAAAAAAGCATAGTTGTAAGATAAAAAGTTGCAGTTACCTTTTTTGTTTTTTTAAACCAAGCTTCTCTTCTTCGAACTTTGAACAGTTCTTATTTCAGGTCTGTTTTCTCACTATTTTGGGTTTATATCTCGCAATTCTGAGCTTATCTCACAACTGCAAAGGGAAAAAGTCAGAATTGTCACAGAAAAAGTCACAATTACCTTATTTAGTTTTTTCATCTTTGACAAAAAAACTATTGTTCAATTCTGAGTTTATAACTCACAATTGCAAGGAAAAAGTCGGCAATAACATGTCAGTAATTATCATCTTATTGGTTATCGCCAGTAACGTCAGTAATTGCCAATAACATCAGTAATCATCAGCTTATTGGTTATCGACAATAACATGTCAGTAATCGGCAATAACATGTCAGTAATTATCATCTTATTGGTTATTGACCATTACATATCAGTAATTATCGACTTATCACCTTATTGGTTATGGACAGTAACATGTCAGTAATCGGCAATAACATGTCCGTAATTATGAGATTATTGGTTATCGCCAATAACGTCAGTAATCGCCAATAACATGTCAGTAATTATCAGATTATTGGTTATCACCAATAACGTCAGTAATTATCAGCTCACCAATAACTTCAGTAATCACCAAAAACATGTCAGTAATTATCACCTTATTGGTTATGGACAATAACATGTCAGTAATTATGAGATTATTGGTTATCACCAATAATGTCAGTAATCACCAATAACGTCAGTAATTATCAGCTTACTGGTTATCACCAATAACTTCAGTAATCACCAAAAACATGTCAGTAATTATCACCTTATTGGTTAAGGACAATAACATGTCAGTAATCTGCAATAACATGTCAGCAATTATCACATTATTGGTTATGGACAATAACATGTCAGTAATTATCACCTTATTGGTTATGGAAAATAACATGTTAGTAATCGCCAGTAACATGTCAGTAATCATCAGCTTATTGGTTATCTCCAATAACGTCAGTAATCGCCAATAACATGTCAGTAATTATCAGCTTATTGGTTATCGCCAGTAACGTCAGTAATCGCCAATAACATCAGTAATCATCAGCTTATTGGTTATCGACAATAACATGTCAGTAATTATCAGCTTATTGGTTATTGACCATTACATATCAGTAATTATCGACTTATCTTATTGGCAACAACATGTCAATAATTTTCAGCTTATTGTTTATCAGCAAGGAAAAAGTCTGAATTGTAAGCTAAATAGTCACAGTTACTGTTTTTATTTTTTTATTCCATAGTGGAAATAAGATTTTCCATAGATTCCATAGATTTTAATAATCTTAGCCGTTGTCTTCTGAGCAGTGTCACTATTTAAGAGCTTTGTGAACATCCGTCTGCACTCCCATTTTTTGTCGCTGCATTACGTCACTGCTCATTTGCATAAAGTCAAACTATCTGTTGCTCATGTTTGATCAAATCAGCAACTCTCACTGAAGAATGAGTGACTTGTGGTCACTTTGTCACTTCAAATAAATGTCACCCATCAACGCCTTCGGGGTGTTGGCTAGCTGTTGCCATGCAGACTTTTCTCACTGACTTACATGCGGATTCCCATATGCAAAAGTAAAAGTAATTTATATATATATTTCATTTAGGTTTAAGCATATGCAAGATGAATCAGGCAGCAGAGTGTCATTTTGAGAGCATCTCTTTGCTGTCTGATATTGAGAAGTCACATGTGGCTTCAGCCTCTGGTTACAGACAGAAGGTCAGGCATTGTCAGGCATTCCTATGGGTTTATGCCATCATACAGCTGGTTTAACAGGTCCAAAGACAGTGACCATACATTCACATTCCCATCTCATTACATAAGCATCCTCTCTTAACTGCTGCTGCTGTTTTTGTCTGTTTTAACCACATCATGCTGGCCATTGCAGACTGGTAGGCCAAATCCTTTCCTGTTTTGATGTCTTGCATAAGTGGCATTTTGGTTTCTGACCTGTCATTCACCCAACATGCAGGCACAAGAACAGGTTGACCTGTGTTTATTGCAAGCAAATTTATCAATAAAGACAACATGAAAGTCATTGAACAGTAATAAACATGTCAGTCGTTTTCAGTTTGTCAACTGTCAGCTTATCTGTTATCGACAATAACATGTCACTAGTCTGCAGTAACGTGTCAGTAATTATCATCTTATCTGTTATCAACATCAGCATTAACATGTCAGTAATTATTAGCTTATCGGTTATCGACATTAATGTGTCAGTAATTATCAGCTTATCAGTTATCAGCAATAACATGTCAGTAAGTATCACCTTATCTGTTATTGACAATAATGTCAGTAATTTGCAGTTACATATCAGTAATTATTAGCTGATTGGTTATTGACATTAACATGTCAGTGATTGTCAGATTATTATTTATCTGCAATAACATCAGCAATTATCATCTTATCAGTTATCGGCAATAGCATGTCAGTAATTATCACCTTATTTGTTTTCGACAATACCATGTCAGTAATTATTAGCCTTTTGTTATCAACATTAACATGTCAGTAATTGTCAGGTTATTGTTTACCTGCAGTAACATGTCGGTTATTATCTTCTTTTAAGTTATCGACAATAACATCTGCAAGTAATCTGCAATAACACGTTGTTAATTATTAGTTTATCGGTTATCGACATTAACATGTCAGTAATGGTCAGCTTATCGGTTATCTGCAATAACGTCAGTAATGATCACCTTATCTGTTATTGACAATAATATGTCATTAATCAGCAATAACATGTCAGTAATTATCAACTTATTGGTTATTGACAAAAACATGTCAGGAATTATCACCTTATCTGTTATCAACAATGACATGTCAGTTTTCAGCAATAACATGCCAGTAATTATCATCTTAATGGTTATCAATAATAACACGTCAGTAATTATTAACTTATTGTTATCGCCTATAACATGTCAGTAATTGTCAGCTTATTGTTTAGCTGCAATAACATGTCAGTATTCATCAGCTAATTGGTATTCCAGAATTTTAATGTCAGATTTTATGTAATCTTTAACTTAGACAAACGGTCTGTAAAGAAACAGTCAGGTTCTGTCAGGGGACAGGTTAGTGTCCCTGCTTGAATGCTAGCAGTAGTTTTATAGACTTTATAAGCTATTGGTGTCAAGGAGGGCACTTGACACACATAGGATGGAGTACAGAACTTTTATTGGAGTGGAGATTTCCACTATGTAGAAAAAATAGCCATTACAGAAAGACCGGAGGGAAGGAAGTGCTGTCCACTGGGTGGAGGGAGCCATTGTTTTCAGAGCAGTGCTTTATGGGAACTGTGTCAGATTTTACAATAGCCGTGACGTTTATTATTCCAGGTCAAGATTTTATGACTGGCCAACTTCAGTTATTAGTCATTTAGTTTGCTATATTGTTTAAATATTTGACGCACAGTTATTTTAAAATGCACTTGTTTCCTTTAGATCATTATTAGACAGCGATTCTACAAATGTAAGTGCTGTACATGGAATAAGGTGGAAGTAAACTGTGATTAGTTAGGATCTGATGAATGAAACCATTATTTTTTGCAGTCTTGAGAAGCGTTTTTGATTTTGTTGTCTAGTGAATTATGGTGTGTATGTGTTTTCCTTCTGAAAGGTCCTGATCTGTCCTTGGTGTTTGTACTTGTTTTACTTGGCATTGCTGCTTAGTTGCTTGTTTGTTTGCAAATTCTATACTTAGCGCAGAACCAACAGTGCCAGTACGTTTCAAAACAAGCCCAAAGTTGAGTAATATTAAGCTCTCTATTGTATTTTAAACATCCCTGAACTGCCACAGCTCTTACATGATGCACTATTTCAATTACATACAAATACATTTGAATTTTTAACAACACCTTATGCTTATTTAGGGGTCAATGAGTCCCATATTTTGTACACATTTATTCAAAACTACATCAAAATCCACCTCCTCTTTTATGATGAGCATGTTTTTAATTTACGAATTCAAAATTGTCATATTTTTGAGGTGAATACTGCAAAAAATGTTTTTATCATAATTTAAAAAATAATGAAAGAAATAAGTAGCTTAACAAACTTTTATTATCTTTTATTAGAAAAAAAATCACAAAACGTAACATTTAAAAAACTGTTGTCCGCCAAAAAAGTCATGTGGTGCGACCAACCAATTCAGAATTACACTGTGTGCATAATTATTAGGCACGTTGATATTCTGGTCATATTTTTTTACCAAGCACATTTGACCAATTCCAAACCACATCAATCTTAATAACTACTATTAATTTTGTATTTAATCATTTATACATGATATATATTTGTCCATGAAGGCTGGAAGTGAAAAACTCCTTGTATTCAGGTGTGCATAATTATTAGGCACGTTTTCTTTTACGTATAAATAAGCCAAAAAAGAGATTTAACCCAGACTGAAAAGTCAAAAATGATTAAATGACCAAGAGAAGGATGCAAAACTAATGCAATACTACAATTTGCAAAGTTAAGGCTTGACCATTGGACAGAGAAATGCTCGTTGGGTCAGCACGTTGAGAAATAAAACGGTGGATAAGAAAAGACACGTTAACTGCAAAAGAATTACGAATTAAAGTAAAGAATTAGCTGTGAAACCATCAGGAACCATTTAGTCTCCAGCGCCCCCATTTTCCAGAGCTGCAACCTACCTGGAGTCTTCAGAAGTTCAATGTGTCAGGTTCTCAGAGACTTTGCTTGAGAAAAAAACCTAAAAAATGACCCTCACTTAATAAGAATAACATTCTGAAGTGTTAAGAAATACATGAAGACAGTTTTTTTTATAGGCTTTATAGACAGATAAGTTGAGAGGGACTCTTGAAGGACCAGCACCACATCCTCTTGTACTTCTGATTCAAGAATTTGTCTTCCAGAATCTAGCAGTACATTTTGGGAGTTCATGTTTAGTCTATCTCCTATCCTGAAAAGTCTGACTTGCAGAGATGGACCAAAATAAACTCCCAAAACTTACTGCCAGATTTTGTAAGATAAATTCTTGAAAGAGTGGTATAAGAGGATTTGATGCTGGTCCTTCAAAAGTCACTCTCAACTTATCTGTCTATAAAGCCTATAGAAAACAGTCTTCATGTATTTTACAACACTTCAGCATGTTATTCTCTTTAAATAAGGGTCATTTTTTAGGATTTTTCACCCAAGAAAAGTCTCTGAGAACCTGACACATTGAACTTCTGAAGACTCCAGGTAGGTTGCAGCTCTGGAAAATGGTGGCGCTGGAGACTAAATGGTTCCTGATGGTTTCACAGCTAATTCTTCACTTTAATTCTTAATTCTTTTGCAGTTAACGTGTCTTTTCTTCTCCACTGTTTTTTTTCTCACCGTGCTGACCCAACGAGCATTTCTCTGTCCAGTGGTCATGCCTTAACTTTGCAAATTCTAGTATTGCATTAGTATTGCATCCTTCTCATGGGCATTTAATAATTTTTGACTTTTCAGTCTGGGTTAAATCTCTTTTTTGGCTTTTTTATATG
This sequence comes from Labeo catla, assembly GCA_012976165.1. Classification (NCBI taxonomy): domain Eukaryota; kingdom Metazoa; phylum Chordata; class Actinopteri; order Cypriniformes; family Cyprinidae; genus Labeo; species Labeo catla. Next base: position 434,474 of record VONZ01000460.1, read on the forward strand.
TAAAAGAAAACGTGCCTAATAATTACGCACACCTGAATATAAGGAGTTTTTCACTTCCAGCCTTCATGGACAAATATATATCACGTATAAATGATTAAATACAAAATTAATAGTAGTTATTAAGATTGATGTGGTTTGGAATTGGTAAAATGTGCTTGGGAAAAAAATATGACCAGAATATTAGCGTGCCTAATAATTATGCACACAGTGTATTTAAATTAATTTTTAACAACTTTTTTTTCTGCTCTCTCAATAAACATGAGATTATGAAAGATATATGCTTAATATATATATATATATATATATATATATATATATAAAAAAAAAAATCTTTTTTTTATCATTTTTTTTTAATCATTTTTTTAAAGAATTACAAAAATGCTGTTTAGATTCATTTTAAGACACAACTTTCGAAAAGTACTTGATGTCAACTACACATACATACATACATACATGCATACATAAATAAAGTTATGTCTAAAAATATATTGTTGTGTCTATAAAGTTATCTTAGGGTACCCCGTCTTATAATACACTGCTATACTGTAAGAAAAGTTTACATCATTGTACTAAATGTATTTTTTAAAAACTAAAATATTGCTATATTAATTCTAATACAATATATAAAATACTATTATATAGGTATTTTTAAAAATTAAATATGTTTTAATAAATTGTAAATGTCTAAAATTATACGTTTACATCAAAATCCACCTCCTCTTTTATGATGAGCATGTTTTTAATTTACAAATTCAAAATTTTCATATTTTTGAGGTGCATACTGCAAAAAATGTTTTCATCATAATTAAAAAAAAATCATGAAAGAAATAAGTAGCTTGACAAACTATTTTCTTTTATTAGAAAAAATAAATCACAAAACGTAACATTTAAAAAAACGCCAAAAAAGTCATGTGGTGCGACCAATGTGCAAAAAACAAACCAACAAATAATAATAGTGAAAACCCCTGCAAACCCCAATGACTGTGAGGATCAATAAATCAAAACATTTCATGACAAGGCAAGGATAGTTCAGGTTGTAAAATGTCATGTGGTGCAACCGAAAATTATAAGTAATGTGTCAAGATATTTGTTAAATAATATACTTTTTACCTTTTAAATTAAGCTCTTAAATCTATATTAAATGCATGAAGTAAATTCCTAAATACTTGTTTTATTGACTCAAGTACTTATAGAATCTGTAATATATTTTGATGTATAAACTGTTGTAGATTAATCACCTGTGTTGTGGCCAATGTGTATTTCAGCTGGTCGTGCAAGACTGACAATTGACAACGGATAACCTTTTGTGATTGTGTTAACCTCTTTTATCTTAAGTGAGCTGCTAACAATTAGCTCATAGGGTTCACATAGCCATTAGCACTGTAAAGCAAACATCAGCACACGAAACGTCAATAAACTAGCTTTATAAAAGTGTCTTGAGGTAGCTTATGTAATGTTTGCTCAAACAGACTCCATCAGTCTATTAAAACCAAAAACAAACCCTTATGCCCGGTAGCTTTGACCTTTAGTCAGAGTCTTTGTGATTGGCTGTCGAGGAGGAATGTCTGCTGTCGGCCAATGAGCTCTGATTAGACGAAGGTCATGTGATCTTGCCTGTCTTTAATTTGATTTGGTCCTGAGGTACAGCATGTCTTGTCCTTTCAGATTTCACTCATGCTGTTGTCATTATTAAAACTTCATCATGTCTTTTGGCTGACATGCCTTAACAGGTTCTTTTGATGTTTTTAATATTGGTTTTGTTCGGCAGCTTTTAAATGGCTACCCTTTGTAGTCAAAATCTCTTTGTATCACATAAAAAGTGATTTCAAGGCCTTTCTAATGGAATCAAAAACAAAGATTTGCCATTGACAACAGTTTAATGATTTTCAAATGAGTTTGACAGTTCATTGAACTTTTATGGTACAGAACCAAGTAAGTGTGTTTAGTGGTTCCACGGGTTTCCTCGCTTGTTGTTATAACGCTGTCGCTCCCTCTTCAGGCTGGATGCCGTTATGTCATTGTCATTGAATGTGTCTGTAAACATCAGTCTGAACGGAACAGCTGCGCCATTTTAAACGACATATTGAGCTCCATATGTCTCCTTTATGTGTGGGTGTGCTGGAGGTCATACATAAGGATTGTTGATGCATGATGTGTTCATGGATCGCTCTTTATTCAACATCAAGATTTTCACATTTTTTAAACGTCTGTTTTGAATTCAGATAAATTTGAATTAATTTTTAACATAAATTTTTTTTCAGCTTTTTTAGTGAGATTATAAAAGATATATATATATATATATATATATATATATATATATTTTTTTTTTTAAAGAATTAGAAAAATGCAGTTTAGATTAGATTTAAGACACAACTTTCAAAAAGTACATATATATATATATATATATATATATATACATACATACATACATACATAAATAATAAAGTTATGTCTAAAAATGTATTGTTATGTCTATAAAGTTATCTTAGGGTCCCGCTGTCTTATAAAACACTGCTATACTTTAAGAAAAGTTTACATCATTGTACTAAATGTATTTTTTAAAAACTAAAATATTGCTATATTAATATTAATGCAATATATAAAATACTACTATATAGGTATTTTTAACAATTAAATACAATATTTTAATAAATTGTAAATGTCTAGAATATATATAAAAAAATATATTTATATAGTAATATTATTATATTTATTTATTTTATAAATATATTTTATATTTATTATATTATTATTATTATATATAGTATTAGTATTAATGTAGTTATAATATATCTATATATCTGTCTGTCTGTCTGTCTATCTATCTATATGAAATCCGTATTATTTCTTTCCAAATTATATATATATATATAGTACAATAATATAAAATGTTAAATGTAAAATAATTAATAGTATTATTTAATTTTGTTATCTTTGTAACAAAACACACATTTGTATTATTTTTCTTACAATATAGCTGTGTATTTTAGGAAAGAGTCCCCTCACAAAGATATTTTTATATTATGGGCCTTATTAATTTGTAAAATAAAATAAAATAAAAATGTACTATTTATTTATTTATTTATTTATTTATTTTCCTTTTTGGACACTATTTATTCAGTAATTTTAGCAACCTCATCGCTTTGTGTGGGTCCCCTCACAAAGAGATAATTATATTATGGGCCTTATAAATTTGTATATTAAATTAAATTAAATTAAATTACATAAAAAATGTATTATTAATTTATTTATTTATTAATATTAATTTTTCTTTTTAGGCACTTTCAGTATTCAGTAATTAGTTTCATAGAAAATGATTTAAAAAGAAAAGTGGTGATAGCGTTTATTGACTATAATGTAGAAAACATGATTTTGTAATCTATATTTGCCTGAATTTGTATATTTGGTGTATTCCCATAGTAATATTTATATAGTACTATTTTATAAATAGTATTAGTATTAATATAGTAATATTTAAATAACAAAAAACATAAATAAATTTAGTACAATGATATAAAATATTTAATGTAAAAATAATTAATAGTGTTATTTAATCTGTTTATTTTATCTTTTAATCTTTAAAACAAAATGCACATTTGTTGTTTTTACAATATAGCTGTGTATTAAAGGAAAGAGGCCCCTGCACAAAGAGATCATTATACTACGGGGCCTTATTAATTTGTTAAGAACTGTAAAATAAATTAAAATAAAATAAAATAAAATAAAATAAAATAAAATTCTTTTTTTCTTTTTGGACACTATGTCTATTCAGTAATTAGTTTCAGAATAAATTATTTAAAAACAAAAGCGGTTATAGCGGTTATTGACAATAACAGAAAATGTGATTTTGTAATCTGTTTTGGTCTGGATTTTTATATCTTGTGTATTACCCTAGTAATATTTATATGTGACCCTGGATCACAAAACCAATCATAAGGGTCAATTTTTCAAAATTGAGATTTATATATCATCTGAAAGCTGAATAAATAAGCTCTCCATTGATGTATGGTTTGTTAGGATAGGACAATATTTGGTCGAGATACAATGTATTTGTGGCTATTGCTACAAATAAACCCCAGCGACTTAAGACTGGTTTTGTGGTCCAGGGTCACATATAGTAATATTTAATATGTAGTCGTGTTAGTATTAATATAGTAATATTTAAAAAAAAAAAAAAATTAGTACAATGATATAAAATATTAAATGTGGAAATAATTAATTTTGTTATTTAATTTTGCTGTCTTTATAACAAAACACATTTATTATTTTCCTTACAATATAGTTGTGTATTATAGGAAAGGGGAATCATTAGGAACTGTAAAACAAACAAATATTTTTTTATTTATTCATTAATTTGTTTCAGAGCAAATTATTATTTTAAAAAAAGTGATTATAGTGGTTATTGACCATAACGTGGAAAACATGATTTTTGTAATCTATATTGGCCTGAATTTCTATATTTGGTGTATTACCAAGAAGCATTTATTCATAATGGACCAAAAATGTTTGTTTATTGCACAATATCACCTTTAACTTCTTTGACGTGTGCTGTGTAATTATTAAAAGGAGGATTGCAATACATTCAGCCACTGGACAGCAAGTCAAGGTCAGATCAGTTCGCATTCCTGTGCCATTGGCATTAAGTCAAACCAAAAGCTCATTCACAGCTGCAGTCAGAGACAGAAGATCCCATAGGTGCTGATATTACTGATCTACCCAAAACCTCATGCCATTCAGCAAAAGAAAGAGCCACGTCAATAGTTTCAGACCAGCAGAAATAAACGATTTCAAAGTCTCAACAAAAATGAGGCTTCTTTTATTTAATTTTATTTTATTTTATTTTTTATAAACTGCCCTTGGCTCAGATACCATTGGAGCCATTAAATTAAATGCACTCAGTTTGAATGAGAATTTGAGTGAGTTTTCTTGAGTTTTTTTGTTTTTTTTTCCTCTCATATCCGCTCCCACTCATTCTAAAAGCGAAAGTATTCATTGCTAAACGTCTAAAAGGAACTAACCGGATTCAAAAGAGCAATGGGAAACGTTGAAGAGGTGCGTAACGTCTTTCACGTCTCTCTGTGGATGTGGCTTCTAAGTTGAGAACACATCTTGTTCTTTTCAGACAGAAAATAATCCACATAATAAGACACCATTAGTGATTCACAATATAGATCCTGAAATGCTTGCATGCTGATGTTAAATGCACCAATACTGTGACCATGAGACAGAACAGATGTCCATGTATTGCATAGAACAATACATATAGATCTCTGTATAAAAAGCACATTTACTAAGGGAAGCGTTGTGCAAAATATGATGTGTGCAGTGTTTTTTGCTTTCGCTGAAGCACAGAACAGTTGTCTTACTGGGCAGTTAGTGGTCTTTAGCAAGTAAAAACTTGACAGCTGCAGGACGCCCTGAAATGACCTCAGACAGACAGTAACAACAACTGTGCTTGTCTTGTTTTTGAACCTTGAGGTTTCTGTTCTCTATTAAAGTAACACGTTTTTTTTTTCTTTCAAGTTCTACTTTCAACGGTTAGGGTATTTACTAGGGTAATAGTTGGTCATGCAAATGGGCGTTTCTAGGTTTCTAACGTACTTGTGTGTTTTTGCAGCGGTGAGTAATGTATCACAGACATATGTTGATTCCTTGAACACAACTACGTTTACATGCACAATTTCTGGTTCAGTCTGACTCAATTAATTTCAAATGATGAATCTGAATGTAGCGTTTACATGAACGCTAAATAAAGTGATCAGGTTGATGTGCGCGTTTGTCACAAGCTTCAAACTGGAATTGATTTTTTTTTTTTACATGCACACACTGCGCAAATATATCGTTTCCCATTGTTTGCACATAAAAACCACTTTCCTACACTGTTTCTTTATTTATTTTGAACAGCAGAATTAATATTTGTCCATTTCTGGATAAATATTACATATAAACTGCTTAAATTAATCATGCTGTAAAAATGCCCCTCCTCGCGCCTATAACCAGTCGTCTGTGGGTGAGCTGCATTGATCATGATGGAAGATCGTGATGAACAATTGAGAGAGGCAGATTGATTGCTTAAAGGAGAAGTCCACTTCCAGAACAACAATTCACAAATAATGTACTCACCCCCTTGTCATCCAAGATGTTCATGTCTTTCTTTCTTCAGTCGTAAAGAAATTATGGTTTTTGAGGAAAACATTTCAGGATTTTTCTTCATATAATGGACTTGATTGGTGCCCCGATTTTGAACTTCCAAAATGTAGTTTAAATGCGGCTTCAAAGGGCTCTAAATGATCCCAGCTGAGGAAGAAGGGTCTTATCTAGTGACACAATTGGTCATTTTTTTCTAAAAATAAACATTTGTATACTTTTTAAGCACAAAAGCTTGTGTAGCACAGGCTCTGGGATGCGCGTTCTTGAACAATTCGTTCATTTTGAACGAATCTTTAATGTGACTCGGGAAGAACGAGTTGTGTCTGGGAGTGATTCGTTCAGTCGCACATGCGCAACATCCTATTAGGTTTTGTGCTGGAATTAGTTCACCTGTTTCGAGTCTTCGGGTTGAAAACTTTTCAGATAAGAGGTGAGGTGAGCGAATCATAGGCTAAAGACCCAGGTAAACAATGAATCTTTTCTGTTTCTTATAGCATTATAGTTTTGTCTTGTTTGTAGTGTGATCAATGTCTGTGTAAGCAGTAAATGTGTTAGGGAAGTAACATGTAACATTTTAATTTTATTTTGCTAAAATGAATTAAATGACTCGAAAAAAGATTAGTTAATTTTGCTGAACAAGACTCAAAGGTCCGAGTCGGTAAAATGATCCGAACTTCCCATCACTACTACGAATCACGTCTAAGTTCATCATCTGTGTACTCCGGCTCAAAAACGTAGAGTATGTCGAAAAACTCCATCTTATTTTCTCCTACAACTTCAGAATCGTCCGACATCGTTGTACCTTTTTGTTTGTAAACAGCGTTTGACTTACTTGCACTTTCTTAGTCGCATTCGCTTTGTAAACACTGGGTCTGTAGTTCCGCCTGCGTTCGGCGTGACCTTTCGACATGATTCAGTAGTACACAAGCTTTTAACGTGCTTAAAAAGTATACAAATTTTTATTTACCGAAAAAAAAAAATGACAGATCGTTTCGCTAGATAAGACCTTTCTTCCTCAGCTGGGAAGTGGAGTTCTGGGAAGGGAGTTTGCAAATGATATTGATTTAATACAACAGTTCACTAAACAAGAAACTAATATTAAGTGACTTGCATTTTCTGAACAGTATCGCTTGATTTTGCTCTATTTTGTCAATGGAAATAGTTTCAAACAAAGTAACAACTGCGCTACTGCACATCTCCATTCAAACACAGCGTTGTTTCGTTTATGCATGAATGGGTGTTTTAAACAAATCTGATTCAATTTCACATTCATAAACACAGTCACTTGCTTCATTCCTGAATGAATAGGCCGTTCGAATGAATCAATTCAATGAACGATTCAGTGACAAAATCAGTGACTTGCCGCCACCTACTGGCAGTTTTAGTGTCATTTTGAAGTATCTTTTCTGTTATTTAAATCATTTAATATTTCTATATTCAAAATGTTATATATAAAACATTAACCTCAACATGAAGTTATGAAATTCATGTGACCGCTGAGCCTCATTAAACCATCTGAAAATACACCTACAAGCCACTTTTGTGTTCTTCTGTGCCACCCCTGTAGTACAATTTTTTTATACTGATTTCATTTAATTGGTAACTTATTCTTATTGTACTTGTTTTTATTCAGTTGTTTTAATTAGAAATTTTAAAAAAAGCTTATAAATATATATTTTTTTAATTTGACGAAAGATGACATACTTTTAATAAAGTTAGAAAAATTCCGTTATGAAGATAAAAACAAAATTTCCTGTAAATCACTTTAAGGAGTCAAATATCATCTTGTAATGGGAAGGCTAATATTTGATCAGAATTTGATTATTGATTAGAAGGTGCTCCTGAAATATTTGACTGTGCTCCTAAAAAGAAAAGTAAGTTTGGAGCCCTGTTTAACCATTTTTATTCAATTAAAAATTGAGAAATTCTTTCAAATTTAAATCTTTTACAAGAATTACAGCAAAAAACAGTTTGATGCAAGAATATACATTTTTATTAATATTTGAGAAATTCAAAATTCCTTTAAACATGACTGCTCAAAATTTATTAAACCTACACATTCAAAACCTTGTGTAAACCTAAGTGTAAGTGAAATTTTAAGTGCTGTAAGTATATTGTCTTTCATGACGCTACATATGCTGGTGTGTGAATGTGATAGGTGCTTGATATAAAATAAATGGTGCTTTAAAAAGTCCTTGAAAGTCCTTAAATATGGTGTTCATGAACGAATGGGAACCCTGTATATATAATATATAAATTACAAATTAAAAATTACACTGAAAATACTCTAAAAATAATACACTAAAAATAATTCAAAAGAAATTAGGGCTGTCCATTTAACGTGTTAAGTAATTTGTTACGAAATATAATGCGCTTAAAATATTTTAACGCAGTTAATGCACTGGCCCCGCCCCCAGACCTGTACGTCATCTTATATTTCATATAGTTGACTGTTGTCAAATATTATTCAGGGCAACAACTCCATAAATGCAGATGTGCCCTAAAATTCAAGATATTGGTGCAAAAAAATGCCCCTGTATGTGTTTTGTCTCATATATATATATATATATATATATATATATATATAATGCAAGAGCATTAAATGTGATTTTATACAACAGTTCAGTATAAAGAAGTTGATATTGTGTTATATTTTAAACATAATATTATGTTTTTGCTCAATTTTGCAGAGAACATAATATCTTTGAAGCCATTGCATATTCGTTGTGGATCATACAAGGTATTTTGAAGGCTAACAAAGCTGTTTTGTTTTTTTTATTTTTAATCGAAACACCATGTAATTAATTAGATTAAAAATGTTAAGCGACTGACAGCCCTATATATATATATATATATATCCTATTGAATTCCATGGTTTTCCGTATCAGAACATCATATACAGACTGATGTTATTAACAAACAAAAAAAAGATACACTCTTTCAAAAACATTTTAAAAATCTTCCCAATCTTAAAGTTTTGAACAGTAGTGTTTGTAATTTTAACTGTAATGAAAATGACACTAGTGGAAATTTCCATGACTTTCAGTAACAAATGACAAAAATGAATGCAAATAGTCTGTTTGCAGACATTTCTGCATTTTTCTTTTCAGAACATTTTCAGAACATTTTCAGACATCCTGTCAAAATCTCACCCTTCCTCACGTGTCTGCAGACTATGTGAAACTCCTTGTGTCAGATGTTCTTCAGCATATGAAACAGAAACGAAACCATACGCCGTATAATGACTTAAAGTGTTATGCTTTAAATTACAGGATATTGCAACGAGACAAAACGGTTACACTGAATTTACCCACAAAAACCCCAGTTCAGTCTCGAGTCAGAAACATGAAGAAAAACCACCTGACAAGAAGTTTCATAATCATTCATTCAGATGGTGAGAAGGGAATTAAAGTGATAGTTCAACTAAAAATAAAAGAATCTATCATAATTCACTCATCTACATGTCATTTCACTAATTCAACATGCTTTCTTGCATAAAACACAAAAAAGAATCATTTAGCAGAATGTTCAGGCTGCTCTTTTCCATACAGTAAAGGGGGAAATGGATGAAAACACATCATTAAAGTACTTCATATCTGTCATAGTTTCCATCTCTTCTGAACCCATATGTTAGTTCCAGGTCCAAAAGGATGTTATGTCCTCATTTAAACACTAGATGGCGGCATTTTACCACCCCCAATCATAACTGCGTTCTCTTTCTAATAGTACATCTTTATACTACTACTATAAAAGAAGTTCATGCGCCTCGTACCTATTTTGTCATATTTATACATGTTTACACTACATACTTCTTCTTTTTAATGGTTCATCTTCACAGTCGTCACAGCTAAATGATACGCGTTAAGTAACAGCTCCTTTCTGTGTGTTTAAAAGCAATGTTGAAGGGCAGTTTGCAGTCATGAGAGGAATGTTCTAGAGGAGTGAGATGAACACAGCGGCTGTTAAAGTCTCCTCTCAGCCTCCCACTTGTGTTATCATATCACTTATGAGCAAACTAATATCACATTCTTCAGCTATTTATCCAAACATAAATTCAGTTACATAAGTTTGTAAACTTTCTCCTGGCGCCAAATTGTTGACGACGTCTGAGGTTTCATTGACTCTGCTTGCTTAATCGGGGTTTGGAATCGGTCAGTCACTTCATTATAGCGTTGACTCTGCCGCCAAAATCATGTTATGTTAATTAGGTTTCCGAGACAACAAATAGAAATAATATTTGATGTATTGTTGTTGATCTTTCTTCATGTAATTAGGCTTGTTATGAGACGCTGTGTTGTATATGGTTCATCCGGGGCTGGTGCTGATTGATTTGATTGTGCGTGATGTGCGCCTCAGGCTGAACGTCAAGCAGGAGCTCAGACACATTCAGCGAATATTGACGTCACTACAGCCACATGGCTCGTGCTAGGTCTGAGCAGTGACAGTTTACGCTACTTGAAACAAGTGCAAGACGTTTCACCGTTTGTATCATTTATTTTTCACAGCGAGTGTCATGGCAGACACCCAAATCGCTATAATTTTATAAATAATACTGTTGTTGTGTAACGTTACGTTGTAGTCGAGACTACTTGAGACCAAGACCAAAGTGTGTTGAGACCGAGTCAAGACCAGCAGCTCTACTGAAATTCATCGTAAAGATCCACATTTACTGCAGAGATTTTTTTTTTAAATTATTTTTAATCATTGAATACAATTGGAATAATAAGACACTATATAGAACTGTTATCAATCAAATGAATAATCTTGAGATTATGTTTTTTTAAATGAACTTTTGTTAATTGAATATTTGTATTTAAGGAGAAGTCCACTTCCAAAACAAAGATTCACATATAATGTACTCACCCCCTTGTCATCCAAGATGTTCATGTCTTTCTTTCTTCAGTCGTAAAGAAATTATGTTTTTTGAGGAAAACATTTCAGCATTTTTCTCCATATAATGGACTGATATGGTGCCCCGATTTTGAACTTCCAAAATGTAGTTTAAATGCGGCTTCAAACGATCCCAAATGCAGTTGTAAACGATCCCAGCCCAGGAAGAAGGGTCTTATCTAGCGTAACGGTCGGTTATTTTCATTTAAAAAATACAATTTAAATACTCAGAATTTAAATGCGATCAGAAGTCGAAAAAGCAACGTAGCCTATAATATTTGTGATGAGCTAAACATGTTGCAATAAATGTGTCACCACAAATATGTTCCTAAATTACAGTGATTCATCATTTTGATTCCTCAACCTTTCTTCCGTTCAGCGAACGATTATACTAGTGTGAACATTCAAATCTGCGTTCGTGCTGCCGCTGACCTAAAGAGAGCCACTGTCGTGTATATGAATGAAACAGTTTCACAGTCTTTTCAACCACACAGTTCATTATTTCTGTGTTACAAACATTCAGATAATCACAGAAGTCGTGGGAGTAAAGTTCATAGTCTGAATATAAACTCTGATATGTACGGTAGAGATCAAAACAGAGTGAATCATCCTTTTGAAAGTTAATTTGAAGTTTCAAATAATGTTAAAGATTTATCGATTACGTTGTTGTGCCAGTAGGTGGCGAAAGGGGGCTATTAATAATGTATTTGTCTTTGATCATTCATTCAAAAACACCGATTCATCCAGTAATGAACCAAGTAAATCTTGAGTGAATCACTGAATCATTTACTTATATATTAGGCCTACATGTGATTTTGTTTAGCTGTCTAATGTTTTTTTTTCCTTCAGAATCATAAGAGAGCCACAGCTTTCATTTAAAAGAACATTTTTAGATTATTTTAAACTTCCATTTTAAAAGAATCACACAGCTCTATTTTGCAAACAGCTCTTAAGTGAATCTTGTTTTTATGTAGCCTGTTGATTTTTGTTCATGGTATTCAGCTGCAACTAAATGTTTAGCAAAAAAAGAAATAGAATAAATATGCTTGATATCATCTTTTATTCACATTGGAATCGAAACTGGGAATCGAAAAAAATCGGAATCGGAATTGATAATATTCTTACAATACCCAAGTGTGATATCGCTCATATAATCTATAATTATATGTGAATTATATAATCTATAATTTATGTGACCCTGGACCACAAAACCAGTTATAAGAGTCAATTTTTTGAAACTGATATTTATGCATCATCTGGAAGCTAAATAAATAATCTTTCCATTTATGCATGATTAGTTAGGATAGGACAATATTTGGCCGAGATACAACTATTTGAATATCTGAGAGTGTGAAAAAATCTAAATACTGAGAAAAACGCTTTTAAAGTTGTCCAAATTAAGTTCTTAGCAGTGCCTATTACTAATCAAAAATTAACTTTTGATATATTTACGGTAGAAAACGTACAAAATATCTTCATGGAACATGATCTTTACTTAATATCCTAATGATTTTTGGCCTAAAATAAAAATGTATCATTTTTACATACAATGCATTGTTGGCTATTGCTACAAATATACACGTGCTACTTAAGACTGGTTTTGTGATCCAGGGTCACATATGTATATGTGTGTGTGTCTTTAAAATAAATTCAAAGATACATTAAATTAAAAGATTTCAGATGTGTTGAAATAAACAGTCTTGCTCATTAAACCCTTAGCAGTGTTGCCAAGTATGCAATTTTCCTGCAGAATTGGGATCATTTTACACTTTTGCCATTGTTTGTATTTTAGTACGTGGGTTAAAGAGATCTCCTTGGATGGACGGGATTCCCGATGAAGGGGAAGACCAAGGAAAAAATGCATGTGGGCTAATTTAGTTTTGCATTAGGAGTGGTTTTGAATGAAGACCTGGCAACCCTGTTCCTTTACTAAAACTTTCTTTTTGTGTTTGTGAACAAACATACTTTTTTTTGAGTGGTCCTGGAACTTATGTTTTGGAATATTGACTTTATTCTCGATCTGAACATTTTTCTTGGTCTTCCATCTTGTTCTCGAACATGACATTTACCTCATACCCTAGTGATGGATGGTGCATGTGGGAGACTTGCACTTGCGTTTTGTAAGAGTCTGGCAGACGGAATTTCCCAAATCTGTCTCTGAAAATGACACTGAGCATTAGTTCTGCTGAAAACAGTGGGATTTTGCCCTGTTACCCAGATGCAGAGTAAACAGCCTTGCATGTCATAGTAATTTAAAATGTGATAAGAATAACTAGCTAGCACAAGAAAACAGCTTCCAAAGGTTTAGCCATAACCATGTCCTGCTCTTATGAAACTAGTAGGTGTGTGTGTGTGTCCGTGTTTCAGCAGTCTGTCCCAGGACTGTTCGGCTGGTTTGTCCTGCTGCACTGATGGTTCTCGCTGAGGGTTGCATAACTCTTTGCAGACTGCAGCCGCAGGGATCGATCACTCAGGACACTGCCAGCTAGCTGTAATTATAATGATGGTCCTGCGAGCCAGCCAAGCTCTCTGCAAGGGACTCACCTACAGAGAGAGAAACACATTTATCATATTCTGTGTGATCGCTGCAAGACACGTACTGCAGGGTCGGTAACATTACGAATGTAAGAACTGGCTCCCTTTCAAGTCATGAGTGTGCATTTGAAGTGAGCTTGAAATCGCCACACCCTACAGGATGCTGAATAGGAATCTGAACTGGAAGAACAGGAAGAGGATTTCATTAAATGGCAATTAAACAGCCACACATGAGGAATTTCCAACACAAAGTTGAACACAAATGTTGCACTAGTGTTTCGTTGTTTTATTTTAGGTTTCTGTTTTGTAAGCATTTCTTGATGATAAAATAAATGTCTAATTCACATTGAAAGATGTGTGTTGTCTAAGATTTTTTTTTTCCTGAAACCAAATATATTTTATCCTAAAATGAAATTTGCTAGAAATTGAATCACCTTTAGCCCATCCAAGATGCAGATGAGTAAGTTTCTTCATCAGATTTAAAGAAATATAGCATTACATCAGTTGCTCACCAATGGATCCACTGCAGTGAATGGGTGCTGTCAGAATGAGAGTCCAAACAGCTGATAAAAACATCACAATAATCCACACCACTCCAGTACATCAATTAACATCTTGTGAAAAGCTGCATGTTTGTAAAAATCAATTCATTAAGATATTTTTAACTTTAAACTATTCATTACAGGTGAAATACGAGTCCTCTATTCATAATATTGCGGGAAAAGGTAATCTTGTCTGAATCAGGAGAGAAATATGCACAGATCAAGCATAATTAACAAGTGAAAACTGTCCAAAACAGATATAAACAAATATGTTGTTGGAGTTTGATGTGAGAATACAACAGGAAATGGCAATGGTTTAAAGTTAAAATGTTGTAATTACTGATTTTTCTTTTCTTAAAAACATACAGCTTTTCACGTCACATGATGTTATTTGATGTACTGGAGTGGTGTGGGTTATATTTGCTAGAAACTGAATCACTTTTGGCCACCGAAGATGTGGATGAGTTTGTTTCTTCATCAGATTTGGAGAAATGTAGCATTACATCACATGCTGACCAACTGGATCCTCTGCAGTAAATGGGTGCCGTCAGAATGAGAGTCCAAACAGCTGATAACAACATCACAATAATCCACAAGTAATCCACACCACTCCAGTACATCAATTAACATCTTGTAAAGTGAAAAGCTGTAAGAAATAGTAAGAAATAAAAAGAAATAGGAGTCCTCTATTGATAATATTGCTTTTTTGAGTGTCTTATCTGTAGCAGGAGAGAAATATGCACTGATCCTGCACCGTTTACAAGTCAAACTGTCCAAGACAGATCTAATCAAATACGTTGGTGGATTTTGATGTGAGAATACAACAGGAGATTGACTTTTTCACTGGAAGAAGCATTTAAAATGTAAAAGCCATAATTATGGATTTGTTTCTTAGAAACAAGCAGCTTTCACTTCACAAGATGTTAGTTAATGTACTGGAGTGGTGTGGATTGTTTTTTTACTAGAAACTGAATCACCTTTAGGCCACCCAAGATGTAGATAAGTTTGTTCCTTCATCAGATTTAGAAATGTATCACATGCTCACCAATGTATCCTCTTCAGTGAATGGGTGCCGTCAGAATAAAAGTCCAAACAGCTGCTAAAAACATCACCAATGGACACTCCAGTCCATCAATTAACATCTTATAAAGCAAAAAGCTGCATGTTTGTAAGAAACAAATCCATCATTACAGCATTTTTAACTTTTAACAAATCATTCCTTACAAGTGAAATATGAGTCCTCTATTCATAATATTGCTTTTTTGAGCAGAAAAAGTAGTCTTGTCTGAATTTTGATGTGAATTTTAATGTGAGAATACAACAGGAGATGGACTTTTTCACTAGAAGCATTGTTGTTGATTATAGACTCATATTTTGAACCAAAAGCAGTGGTTTAAAGTTAAAAGATTTGTTTTTTAGAAACAATCAGCTTTTCACTTCACAAGATGTTAATTGATGTACTGAAGTGGTGTGGATTATTTTTGCTAAAATTGAATCACCTTTAGTCCATCCAAGATGTAGATGAGTTTGTTTCTTCATCAGATTTGGAGAAATGTAGCATTACAGTACTGGATCCACTGCAGTGAATGGGTGCCGTCAGAATAAGAGTCCATACACCTGATAAAAACACCACAGTAATCCGCACCACTGCAGTCCATCAATTAACATCTTGTAAAGCGAAAAGCTGTGTGTTTGTAAGAAACAAATCCATCATTGCAGCATTTTTAACTTCAAATCATTCCTTTCAAGTGAAATATGAGTCCTCTATTCATAATATAGCTTTTTTTGAGTGGAAAAAGTAGTCTCGCTGAATCAGGAGAGAAATATGCACAGACCAAGAACCGTTTACAAGTTAAAAACTGTCTAAAAAAATCTCTATTTAATGAGATTGACAACAGGAAATTGACTTTTTCACTGGAAAAAGCATTGATTATAGACTCATATTTGTGATGGTTTGAAGTTAAAACACCATAATTATCAATTTGTTTCTGAAAAATATGAAGCGCTTCATGTCACAAGATGTTAACTGATGTTCTGGAGTGGTGTGGATTACTTGTGGATTATTGTGATGTTTTTATCAGCTGTTTGGACCCTCATTCTGATGGCACCCATTCACTGCAGAGGATTTATTAGTGAGCATAGTGACGAAATCCTACATTTATCCAAATTTGTTCCCATGAAGAAAGTTTTCAGCTTATTTTTGGGTGAGCTATTTCTTTAGATTAGCATTTAAACTTAAACTTGAGAGTCATTCCTACATTAATAGTAATTTTATTGTAATATCACACTTTAATCTTTCTATTTCTCCTTATACGTGAGGAATGCACTGTTCTTTTTGTTGCTTTCAGAGCTGTACTGCTCTCATTTTTGGTCAGGATCTATTTTTAGTCTGGCACTTGAAGTTAAGTGGAACCAGGCAGTGTTGCTGTATTGGGTGGGGTCTCGTGGTTGAGACCAACCTAAAGTATATCATTATGGCTATTTTTAGCTCCTCCCGATGTATGTCTTGGGAAACAGCTCAAACTTATCTTTTACGAGGATCCTTTGAGCTTTCACTGTTTGGAAGAAGATAAATGAGTGGAAGTTGGTGGTACGACCCCAACATTTTTCTTCCTCTCTCGCTTTGCACACACAAACACAAGAACACACACGCATTTGGCAGTATATTTAAACGCGGCTTGTTTTTTTTGTTTTTTGTTTTTAGTCTGGCAAAAGGCTCGCCCTTTGTTTGCCAGTTTCCTTGCGCAGTCAAACATCCTCCAAGCCTCGGTTTCGCCAGAAGAAACTTACCCAACGTATTATTGGCATGAATAACTTCACAGGCACACAATGAAGTGTTGTTAATCTCCTTCTCATCCCCCTGTCTGATTTTAAGCCAGTCCTACTGAGACAAACGGACATTAGAGGCGGTCTCGTACTCAGGACTCCCCTCTCTTTGTGTTTCAGCAGCTTACTGTAACATACTCCGTTAGCAGCCTGATATTTTTACAGTTCTGGATTTAATCGTCAAACTTTTTTCATCCAAAATGAGGTTCAAACGGAACGGTTCGTACACCTTAAATAGGTAAGCACTTTAACATCGACCTGGCATAAGCATGCGTTCATTGACTTCCATTCAAGTTTTCACGCCAATTTTGAGTTTGCTTCTTTTGTTTGTTATTTAACGCATGGTGACCGTTTGCGTTCGAATTCATTGTTACGTTCCATTCCGCTAAAGCCACATGTGTTACATTACGCGCGTCCGTAAGGTCACGCAGTGCGTTTGAATAGTCCGCGTTTCCACTGCAAGAGACTCTTAAATCGTCTAAATTGACTGTGACTTAACAAACACTAATGTTTTAGTCAGGCTTGATGTGCAACGAGCGCTAGCAGCCACATGCGGATTGAATTTGCAGCGTTGTTTTAGTTTACGAACTTGTTCCGTGGTTTAAAAGGTCCACGTTTCTCCTAACGAACCGTAAAACCCGAGCATCGTTGAGTTTGATTTCGAGGAATAAAGCAGTAAAACTGTAAATCTTGCTTTTGGGAGGAAGGGGTGTTACTTTTCTCCTATTTCCATTGAGAAACGAACGCATAGCATCATTCGTTCCTACTGCCTCCTCGCAACTGTTATTCATTGGATTCAATGAGTCCAGCATTTAGTCTTTGAGTGACCAGTCCATTCATAGTCAGATCATTAGGACACAAGACACACGCACTTTCCCCGCTCTTCGTGTTATTTACCATGCTTTCCTGCTCTTAAAACTAGCTGTTTACTTACATAGCCTTATTCTGGCTTTAAAATAATTGCTTTATTCAAGAACGTCAAGCGCATCAAGCGCATATTTTCTGTTAATGGTCCATTGAACTTTCTCCTAATGTTACTTCTTTTGGAAAGGTTTTCAAGAAAGCAGTTGTCCTCTATGCAGCTTTCTCATCACAAAGGGAAGGTTCTTATCACATGGGCGCTGTAGTCTCCACAGCTTCTGCTCCGTAATCAGTCTGTGCTGCTGTAGGGATAACGTCATCGAGTCTGGGAGAAGATCACTGTGGTTGCTGCTTTGTTAATGCAGAGAGGGTTAAGATTTAAAACTGATGCTTGAGGTCTAGCTCCTCTCAGTGGTTTTAGATCGACACAATGGGTGACGTAATCCGTTTCTGTGGTTAGGTAATTGATAATCTTCATATTTAAGTATACACACACAAAAAAGAGGCAACCTTTTTTTACTGAGGTGTTTTTTTTTTTCTCCAAAAAAATACTGTACTGTTTGCCATTTTACTTTTAAAAATCTGACATTACTCATAAATGTATGAAATCTTGCTTCTGCCACTGAATAAAAAATAAAGTAATTGCAAGTTTTTATCTCACAGTTGCACTTCTCGCAGTTGCAAGTTCTTAGATTTGTGAGATAGAAAATCGCAATTGCGAGAAAGTCCGAATTGCGAGACAAGAATTTGAAAAATTCAAAAAAAAATTCTTGCAAATGCGAGTTTGTATCTCGCCATTCTAATTTTTTTTCATTAGAATTCTGAGTTTATAACATGCAATTCTTACTTTTTTTTTTTTGAAAATTGTGAGATATAAACCCACAATTGTGAGTAATAAAGTCCAATTCTAAGGGAGGGAAAAAAGACTGTTCTCAAAATTGTGAGTTTATATCTCACAATTCTGACTTAACTTGCATATATAAAGCAAGAATTGTAAGATACAAACTCGCAATTCTGAGGAAAAAAAAGTTCTAATGAAAAAAAAAGTCACAATTGCAAGATACAAACTTGTAATTGTGAGAAAAAAATTCACAATTGTGAGATATAAACTTGCAATTCTGAGGAAAAAAGTCAGGATTGTGAGATATAAATTCGCAATTCTGAGGAAACAATTGCGAGAACTCAATTCTGAGGAAAAAAAGTCACAATTGCAAAATATAAACTCGCAATTGAGGAAAAAAAATGACAATTGTGAGATATAAACACAATTCTGAGAAAAAAAGTCACAATTGCAAGATATAAACTTGCAATTCTTCAAAAAAAGTCACAATTGCAAGATATAAACACTTAATTCTTAGAAAAAATGTCACAATTGCAATATATAAACTTAATTCTGAGAAAAAAGTCTCAATTGCGGGATATAAACTTGCTATTCTGACTTTTTTTCTCATAATTGTTTATATCTCACAATTCTAAAATAAAAAAAAAAGTCAAAATTGCAATTACCATTTTTTAATTCAGTGGCAGAAATGGGCTTCCATATAAATTGGATAGATTACCCCAAAATATTTTTTACATTTTTCTAGTCATCTTCATGCCTTTCCAAACTTGTTTGTTGTTTATTTTTAAATTGAACAGAAAATATGGATTTAAAAAATAATTTTCAAAATCTGTTTTCCATGCACTGACAGTTCATACAGTCAAAAAAGTATCATAAAAGTAGTCAGTATGACTAATGTGCTATATTCTAAGTCTTCTAAAGTCATTTTCTGACAATCATACTCTTCGTTCTAATTTTCCAATATGTACAGTATGTTGTCATTTGATGTCATTTCGTGATACATGCAAGAATTAGTGAAGTTTGGTGTTAATACACTAAGCAGAAGATTAAATGTGCTTGATTGATGCATGAACCAATGTGGTTTGTTTGCGTTTTTGCGAGAACCAATGAGATTTGTTCTCGTACTTTGGCAAATACAGTTAAGCTGCCATTATCCATATTTTTAATGATGTAGGAACATTGATGCACTGGTCACTGACTATCAGTATACATAAAATGTATAACAACAAACATTTTGGTCTGTTTGCCAGAGAAGTTAAAGTGAACAAGCCATGTGGATGACTTTAAAGGGATAGTTGACCCACAAATTTCATTACTCACCCTCATGTCATTCCAAACTCATAAGACCTTCATTCATCGTCAGAGTACAAATTAAGATATTCTTGATGAAATCCGAGCGCTTTCTGACCCTGCAACACAACTACCACGTTCAAAGCCTGTAAAGGTAGTAAGGACATTGATAAAATAGTCCAGTGGTTCAACTGTAATGTTATGAAGCTATGAGAATACTTACTGTGCGCTAAGTAAACAAAAATAATAACTTCTGTGTCCACTGATGTCAGAAAGTTTTCAATTTCATCAAAAATACCTTTATTTGTGTTTCGAAGATAAACGAGGGTCTTACAGGTTTGGAACGACATGAAGGTGAGTAATTAATGACAAAATGACTTTTATTGGGATGTTTGGTTTATTTAGAGTCTATTTGGCATATGAAAAAGTGATGCATGAAGATTCATTTGTCTTTTCTTTCAGACTAAGAAAAATAACACACATAGCTTGGAATGTGTAGGTAAAATTTTGGCAGACTATTTTGGGGAAACTAGCCTAATTATTAGTCTTTGTGACAAGTCTAGGCACTGTAAATGGAAAAACAAAACCAGACCATACATTCTAGCCAATCAGGATGTGGCTTTCTGCCAATCCTAACCAATGCTGTTAGTTTGGGACTAATTGTTTGAGACAATGAGAGACGGGGGAAATGTTTGAGATTATGCTTAGAACATTATTTTTTTTGTTTTGATTTGGTTTTATAATAATAAGAGATTAAGTCATTCTCCTGTTGTTTCCCAGTAACTATTTATGTTTTAATAGCTTTGCCTTCGGAGTTGTATTTTTCCTCTCACATCGGGCACTTGTCTCCAGGTAGTGACCCATAGTGAGTGTGTTTTTATTGACATTTTTCTTTAAGAGCGTAGAAAGCGTTCATGGGAAGAAAATTTCCCTAAAGGCACCATTTGCAGGGGCTGTTTGGGCCCTTAAAAATTTCCTGGCTCAGAATATTCCTGCAGTGGGCCGTCATCGGTTTGCAGCAAGTCTATTTGCCAACCCAGCGCTCCCGCCTCAAAGTCAGAGCCAACGGGAGAGTGAGACAGCGGCAGAATGAGAGAGAGAGAGAGTGAGGCAAGATGGGAGGGGGAAACTGAGGGTATCAGCAGAGAGGAACACACGAGTGCTGAACGACTGTACGTGTTGTGCTCGCCTGCTGCGGACGCTTGTGTTTGTTTGCTGACTGAAGTGTTATTCTGTCTGCACCGCGCCAAGGGAAATCGCCACCCAACAAAGCCCCGACTGTGTGCGGTCCAGCAACTGGAAACAGGAGAGCGAGTCAGAAAGTGTGAGGAGAAACACTTTGGGGCTCTACTGCAGATGCAATGCCAAGAGTTCACGCTCTAACGGATGCCGCTTACCTGTAGTACGTCTTAAAGCCGGCGCAACAGAGGACGGGACAATCTGATCGCTGACTTCGCAAGCTGCATGGGGGTTCTAGTGTGTTGTGACTGCTTCTTTTACAGGTACCAGTTTTGGGATGTTTTATCCGCATACTTGTTCGCAGGAATTGAGGATGTTCTTGAAGCTTTGCCAAGTTATGCTGGACGATCAGTCCTAAGATGACACCTAGAAGCTTCGGCAAAAGAGAGCAGTTCAAAATCAATGCAGCTCATGATTTTTTTGTAGTGTGTGGGGGCTGCGGACCAATGTTGGTTGGGACACTATGTTCCGAGCTTGCCTTTTCCCCACTGCTAACGGCAGACTTTGCCCTCTCCAATGTTAGTTTCAGCCTCGATTTGGAAAGTTAAGCAAGTGTTCAGAAGTTAGTGAATGCATGCTCTTCACGTGGAAGGCTCGAGAGATACATATGGTTGTAGTTTTATTTTACTGCGGTACTGCTATATATAACAAATCGCTAAAGTTCCAGAGTTTCTCGAGGATGCTCGCCAATGTGAGAAACTCCCAGATGTATTTGATTATAAGGTTGAGTTTGTTTTTTGCTGATCTATCTGTCCTTTGTTCCTTTGTCTACTTTTAGAGTCTCGTGTTGGTTCGCAGTCAGTGTTTATGTTTGGCAAGCTAGAAAACCATCAAGCTCCGCTTGATCAGCCAGTGTATTTTGTCTTCTGTGGCTGAGATGTTATTGGCGACTGGTGTGGAAGAAGTTCACGTCTTTGTAGTGCAGTATCCAAACTCAGTGTTTGGTTTTATAACACCGCCGTCAGGTGGTGTTGTTTAGTCTTTCAAGTTTACGTTGCCAATCGTAAGCGTCCCCAGGGATGTTGGTTTTGGACACACCTGCTTCCCGCAAACGCTTGTTTAGCCTCAGTAGTGTCTGATGTTTAGATAACCAAAGCTTTACTCAAGTTGCAATAACTGCACTGATAAGTTGGCTGTGTGTAGATGGAAATTGTTGTGCATGACTGTGCCAAGACTTGGATGAATGGAAAATGCATCCTTGCAAAGTTCATGCGGTATCAAATACAGTGTTGCTAAACTTGTTTAGGCGAACTCCCAAAATCCGTAATCACATCCTGTTTGGGATCGTGTAAACATATTCGAGTTACTGTAGTTTTCCATTCGGTGCTTCCTCAAAGGTGGCGTAAGTTCTTGCATTGAAGCGATTTGTTATGGGAGTGTAAGTAGTTTAAAAATATTCCAGCACTGTCTGGTTTTGGAGTACACCGTTATCTCCTAAGCCATCTGACTGGGGCGTCTATTTAATCTGATGTGCTTTAATTGGTCTGTGTCGGCCAGCGGTTCCTTACTGTCTGCATTCTTCTCTAGCTTTGGGCCAATCTCCTTTGACGATCATGTCTTGGGGTAAAAAGCCAGGCTTACAAAAGTTAAAGTCTTGAATTCATGATCTTTGAGGTTTCCTTTTGACTAAAATTAGCACTATGATGAATACATCATGTGCTTTAAAAGTAACAGCTTAATTTGGAAGTAGCAGAAGTTAGTTTAAGAAGTACTTTAGATTTTTAGAAGCTGATGAGCTTATGTGTACAGAGTTCTTGGAAACTACCAAGTTTCGTACCAAGCTCTTGTACCAAGTTTCTAGAAAACCTGTACTAGTCCATTTTAAGGGGTAGGAAAGGAGGTGACCCATACTCGGAATTTGTGGCAACGTATTTTCCCCCAAGTGCAAGTGCAAACACACAAACACAGAGTGGGCAGCCAGTGCTGTGGCGCCCGGGGAGCAGTTAGGGGTTCGGTCTAAATTCAGTCATGGTATTGAGGGTGGAGGGACTGCTGGATATTCACTCCCCCCACCTACATTTCCTGCTGGACCTGAGACTCAAACCTGCGACCTTTGGGTTACAAGTCCAGCTCTCTAACCATTAGACCATGACTGGCCTTTAATGTGTGATCTCACTTAAAAACACAATTCTAGATGGTAAATTTAATCTAAATGCTACTTAAAGGAGACATTCACTTCCAGAACAAAAATTTACAGATAATGTACTCACCCCCTTGTTATCCAAGATGTTCATGTCTTTCTTTCTTCAGTCGTAAAGAAATTGTTTTTTGAGGGAAATCATTTCAGGATTTTTCTCCATATAATAGACTTCTATGGTGCCTTGAGTTTGAATTTCCAAAATGCAGTTTAAATGCGGCTTCAGGCGATCGCAAATGCAGTTGTAAATGATCCCAGCCAAGAAAGAAGGATCTTATCTAGTGAAACGATCGGTTATACATAGAAAAAAAAAAAATACAATGTAAATACGTTTTAACCTCAATTGCTTGTCTTGTTTAGCTCTGCCTGAATTCTCTGTTCTGGTTCAAGACAGTTAGGGTATGTCAAAAAACTCCCATTGTATTTTCTCCCTCAACTTCAAAAATCATTTCAAAATCATCCTACATCACTACAAAGGTACTGACACAGTTTTTGCAAAGTGAACATGCAAAGAAGATCAAACACCCTTTACAAAGAAGGTAAAACGGCGATGTAGGATGATTTTGAAGTTGAGTGAGTACATGAGATGGGAGTTTTTTGACATATCCTATTTGTATATTTGTATTTGTATATAAATTGTATTTTTTTATGAAAATACCTGATCGTTTCGCTAGATAAGACCCTTCTTTCTAGGCTGGGATCATTTACAACTGCATTTGGGATCATTTGAAGCTGCATTTAAACTGAATTTTGGAAGTTTAAACTTGGGGGGCACCACTGAAGTCCACTATATAAAGAAAACTCCTAAAATGTTTTCCTCAAAAAAACCACATAATTTCTTTGTGACTGAAGAAAGACATGAATATCTTGGATGACAAAGAGGTGAGTACATTATCTGCAATTTTTTGTTCTGGAAGTGAACTTTTCCTTTAAACTGTCTGTCTGCGATGAGTTTGTTGTCATCGCTGAATAATGTTGTCATATCTGTAGCCCCTTCAGACCTCCATTTCCCCACTGTCTCACCCCCTTCCGTCTCTCATGTGAAAATTACGTAAGCGCCTCCTCCCACTGCGATATATCGGCTTGCAGCGGTGCCTCTCTCGCTCTGCCTCAGCATCCCGAGCTGCAGCGCGAGCACCTGATAATGCTTGCTCAGCGTCATCGCCCAAGGTCACTTCATTCATTCCAACCTCAGCTGGAGAGACTGCACACATCCCACCGTTTGACACTTAATCACATCAGCGAAGGATAAATGAATGCTTAAGCGGTGTAGGGCATGGTCTGTTTTGGCGGGACTCTGCAAACCACATGTCCACCCCTCCCAGTACCCATTTAATTACCCGAGAAATGTTGTTCGTTCTTGACAGATGTGCCCCTTGCATTTCTTTTGTAATTATCTTTGATTAATTGTGCTGAGATATAGGGAGGTTACCTCAAGACCATCACCACAGAAGTCCTCGGCACTCCCTTAGCTTGATAATGTTCACATCTCATAACGGGAGTGATCGGTTTTTTGCAGTGTTAAGCCTTTCTATATTTAGCAGACGGGTGCTTCTTGTTGGAGGAGAATTACAAGGAGGGACGCAGTATTGCTCATCACAGCAGGTTACTATTACGTAACATCCAGAGGTCGCAGCTGTGACGTTATCCGGTTGGAAATGCCTTGGGGTGTCACTTGTTCAGGTACACTTGCATTCTGACAGACACATTCAGTTGCATTTACGCATCAAGGCCACATCATGCGCAAGTTTTAAAGGTTTGTTCTCGACGTTTAACGTCATTTTCACAGTGAGGGAGTAACATACTTGGAGATGTGTACTGAAAGAGTGAAACTCTTTGAAGAAAAGTTAGCATTGAAGAGATAAAGGTCCCTTCATTAAGGATTTGTTGGTCAGGATAGCTTTTGAGTTTTAAGTTCATTCATCTGATGTTGTCTCATGTGTTTATGGAAATGGACTATCTGACCTCTTGCAGAATAACCTATGGCCCATTTACAGAACATATTATGCACGTTAAACACAAATGGGAAGAACTGTGTGAAACCACCAGTTCCAGTTTAATTGGACAATGTCTAAATAGTTTCACGAGTCAAGGTTGCTTCCTGAGTTCTTCTGACAAAGATCTAATTACAAAATTTGGGTCATGGCTTCAAGTATCTGAAAGATATTCCAGAGTTTTGTTTGAGAAACATAGTTGCAAATAATCAATCTATTGAGCACACATATTTATTCTCAAGGTTTTGCCTGTTTTCAGATTCATGTTGTGTAAAAGAAAAAGTGAACTTCGGTTGGTCACAAAATCAGTTTATGTTTATGAAGATAATCACTTATTGAAGATACTAGCTGGATGGGTTTGTTTGTGTCCATAAAAGTATATTAGATTACTTTTTTGGTGATACAAGACAAGTCTGATTGTCACTCTTGCATCTTGTTGTTAGGGTTGGGTATCAAGTTTTATACTTTTTAGGCACCGACCGAATTGCCTCGATACCATTGAATATCAAAAAATGTCTTGTCGTTCAGCACCTAATTTCAGTACATAAAGGGGTTCATCTCATCAGTGTCTGTGAGCCAATAAGCATGCTTGATGTGCCTAAATCAAGTTCTGGCAATTGGCTCTGGCGAGGTGTCAATGAACATCACAAGTTCACAGCGGTTACACCCAGAGATGAGGCTGTAGTGTGTAAGCGTCCAAACCCCAGTAGATGCAAGACAACGTTTCCACAAGTATATTTAAAAAAAAAAAATATATATATATATATATATATTCCACAGCATTTCAGAAAAGATCTCCGTCCACACTACACAACTGAAAATGCATGTTACGTGACCATTCATGTACACTGTAGGATCATGCTACACAAGACAATTTACAAGATTTATATAACGCTTTTACTCAAAACTCACTTTAAACTATCGTTGAGTATAATAACTTCCGGTTGCGATCTAATGTGTGTTTTGGCCATATAATGTTGCTAAAATGTTATTTGTAGCCTTTTATATCAAGCAGTCTGCTTGGTCTGTATTCATCGGTATCGACACCATTCCTGAAAAACGCATTGATCGACACCCGAGTGAAAGCTAATGCTCATCAGTAAATCAGTGGAACATGAATAGAAATGATTATTCTGAGCTATGGGTTTTAAAACGAAAACATAACAGTGTAAATGTAAACATAACTTAGTGAGCTATTGGTTTTTAAATGAAAATGCACTAGTGTAAACGAAAAAACGTAACTTGGTGAACTATGGGTTTTAAAACGAAAATGCAGTAGTGTAAAGTAAAATGTAACTTGGTGAGCTATGGCTTTTAAAACGAAAACACACTAATGTAAACGTAAAACGTAACTTAGTGAGCTATGGGTTTTAAAACGAAACGCACTAGTGAAAAACAAAACTTAGTGAACTATGGCTTTTAAAACGAAAACGCACTAGTGTAAACGTAAAACGTAACTTAGTAAGCTATGGGTTTTAAAACAAAAACACAACAGTGTAAACGTAAAATGTAAATTAGTGAGTTATGGGTTTTAAAACGAAAACGCACTAGTGTAAACGTAAAATGTAACTTAGTAAGCTATGGGTTTTAAAATGAAAACACATTAGTTTAAAAGTAAAACGTAGATTAGTGAGTTATTGGTTTTAAAATGAAAATGCACTGGTGTAAATGTAAACAACTTAGTGAGCTGTGGGTTTTTAAATGAAAACGCACTAGTGTAAACCAAAAACGTAACTTGGTGAGCTATGGGTTATAAAACAAAACGCACTAATGTAAACGTAAAACGTAAATTAGTGCGCTTTTAAAACGAAAATGTAGTAGTGTAAAGATAAAATGTAACTTAGTGAGCTGTGGTTTTTAAAACGTAAAATGTAACTTAGTGAGAAATGGGTTTTAAAATGAAAACAGACTAGTGTAAATGTAAAACGTAACTTAGTGAGCTATAGCTTTTAAAACAAAAAGGCACTAGTGTAAACGAAAAACGTAACTTGGTGAGCTATGCGTTTTAAAATGAAAACAGAGTGTAATCGCACTAGTGTAAATGTATTAAATCTATAATCTAAAAATCGATATATTGTGTTGGTTACGTTTTGTTCCTTTGTGCAGTGGATCAGAAGATGAGTCTCTAAGTCTGTAAAAATGTCAACAAGCTTTAAAAATAAAACCAAAGTTTGAGGTAATGTGTAATGCAATCTTGTTAAAATGGTTTTCATAAAATTAGTATCAAAAAAAGTATCAATCCGGAACCGGTATCAGTATTGATATTGAAAGTCTTTGAATAATACACAGCCCTACTTGTGTCAGGTTCAGGAGAGCTACTTGAGACATGAAGCTCTGAACCACAAGATTCTGTTGCTGTGGATTCAACATCCTCAGGGATGATACCAAAGGGCTCTACTGAGGTCTGGCTGGATGGGTTTCTACGAAACAGCCTCCCTCCCAGAGGCATCTAAGCTGCTTACAGGATAACAGTTTCCATGAGCCTCACACCTGAGCTAGGTTGCTGTTTACATTTCTACAGCCAATAAAAACACAAGGCTGAGCCCTTCACATGACTATATACTTGAGTTTGTTTTTTGTTTTTTTCTAGTAGACTCTCAATCCCAGTTATTCTTTGGTGTTTTCCCTGAGTCCTAGCTGAGCATGTACTACAGCGATGAGGGACTTGTTATTAAATTAAGATTAAAGATGAATGAGTATAAATGGTTTGTCTACAAACTGGAAACCACTGAATGAATCTTTGGTTGCCAGTTTGTCTCTGTGAGGCTGGGTGGAGATGTTTGTGTAAACACTGGAAAAACGTCTGTGATGGTGGAAGACCTGCTAGAACCAGGAAATGAGCATCTGAGGGTACTTAACGACTGAATTACGGTTCCTGGGTGGTAATAGAAATTTACTTGCCAAAAAAGGAATTGGGACAGGAACGGAACTAACCACAGAGCGATTTGTGATAGCCTAAAATAGCACAAAAAACAGCTGGAGCACATCTTGCAGATGTGTGGTCCAGTCGCTTGGGCACTTTTATCAGAAAGTCCTTACTGTTTGGCATTTGACCCCTCAAGGTCAATACGCATTACAGTGGCTGTCTAAAAGAGTGTTTCTTTTTCTTACAGTTCTCACCAACCTGAAGGTTTTGCGTTGTGCAGCACAAATGTATGGCTTCTTTCCTGCAAGAATGGACAGTTTTTGCATTTTATCAAGTGGCTTGTTTGATGCATGTGGCAAAGTGCTGTAGGAAAATAAAGGAACTGTTCCTGATGCAAATCATGTCTATAGACCTGGAGAAAAACCGCTAGTTTTGAATGGCATTCAATAGAGAAAATGCTTTGTGCATCCAGATGGTGTAGATGTAGCATTTACCAGCAGGAGCTAAATGAACCATGCTAACTTTGGTTGATGCACTTCTGTATTTCTCCAGGAGGAGGCAGTGAACTTTTTAGAGCAAGAACAAGACTTGCATTCACTGTTTGTATCTCTTTGTTCTTTCAGATGGAGTTTGTGGTTTAACCAGTGCAATTTTGCATCACATGGTCTTTATGTCTTTTCATTTTTTTATGCTGTTTTTGTTTTGTAGCCTGCAGCTATTTTTGCTCTTGATCTTTTAAAATCTTTACTGGAACTCATGCCATCCATTTCAGATAAAGTCTTGGTGTATGTCTGTGCACATTTGTGACTATTCATGTATACCTCATTACTTTACATAATGGTTGTCTACATTGATGAAGCTTGTCTCATCATCTTTTTGTCCTGTGAACAAAGACCTCGATTAGCTTTTCCTACCTCCAGATCCAGGGATCAAAGGCTCTGGCTTCATAATTACCAACATTCAGTGGCTCTTTCACAAGCTGAATGAAGCCAGCTCTTTGCACTGCTTTATTTCCTAGTCTCAATTCATGTTGCTGCAGATTAACATCTGTATCCCATCTTTAAGTCTTTAATCCTAATCCACTTGAAATCATAATGACGGTGTTTATTTAAATTGCTGTAAATGAAGGTGACAAAGCAGTATGATCAAGCCTGTTTTTTAATGACCAGTATTGCTTGGGATGTACTGTTATTAAAATTCTAGCTGAAATAACATATAAATGACCAACGTTAAAATTCTATATTATTTTACACTAAAAATAAAACATTAAATGAAACCATGTGCTTTAAATGTAGATGCTGAAGGGAATTTTGGCATTACAACATTATAACGCACAATATGAAAAATTTATATACATTTTGAGAATTCTCAAGACTTTAACAGTGTTATTATATAACTAGTTAAGTAATTAACTAAATATTAAATTAAGTAAGCATTAGATGACGGAAAGGATCATATTATGTAGTACAAGCAGCAATTATCTAGTGAGCAACAGCATATTAACCAAAGGTTCAGAAAATGTATATTGACAAAGCATTTTGTAGAGTTTGTAATTTACACCAATTAGATGACTTTTGTTCTTTTTTTTAAATTGTAAATTGGTTATAAAGTTATCAGGTGACACTGTATTACTACTCTGTGGAAGCCAATTTCTGCCACCGAATAAAAAATAAAACAAGGTAACTGTGTGTTCTAAATATAACTCGTAATTGTGTGATTATAATTTCGCAATTATGACTTTGTCGCAATTATCTCACAGTTCTGACTTTTTTTTTGCAATTTTGGCTTCTTTTCTCAGAATTGTGTGATAATACATCAGAATTACGTGATATAAACTTGCAATTCTGACTTTCTTGCAATTACGAGTTTATATCTCAAAATTTTAACTTTTTTTTTCTCACAAATCATACTGTTTTCTTGCAATTTTGGCTTTTCTCAGAATTGACAAACTCACAATCGCTTATAAATTTGCACAGTTGTTATAAATTCCAATTGTATTTTCTTACAATTAAGAGTTTATATCTCACAATTCTGACTTTATAACATACAACTGCAAGTTTATATCACACAATTTAGATTTTTTTTTTTTACAGAATTGTGAGTTTAAATTGCATAAATCTTTTTTCTCATAATTGCGAGTTTACATTTTGCAATTCTGAAACAAAAAAAGTCAGAATTGCGAGATGTAAACTTGCAGTTGCAGGAAAAAGAATTGTGAGATATAAATGATCAATTCTGACTTTCTACGAGTTCATATCTCACAATTCTGACCTCTTTGCTTGCGATTTTGGCTTTTCTCAGATTTGACATATAAACTCCCAATCCCGTGTTATAAATTCCAATTCTGTTTTCTTACAATTAAGAGTTTACATCTCACAATTCTGACTTTATAACATACAACTGCAAGTTTATATCACACAATTTTGACTTCTTTTTTCACAGAATTGTGATAAATTGCGAAATTCTTTTTTTTCTCACAATTGCGAGTTTATATTTTACAATTCTGAAAGAAAAAAGTGAGATGTAAACTCGCAATTGCAGGAAAAAAGTCACAATTAAATTATAAATTTTGACTTTCTTCGCAATTAAGAGTTTATATCTCATGATTCTGACTTTTTTGCTTGAAATTTTGGCTTCTTTTCTCAAAAGTATGAGATATAAACTCACAATTTGCGATAAAGTTCATTTCTTTTTTACAATCGTGAGATTATATCTGACAATTCCGACTTAATTTCTCAGAATTGCGTGTTTACATCTCACAATACTGACTTTATAACATAAAATTGTAAGTTTATATAACACAGTTTCGTCGTCTTTTTTCTCAGAATTGTGAGTTTACATTTTGCAATTCCAAGAAAAAAGTCACAATTGTGAGATAAAAAGTCGCAATTACCTTTTTATTTTTTATTCAGTGGCAGAAACGGGCTTCTGTACCACTCTGTATTGATTCAGGGGAGTTTGTTGGGCAATTGCTGAACAGTTGCTTTTAAAGCAAGTTAAAACTGCAACTACCAGCTATTTTGAGCTTTTGATTAATCTGTTGAGACTTCACGGTTTGTTTGTAGATCTGTTTGCCCCGTATCAAGATTTCCAAAACGAACCTGAACCTCCAACCGCTGGAATGCTGCGTGTGTGGTGAAGCCTTTTGAACATGCCACAACACGCTTCCAGCTTCTCGCTTCGTGTCACTGCTTCCTTCGTTTTCTCTTTTGCTCGCTTTCTTTTTCTACTCCTCTCTGGCCTTTTTATTTTACATGTTATGGCTTTTATTTTATAGTACCTGGAAAGCTTCATATATCATTGTTGGATATAAATAGGTATATAAATGAAGCCACAGTTGCACAATCGCTTTCAAAATCTGATTTTACACCTTCCCGGAATTTGCGTACATCAGAAAAAAATGAAACCGATTGTTGTAACACGATTGTTGTAAAAAACAGATCTGATATGTTTCCTGAAAGGTTTTCTTCCTCATCCATCCATCTCTCTCTTGCTTTCACTGCTCCACGCCATGTGTTTTCTTAGCCGAGAGCAGAGCGTGTTGGTGCACGCAGTCGCTCCACGGCAGGAATGCGCAATAGGATGCAAGACCATGTTAATAATGGCCATCATCCAAAATCTCTTCAGGACAGCAGGGGAGATGAGTATATAGAGAACTCGTGGTGTTGCAAACAATTATTTAATGCATTTTGCTAATGAATAATGGACAAAAAAAATAAACTCCAGAACAAAAATAGACCATGTTTGGAAAGCATTGCTTGTGGGAGTGATTTCACAAAAGGTGTATCTCATGATTCGCATAATGCCGAGAATGATTATTTTTAAATGCAGCAGATCATCAACACTGATTAATGAAGAATGAACTTCTCTGCACTTCAGCTACTTGAAATGATATTAGTAATCACAGTGGAAGGTTCTTGCAGAGTTTAACGTCTTTTCTCCCATTGCGACAAGGTTGTGGGTAGGTTCTTATCTATCTTGTTCATCTCATGCCGCCCTCGGCATTTTAGCAGGGCTGGATTACTCATCTGCTGGATGCTTTAGCTCCGGGCCTAATGTACTGTGTCTAAGAGGATTTTTTTCTGTTTGGTTTGTCTAAGAGGAATGTTCGTTGAATTTCTTACCGAACGAGTCAAGCGAGCCATGTGACCAATCATACGATCAAGTTTGAGGAAAAACTATAATTGTTTTGAATAGTGGCACAGACTGTAAATTCAACTTTTTTTTTTTTAATTTATTGTTTTTTCCTGAAATTTTATTTTATTTTATGCCAATGTTATTACTCACACTGGCCTGATGTCACCATCTCAAACACTATGTCTGGTCCTACAGTATGTGTTTTGTTCTATAATTGGTGGTTGGACATATCAGAACATGACTTAATGCTTAAGACCGAAAGTAAAGTCTGAACAGGAAGCGTGTCCTGTAAATCAATGATTTAATTGTATTATCAGACACGGCAGATGCTGCTGGTATGTTGTTTCAGTTGTCGTGAATCAGGTGGTGAGTAAACATCTCGTGAAGTGTGTGGGATCAGACAGAGGTTTTGGTTGGGCCTCAGCTGACAGCT
Organism: Labeo catla; assembly: GCA_012976165.1. Taxonomy (NCBI): domain Eukaryota; kingdom Metazoa; phylum Chordata; class Actinopteri; order Cypriniformes; family Cyprinidae; genus Labeo; species Labeo catla. The sequence goes on from VONZ01000460.1 coordinate 467,215, forward strand.
ACCATTTCACTAAATACGCAAGTCCAGCCCCTCACGTATTTTTCCAAAAGAGTCACTTGCGTAATGTGAAGATTGATGAGATAATGTGCTATTTTTTACTTTGAGGAACTTATAAATGTGGTAGTTTTATTTGCTGTCTGACGTTAGAATACGTCAGACTAACTCTAAAACTTGCGGTCTTATGATTCACTGGCTTCTTGATTAAATGTTTTCCTTTTCATGGAAAGACAAACAAAATACCAGTTACGAAAAAGCTTTTGTAACAACTATGTTATATAAATATTGTTTTAATGAGGTAAAAATAGACATATTTCACTTCATAGTCATCTAGATGTTTGTATTTAACAGACTTTTCTTTATCCAGAGGTAGATTTTTCAGACATTTTTGTCTTATAAAGGTGTAGTCAACCTCAAATGCTCGAATAGACTTCATCCTAATGTTTAAATTCTATTTCACTTTCAGCAGTCAAAGTGAAGTTTAAACACATTCCCCCACTCTTCTGACAGGAATTTATATGGAATTTGGTTTCTGAGCCCTTTATATGTTTGGTTTCATTTTAGAAATGATTAAATAAAGATTTCTGTGGAAAAGGTGAGTTCATTTTTTGTCTTCAGTAGTGATTATTTTTGTCGAATTAGCTGTAAGATATTAGCTTTTATCATCGTTTTTTCTGAACTTCCAGAAACAAGCAAAAACAAGTTGGGCATTGTCATGTTACCTCAGAATGTCTTGTAATTATGGTAAATGTTTCCTCTTTAAATGTAAGTGTAAAGACGTTACTTCATTCGAAGCTGGTCACACCACTTTAGCCGCAATATGAAACACACTGTCTGACCGAGAGGATCAACAGAGAGCAGAACTTCAAACGTTATGTCGACCACAACACGCCCCGCCCATCCGCGCGTATAATTGGCTGTCGTCTGGCGTTAACATATCGTGCCCCGCCCACGGGCTGTTCTGATTGGCTGGCCTTTGGTAGAACGAGAACTTTGGAGCTAGAACTTTATATTCTCTTACTCTACCTAGTCTTTGAAAACAGCCACGGAAGGGAAAGGGAAAGATCGGTCAGTTCAAAACGCTTTGGACTCTCAGTCCATTTTAGTTGTTAGCACTTCGGATATGCACTCACAGAAAACTCCCAGAAGCGGATTAAGTTGCAAGATGGTCCTTCAGGCTGTTGGTAAAGTTTTAAGGTAACGTGGCGTTTATGTTTTTATAATAAATTAAGTATATTTATAGTCCAATGCAGCTGCATAAACCTAAAATGTTATAAACAAAGTAATGTGAAGTTAATAAAACTATATGTCTATAATTTATACACGTTTTTTAGGGCAGATATTCAGTGCATTCATCAGATCATAGCCTACTTTAACGCAGTTTCAGGTGTATCGCAAATGATAGTTACATTAAGAACAATTCTGCAGCATACTTATAACGTTAGACGATGATGATGTACGCTATTTTAAACAGTGATTATTAATAAGATTAACGTTTAAGAAAATAAAATTATAAATATACACATTTTACTAAAAAATAAGATTAAGTTGATTAAAAAAGACGATGTATTATATATGTAGAACGCAAAACTCTTGAAAATCACAAGCACACATAGGAAAAGTATTTTGTTGAATTTTAACATTTATAAAGGTTTACTTATGAGCAGAATAAACTAATCAAAACATTTTGCGCTAGACATTTGTTATTGGAACTGATTATTAATGGAGCGCGAATATCAATACATTCCGATCACAGTTATCAGATTGGTTGAGAGACATGACGTGTTACATGCATATTGATGAGCAAACGTGAAAGGTTTGTAATGATTCACCGCTCATTTAAATTGTTTGAAAACTTGGAGCACCTGTTATTACACCCGGGAAATTTAGATAATGAGTGCTGAGTTTTATGATAGATAGACAACTATTCCCCCAAAAACGGCATGTCTAAGATGAATGTTACAGTGATTTCCTTTGGAATACAATAGAAACAAAAATGCATAGAAAAAAATAGAATCATATTAATTCAAGAGGGCTCTTGATTAATTCAAGTGATTTCAAACTGTAAATGCCACAGTCTTTTTTAACCTCCTAGGGTGTACAAAATGAATTTGGCACTTATCATTTTTGCATATAACTGCATTAAAATATAAAGAATTAATTTGCAAAAACAGATAACGTTTTTAACCATTTTCAAAAGTCATGTTTTTTCATTGTGCATTCCAGTTCATTTCAATCTCAGTTGGGTTATTTTGATATTAATTAAAAAAAAAACAAAAAAAAAAAACAAAGATAGCTAACTAACATAATAAAAACATGATAACATCATAAAAAAAACAAAAAAAACATGATTTTTGAAAATGAAAAAAAAAGAAGAAGTTTTTTTTGCAGATAAACTCTTCATATTAACGAGATAAAAAAAAAAAAACGAGACTAAAATTCATTTGGAAAGTTTGTGCGCTTGTGAGGGATGGTTTACAAAGACTTCTCTCTTCAGCCACCTCTCTGTTGTGATGCTGATGACCTCTCACTGTACCGTCCCCATGGTGCTGTTGCTGTGTTTAACACAATACTGCCATCTCAATAGCTCTTCACACACTCCTGATGCCCATGAGAGCTAGGAAGTCCAAACTTGGATAGACACACTCAGCAAAAAACCAGCAAGTACTTTAGCATCAGTGCTGAGGGTCACAGTGTTTACTTGAAACCATTATAAATGGTCATATAAGATACAGTTTGTATTTTATCATCACCCTGACTGTGCAATAAATAAATTTTGGTGCTAATATTAATATCTAGAGAGCAGGATAGTTACATAATACTATAGACGTACACATTCACTTATTAATTATTAGTTAACAACCAGTGTCAATAATCTCAAAAAATGAATATCGGTCAATTAATCATGCTTGCATCATGTTTTGTCTTATGTCATTACATCATGGCTGTTTATGGGTTTCTTTTGTTTGTGATTTTTCAATATCACTTGTCCTTGTGTGATGAGTGAACATTGCACTGACACCGTTTTGGTGCTTTTTCATTTTTTATGAATAACGCAATCCCTAAAGAGCCCATGGAGATAGATGCTGGATTGTTTTACTGCTGATTTCCAGATTGTAGTTTTGGTATCCATATGGCAGCTTTGAAGTTTCCAGCCCTGTTCTCTTTGAGTCAGAGTGATTTAGCGATGTTTAGATGTTTTAGCTGCTTGCAGATGCTGGATGACGACGTGCACAGTGTGTTGCATAATGTCAGGCCTCATGAACAGTTCATCTTTGAGATTCTGAACAGCATGCTGTGTTTAATAATTAAGTTCGACAAGATGTTTACCTGGCAGTGTAGTGAATTGTTTAATTGCTAAAAACTTGTGATCGTTATCCACACTGAAACTTTGAAGAAAACCAGTGAACATTTCACATGCTTCAAGATAAACACATTGTATTGATGTTTTAAATTTAGTCACACGATGAAATCAAGGCTAGGATTCTCCTGTTTGATTTTGATAAAACCAAAAAAACAATGGAAAGCAGAGCATGGGATTGCATTTGAGGGTCCAGAACACAATGTTATGTCAATACTCCAATATAGTTGTTTTTCACATGAAGAAACAATTTGTGCGTCCAAAAATCTGAACGCACATTGTTTTATTTTAGCCTTCACGGGATTTCGTAAGTTTTCCAGGAAGCACTGTTTTTGTGAATTATGTGGCGGAGGGCAAATTCTCAAGCCATTAGATAGTTTATTTTAGGAGAAAGAAAAACTTTCTAGCTGCCAGCGGCCCTCCTGTAACACACACACACACACTCATGCCCACTCATAGCTGTTTTCCGCAGATATCTTTGCCATAAAAGGCATTGTAGTTTCCAGACTCTCAAACCAAGCCAAGGTTTTGACCAAAGACCTGTGTCATCCACTCAGCTCTAGAAACCATCTGTGTTTGTGTTTCAAATGGTAAATTCACGTTTCTCAATATAGTTTTACAGATTACAATTCCTGGCTCCACTTTGGTAGTGTTCACACTTGAGTTCAATCTGGTGTCACTCCACATTTGAGGTATGTGCTTGGATTATTCGCACAACAACAAAAAAGCTTTACGTGTTTAAAGCTGTGAGTTATCTCTGAAATGTTGACATTGTGTGCTCTTTTATTTTGTAGAATGGAATTTAGGGAAGTCACTCCTACATTTGTTTAGACACCACTCCCAAAACTTTACAGATTGCTTGTAGCCTTTAAGAAATCGTATCGTCTTTCAATTCTGGACATTGAAATATGTCCTTTATTAGTCAGCAGAGGGATGGGTTTTGCAGGAAGCAGAGTGTTTGAGCTCAGCTGTGTGGATCCATCAAAGGATCTGGGAGATGTTCAGATCTTACAGCTGGCTCAAGCCTAAAATTCATATTCCTACCAGCTGGACCTGACAGCTGCCTGCTTGCTGGCATCATTTTCACTTCACAAGGATGGTCGATCCTTCATACTGATTCTAGACCAGTTGTGCAAGTTCTTTGCTAATACATTTCTGTCATAATAAATCTTGGAGAGTTTAGCATGGTAATATACATGGCAATTTTAATGTGTTTGGTCTTGGCAGAATAGATCTGCTACACTGCAATACATCCACATACATTCTGTAAGCATGTAGGAAATACTGCTGCAGCACATATACGATAAATGAAATAACCCCCATATATAACATACATGAATCACCCCATAGCAGATCTAGACAGGTGGAGCTGGGGAAGGAGGAGGGTTTCTGAAGCGTGCTGCAACTGCTACAGAAATCACTAGCCAAGTATTTGAATTTTGAGCAGCAAGCTTATTGGCTGCTTTTACGAAAAAGAACGGCATTTAAATGATGATGTGATTATATCAGATTGAGAATTGGCGTGCGCCATCTACAGTTTAATGACAGAACTTTGTATTTCTGTCATGACAACTCTCAGAGAGATTGGCATGGTAACGTACATGACAGTGTTAATGTGTTTGGTGTTGGCGGAATAGATCTGCTATGCTGCTGCTGCGGCAGAGCAAGTACCAAGACTTACTACTGCCAATAAATCAACCAGCATGCTGCTGTGAGCATGTAAGGAATACTGCGGTTGCACATATTACATGTAGGAAATAACCCCCATATATAGCATACGCGAAATCACCCTGTAGCAGATCTATACAGGTGGAGCTGGGGAGGTGGAGGGTTTCTAAAGCAAGCACCAGCTGAATATTTGAATGTTGAGCAGCAAGCTCATTGGCTGCTGATGTAAATAGAAACCAATCAGCTGTGCCATGTGATCAGTTTTGAAGAATTTTATAAACGAGATGTTTCATGTTCTGCTTAACCAGATTTAGAGAAAATATGTCGTATTGTGTCGTTGCGCTTCAGGTGTCCCAAGATAGAATCCAGGATTGCAGACCTATCATAATAAAAGGCAAAAGCACCAAAAAAAAAAAGATAAAATAAAAAAAAAATATATATATATATTTTACAAGGTGCCTTTTCCGTAATAATGCGTATGATGTGATTCAAACTAGGGCCTTTACTAACGATTAATTTGGTGATCGAATAATCGGTTGATTATTCTAACGATTAATCCGTTTTTTTTTCTCTCTGTGGTAATAAAAATAGACCTAAGTGAACAATAGCCTTTAAAATGACTTAAAATACATATGTAATAGCAATGAGGTAATAATTATTTATAATAAAAAATTAAAAGCAAGTAATCATATGGTTTTATTGAACAAAACACATAATGTATTACAAACAATAGAGCTATGTGCATTACACATTGTAACAAAAGACTGCAGAGGGCGCCAATGCCTTTCTTCAGTCGTAAAAAAATTGTTTTTTGAGGAAAACATTAGTTTTTCTCCATATAATGGACTGATATGGTGCCCCGATATTTGAACTTCCAAAATGCAGTTTAAATGCGGCTTCAAACGATCAAACGAAAAATGCTGAAATGTTTTCCTCAAAACACATTTCTTTACGACTGAAGAAAGAAAGACATGATTATCTTGGATGACAAGGGGGTGAGTACATTATATGTGATTCTTTGTTTTGGAAGTGAACTTCTCCTTTAATATTGACTAAACATTGAATTCAAATATCCACTTCATCTTTAATATTTGGCCACTTCTTTACAACAGAAATGCTACAGCCACTGTCATTTCTCAAATATGTGGACATCAAAATGTGTCTAAAACTTAGACTGAGGGTTTGAGCTTTTAATTTGAAATTGCGATGAACAGTTAGCATATTGAGAAAGATACTGATGTATTTTCATGTGTTTGCATAGGTTTAGAAGTGATTTACCTTACAAATCTGATGAAATGGTGGATGTTGCGTTGCCAGATGAACATTATAATAAACCCAAACTCGCAGCAATATGCAGAGATAAAGTTGTAAATGTAAATGTAAATGATAACCGTTTATAACTAAGCGCATATATTTATTTAATTGAATTATAGCGTTTGTGAATTCGCAGTAGCATTATGCTTTATTGTGATGTTTTTTTTTTGTTTTTTTTTTTTAAATAGGTTTAATATATCACACAGCCTTGGAAAATGATCTAATAATGCATTTCATGGATTCTCATATGTGGAATGTGCCACTTCCAGGATTTTGCTGGTTATTCGACAGGCAAAATGCAGTCGAGGAGATACAGAAACGTTAGCTTTTTAGACAGAACAAGCATACGATAAGATTCATAAAGAAACATGCTTTTTTTTTGAAGGTCTAACCAGTGGGACTTATAAGATTGTACGAAAACATACAAATTGAAATTGTACGAATTCATTCAAATTAACAACCAATTCCTCAAAACGTAAAATGGTGAAATTATTCAGATTGGTTGCTTATTGGGACGGATCGAAAGATCCCACCCGGTTCTTGGGTATTCTAGTTTCTAGATAGGGTTTTGGTTTTTGAATGTGTTGGATGTCAATTTTGTCATCCTCATGTGCTGTTCTAATCGTTCAGGTATCATTCATATCCGAAGCACAGGTGCAAGACGAGTTCTGCAATGTTTATTACCTCCTATTGTTCCCATGTTAATAATGAAGTGGCTTGTTGTTTAGGCTCATTGTTTGTCACTTTTGAAAGAGGACCAATAATATCCTGTTTTTTTGTTCGATGACTTCATTTCCTTCATATTTTACATTTTTCAGTATCTTTTACCATATTTGCCAAGCAGTAACTTGCCTCATAGCTTGAACTCCCATGGTGATTTATCTCTGTCTCTTTCCTGTTTTACACAAAACACTAATCTTGAGTAGTTAAACGAAATGGTGTCCAGATAAAGTTGAAGTTTACCAGACTTCCCACACTCCAGTGATGTTTGATCGGACCATGCTTCACGATTAACCCTTTTAGACCTTTGACACCAGTCAGGTTATGACCTCAGTGTGGATGATAAGATCTTTCCCGCTCGGAAGCAATCCAGAATTGGGACAATCCCTCAAACTGCTCCTTTGTCTTGGCTTAAATATAAAAACAGTGTTTATGGACTTTGGTCTCTGAGATATGTCCTCTTCCTGGTCCTATGATAGACCGCTGTGTGTGAAAAGAGGAACTGGTGAAGGTGGTCAGAAGCTTGAGGTTGGGAATGAAGTGTTTACAGGAAATCATGTAGGTGGATGAGCAATAAATTCAGGGAGTTTCTTTGTGTGATGAAAAACAGTTCTGCTTTAAGCTGTAAGGAAGAAGAGTTCAAATGAACAAGCAGTAAAGAGAAATTCTTTGGAAGTGCCTTGTTTGTTTACGTAAACAATAAACCTGAGAGGAGTCGAAGTGAGCACAAGGAAAGGATGTAAATTCTTTATAAACCTGTCTTTGCCTGTACTCTTGTTATTAGCTGTTTAATGCCCCTGTAACCTTTGTCTCAGCCATCTGCCACAGCAATGCGATTCTGACATTTACATGTTAAAACTAGCACTGGAAGTACAAGTCTGTTTTGACACCTGAGTTTGAAACAAACGAGAAATGTGGGTTACTCCAAAGAAGTGAAGCAGAGATGTAGGTCTAGTTTAGAAACTAGACTAGAAAGAGCTTTTGTCAGTGAAAGCTCTTACAATTTCTTGTTATAAAAAATGGGATCTATTAATTTATTCAGAAAATATTAAAAATGTAACACATTCAATGACTTGAATACACATCTTTTGTGATTTTTATTTCATTTTATTTTAATTTTATTTAATAACAATAAAAAAGAAGAAAAGATTCACTGAAATAATTTAATTCTTGAAAAGAAAAGTTATTTTATTTTATTTTATTTTAGGGCCCTAAGGTAAAAATATCTACGTGTTACAACTGTTTTGATAACAAAAAAAAAAAAAAAAAAAATGTATTAAAAGAATTTAATTCTTGAAAAGAAAAGCTTTTTTTTCCCTTTTTTTGAGGTTCTAAAGTAAAAAGCTTTTATAACTAATTTTTTTTTCTTAGATAAAAATTAACAAAATTGATTATTAATATTTGAAAAATTTGTCTGCCAAAACAAGTCATGTGGTATGACCAACTTGCAGAAAAAAGCATAAAACAGGAAATTACATCATAGAGAGCAGCCCTGCAGAACCTCATGACTCTTAAATTTTTAATTATTATTTTATGTTGATTTATTTTAGTTTTATTTTATTTTGTTTTGGGGCTCTAAATGAAAAAAAAATGTCTAAGTGGTACAACTTTTTGTTGGTTTTGATAATATATATATATATATATATATATAATAAAAGCTTTTATAGTTAATATTTGAAAACTGCTGTAACAAAACTGCTTTACTGATGCTTACTATTTAAAAAACCATCAAAACAAGTCATGTGGTGCAACCAACTTGCAGAAGAAAGCATAAAACAGAAAATTAGAAAATTACATAATAGAGAGCAGTCCTGCAGAGCTTTATGACTCTTAATATATAAATATTTTTTTTTTTTGAGAACCAAGGTCAGTTCAGTTCAAAATGTCATGTGGTGCAACTCCCCCCAAACTGAACTAAAAATAAGCTATGTAAAAAAAAAAGCTACGTAACTTTGAAATATACTTTGAAACTTTAAGATAATGATTAAGATGTGTACATGTTTCAAGTTGTTAGGAAAATATATTTTGCTTGATAGTTATGCCAAATGACATTTGTGGTCATTACATTTAAGCTTGTTTTTGGGAAATATGTTTGAAAACGACTTGTGCTTTTGATGCTGCTAATGGCAATAAAAAACACCTCATTCTATGCATCTCATCTTAACACATCCCTCTTCTTTGCTTCTTGCAGGAAATCCAAAACGAAGCCAAATGGAAAGAAAGCGCCCGCTGAAGAGAAGAAGCACTACTTGGAGCCAGAGTACACAAAAGTGCGGGTCGTGGACTTCGACCTGAAAGATTTGGTGGCGCTTCCCACCAGAGAAATCGACCTCAACGAATGGCTCGCCAGCAACAGTGAGTTCCTAAGCAAACATCACAACTGTTATGAGTGTTTGCCTTGTATTTGGAGGATTTTAGAGTCTTTGTCTGTCTTGAAAAATAACCTTCTGTCAGTCAGGAGTTTGGAAATCAGTCACATTTTAGTGTGCGAGCGCTAAACAGTTGTAAGCACAAACTTGCTTGCAGAGTATGACCTTCTTAAATAGTAAATGTGAAAACAAAATGTGCTAACAATTTTATTATAAACAAATGTTGTTTTCTGTTAAAAAGGAAAGTGATGCTTGCTAACTAATGCTCATATTTAGGGTTAGTGACTTGAACAAACCCCTATACAAGTATACATTTCTAAGGGACTGGACTAAAAACTCCTAACCATTAGTATACACTTCTGAGTTATTGGACAGTTTTCACCTGGCAGGTTTAGTGATTTGAACAAACCCCTACACATAAATATACACTTATTTCCATGTTGAAAAAAACAGCATTTGCTGATTAGGTAGGTTTTGATGCTGGTTTATGCTGGCTCTTTGCTGGTCCTTAGCTGATTTAAGCTGGTCCTGGACCAGCACATGACCAGCAAAGGACCAGCATAAACCAGCAAAGGGCCAGCATAGGGCCAGAATAAACCAGCAAAGAACCAGCATAAACCAGCAAAGGGCCAACATAAACCAGCAAATGACCAGCATAAACCAGCAAAGGCCAGCATAAACCAGCAAAGGGCCAGCATGAACCAGCAAAGGGCCAGCATGAACCAGCAAAGGGCCAGTATAAACCAGCAAAGGGCCAGCATAGGGCCAGAATAAACCAGCAAAGAACCAGCATAAACCAGCAAAGGGCCAACATAAACCAGCAAAATGACCAAAATAAACCAGCTTCAGCATAAACCAGCTAAGGGCCAGCATAAACCAGCAAAGGGCCAGCATAGGGCCAGAATAAAACCAGCAAATGACCAGCATAAACCAGCTAAGGGCCAGCACAAAACCAGCTAAGGGCCAGCATGAACCAGCTATGGGCCAGCATAAACCAGCAAAGGGCCAGCATAGGGCCAGAATAAACCAGCAAAGAACCAGCATAAACCAGCAAGGGGCCAACATAAACCAGCAAATGACCAGCATAAACCAGCAAAGGGCCAGCATAAACCAGCTAAGGGCCAGCATGAACCAGCAAAGGGCCAGCATAAACCAGCAAAGGGCCAGTATAGGGCCAGAATAAACCAGCAAAGAACCAGCATAAACCAGCAAAGGCCAACATAAACCAGCAAATGACCAGCATAAACCAGCAAAGGGCCAGCATAAACCAGCTAAGGGCCAGCATGAACCAGAAAGGGCCAGCATAAACCAACAAGGGCCAGCATAGGGCCAGAATAAACCAGCAAAGGACCAGCATAAACCAGCAAAGGGCCAACATAAACCAAGCAAAGGACCAGCATAAACCAGCAAAGGCCAACATAAACCAGCAAATGACCAGCATAAACCAGCAAAGGGCCAGCACAAACCAGCTAAGGGCCAGCATGAACCAGCAAAGGGCCAGCATAAACCAGCAAAGGGCCAGCATAGGGCCAGAATAAACCAGCAAAGGACCAGCATAAACCAGCTAAGGACCAGCATAAACCATTTTAAGGGCCAGCATGAACCAGCTAAGGACCAGCATAAACCAGCAAAGGGCCAACATAAACCAGCAAAGGGCCAACATAAACCAGCATCCCAGTATCAAAACCTACTTAACCAGCATATGCTGTTTTTTTTCAACAGGGTGGACTTTAAAACTTAAAAAATAAAACTTTCAAGTTTATTGTTAGCATGTTGCTAAGCTAACTACAGAAAGGATAATTAAGTAAAATTGGAAAAAAGATGAAAAATACATATGATTTTATGACTGGACTTAAGATTTTCACCTTATGAACAATAAAGCTTTCAAGTTTAATATTAGCGTGTTGCTAAGCTAACAACAGGATAGTCAATTAATTTAATTTCACTACGAACCAACTGTTTAAATTCCAGCTTTGCTAAAAGAAGCTAACAACAGTAATCAATTAAAGCAAACATACAACTACAAAAGTACAAATTTCACTACGAACCAAATAACAGTTTCAATTCCAGCTTGCTAACTAAAGCTAATTCTTATGGTTAATGATTTGAACAAACCCCTAATGAATTTCACCTTTTGATGTTAGCGTGTTGCTAAGCTAATGACAGGATAGTTAAATAAAATTGGAAAAAGATAGTAAACACATTTTTATTATGAACCGAATGCTATTTCCTGTTAAAAAGGAAATGTTTCAAAGAAATACGTGGTTAAAAGTGCTTGCTAATTAGTGTTCATCCTTAGGATTACTGATCAATCTGATTTTGATCAAACTCCTAACTATTACTATACACTTCTAAGTGATTTTATCTGGACAAACAAAAAAAAAACATTCAATTTTGATATTAGCATGTTGCTAAGCTAACAATCATTAACCAAATAACTGTTTCAATTCCAGTTAATTGAAATGGCTAACTAATGCTAATCTTTAAGGTTAATGATTTGAACAAACTCCTACACACAAGTACACACTTCTAAGTGACTGGACTAAAATCTTTCAAAATAAACCTTTTATGTTAGCATGTTGCTAAGCTAAAAACCAGACTACGAGTGACTATGATGTCTTAAATGTGGCCTTCATAGGGAACTTGTTTGGTTTTGTAACAGAGCCGTTGTCTTCAGCTTTATTGATTCTGAAATATCAATTTGAATATCAATTGAATGTCACTTTTTAAAACGATTCTTTTATCTTTTGCAGCAACAACCTTCTTCAATCTCATAAATCTGCAGTATAGCACAATCTCAGAGTTTTGCACTGGGGACACGTGTCAAGCCATGACGGCCTGTAATACGTAAGTTTCTCATTCGTTCTTTCTGTCGCCCGTCTTTCTAGCCTTTCTTCCTCCAGATGTGTCCCGGGGCGGGAACCAGAGCCCTCCTTTTACGAGAACTGCTTCTAGATCGAATGTTTCTCATATTCACAATGTTTTTCCGTTTTAAGAGCAGATCTGAGATCAGCACTCTAGCTTTGTGTGAATCTGGGTTTGTGGGTCTGATTGGGGTTAATGCATGACTGGAGTGAAAGCTGACACACATTTTACTGAAGCCAGTGCTTGTTTGGCTTTCAGATGTGTTTTGAGCGGGAGAATACAAGGAGACTATTCTCAGAATCGGGGCTTTTGTAAGTTTGTTTGAGGTGGAACCAATTTAATGACCTTAAAGGCCCATTGTTGAATGTTCTCACAGGCTGTTTGGGAAGATCAGGAGCACAAACATAAGATGAATGAGATCAGTTATAGAATTAGTTTTGGCAACATTTACCTTAGAGCTTTAGTCTCTTTGACCAGGGGTGCCCAAACTCGGTCCAGTTTGGGCACCCCTGCTCTTGACCCTCTCATTGAAAGTACTAATTATTTTTAATACTTTTTTAAGAGTATTGTATCATTTAAATTTCCCAGAATCTTTATTTGGCACATAAAATAAAATGAATAGTTTAATACATAAATGCAAGTAATACTATTTAATTATTAATTATTTTGATCATTACTGTTGTAAATAAATGCATATATTTTATGATAAAATAAATAATTTGTAATACATAAATATAAATGATAATATAATAATAATAATTAATAATAATAATAATAATAATAATAATATGTTATTATTACTGTTGTTATAAATGCAAATAAAAATAAATATAAATGCAAAACAAATACATTGTTATTAATAAAAATTGTTTTTATTCATATAAATAATAAAATAAATATAATAAAATATTTACATATAAATAGATATATACAATAAATACATATTTATTATTATTATTATTATTATTATTATTATTATTATTATTATATTTATTATTATTATTATTATTATTTCTATTGTTATATTAATACAAAGTTTTTATTCATATAAATAAATACATATAATAAAATATGTACATATAGATATATACAATACATATTATTATTATTATTATTATTATTATTCAAATATGTAATACATAAATGTAAATAATAATAATAATAATTATTATTATTATTATAATTACTGTTGTTGTTATAAATGCATATAAAAATAAATAAATGTAAAACAAATAACTACACTGTTATATTAATAAAAGGTTTTTATTAATAAATAATAATAAAAAATAGATATATACAATAAATACATAACAAATATTGTACATTCCCCCTACTTAAAATATAAGTATAGTATATAAGGAATATCCAGAAAATTCAGAAAACTTTTTACCCAACAACAATAATAATAATAATAATAATAATAATAATTATTATTATTATTAATAATAATAATAAAAATAATAATCTTATTTATATTCTTAATAATTTTCAATACATATAATTAATAATAATAATAATAATAATAATAATAATTATTATTATTATTATTATTATTATCACTACTACTACTACTGTTGTTGTTATAAATACATATAAAAATAAATATAAAACATATTTTATATTAAAATATTTCATTAATATGTCTAATAAATTTGTAAATAAAATATTTACTTATAAATATATGAAATAAATACATAAATTTAACATTTAATTATTTTATCATTTTTGAGCACAATGATTTTTTTTTTTTGTTCTGTAATATTTCATTTTATTAGAAGAATTTTCAATGTTTTATAACAAAGATTTGCTGTTCCCAAAACAGCTGTCATTACCATCATATAAAGCATTTTAGCAAACTGAAGAAAATAGTCTAGAAAATAGTTTGAACTCCATTAGGAAGGAAATAAGCATAGCATGGTAAAGAATGTTGTTGATTTAATTTTTTTAAATGATTTTAAGAGCAGCTTTATTACCAAACATTCAGTATTTGAGTATATCTTCACATAGTTAACTGACTTGAACTATGTGAACTGACTTGTTTTCTCCAAAAATGTAAAAATGTCATTAGCATCACACACAATATTAAAAATTGACACTTCTACATTATACCAAAATCCACATGAAGGATAATAATAAAAGTTTCACCATTTACAGTAACATGAAACAGTCTGAAGAAGTTTCATTTTCAAGATTTCAAGCTTTCAGAAAATGCGTGTAATTGTAGAATCAGTCTCATACAAGTGAAAAGGAAAGACGTGCCTCCGTCGGTACATTCCCACAGTCAGCTCTGTTGACTTTAAAAATCGCTGCTGGACTCGTTCACCCTGTTCAGCCGTGGCGTGAATCTCTAAAGCCTGACCCTGTCGAACCAGATCCATGACTATTCATGACAAACGTTAAGGGACGTGAATTACCAGCACACAAAACAGCAACAATTACACGCTCGCCTCAGGCATTCCACGCGGGGCAAGGATGGGCGCACTCATCAAAACACCAGACGCATTTACCGCCATTGACAAATCAGTTACTGATGAAACGAGGAAAGGGAGGGACTGCGATGCACAAACAGACCTGACGTTCAGTTTATTGAGTTATACATGTGCTCATATGTTGTTATTAGTATTAGTATGTGTATGTGCGTTTGTAGTTAGTGGGTGTTTCTTGAACTACAGACACTTACATTTCCCATGGGTTGTTTTTTGTTAGTTACATTTTTTTTTAATTTTTTTCAAATTGTTTTTATGCATACATTTTATTGTCAGACATAGGCTTTATATTATGTTATTAGTATATACTATATTATATTAAACTTTAAAACATTAAAAAACGATGATATCTGAACAGTCAAATATTCAGTACTTGTTTTGTAAATACAGTATATAATTTTTTTGACAAATTATGACACCATTATATCGTCATTGACACCTTGAGCCAATTAATGTGTAGATTTTTACAAGTGAAAAAACAAATCTGGAAACTTTGTGTTTGCCTAATAACTAAAACAACAACAAAACAAAACAAATAATAATAATAATCATAATCATCATTTATTATTATTATTATTATTATTATTATTATTATTATATAAAATTATTTTTATTAAATAATGATGATATAAAATTAAATTATTTATAATTAATCAAAATAATAAAAAATAATGATAAATGATGATATTATTATTATTATTGTTGTTATTATTGCTGTTCTTATAAATATAAAAATAAATATAAATGTTATTGTATATTAAACATTATTTACTGACACCATTAGCCAATTATTGTTTATATTTTTACCTGTTAAAAATTCAGAAAACTTTGTTTTTGCCTAATAAATAAAACAAACACAAAACAATTACTACTACTACTACTAATAATAATAATAATAATAATATTCATTTTATTATTATTATTATTATTATTATTATATTTTTAAATAATAATGATATAAATGAAATGATTTATAATTAATTAATAACAAATATAATAATTTAAATAAACATTTATCATAAATAATTTTAATATTATTATTATAAATATTATATTTAATATTTAATAACTATTATTTTAGTAAGTAATTATATAAAATTATTTAAAAATGTTTAAAATAATAAAACAAAATAATAATAAAATAAAATAATAATACTTTTAAAATATTATTATTATTTTTATTATTATTGATGTTCTTAAAAATGCAAAAATAAATATTACTGCATAATTAAAAATGATTGACACCATGAGCCAATTAGTGTACATTTTTACCATTTTTTTTAATCAGAAAATTCTTAAAACTTTGTTTTTGCCCAATATAATATTCATCATCATATTATTATTATTATTGTAAAATAATTTTAATAATAATAAATATAATGAATTATTTAATTATAATGAATCAAAATAATTAAATAACATAATAATGTTGATGATGATGATCAAAATAATAATTATTATTATTGCTGTTCTTATAAATATAGAAATAAATATACATTTTATTATACGTTATATTTGAGAAAATCAAGGTAAACGTTTGTGATGAAAAATAAAGAAAAAATGTTAAGGTAAACATCACTTGTTAACATATTTTGGAAAATTGTAACATTTTTTGCCATTTTAATTAAAAAAAATGTTTACATGTTTTAACATGACATTTTGCAGTGTCTTTTAAACCAGATCTTTGTCAAATAAATATTTCTGAAACAAAAAAAAACTAAAAATAAAATGTGGACATTTAAAAAAAAAAAATGCAAAGAATGCAAAAATTGTCAAAAAAAAAATGTCTCCAGAGTCTTTTCATGAATATGCATGACCATGTTAAGATTAGTAGGCCTTTTCATCTGACTATCTCATGTTTTGTTGAAGAGTTTATGCAGGTAGATTCAGTTCTTGCGCTTTTATGATTGTGAATTAATCTGCCGCCATTTGGACTGTGAATCCGCTCTCAGATCTGTAACTCAATCATGTCATTTGAAGATATTTGAGAGCATTGAGACACTCGTTGGCATTCAGCCTGACACATACTCGCCTGTCCATTCAGAGTCGTGTAGCGTCTGTATTTACGTGCTAATTGCGTTTTAGTTTACCATGACGGTTATTTCAGTTGAGCATTCGGCGGTTGATGTTTGAGCTGCTCGTCCGTTGAGTGATCAGCACTGGTTTGCGGTCAGCGGTCAGTTATGCGTTCAGTCTGCATTCCTAGAGATTTGTAATGTCTACAGACCCTCAAACCCGCTCTACACTCCCAAACTCACTGTCATCGTGAGCCTCCTCCTTAAAACGCTGATAGGAGCTGGACATGCAGCACATTTTTAAACTGTAAATCGTTTTATTTGCTCGAAATGTGATTCACAGTAAGTTAATTTTCACTGCTTGTTTTCTTTTTACAGAATATACTACTGGTATGATGAAAGGGGGAAGAAGTCGAAGTGCACAGCGCCTCAGTACGTCGACCTCGTCATGACTTTTGTGCAGAAATTAGTGACGGATGAAGAAATCTTTCCCACAAAATACGGTGTGTATGATCACTGCCCTCTAGCAGTCACAATGGAGAAATGCAGGAGTTGAGATTTTGTAGTTTGAAGTCAAATGAATAAGATCAGTGGCGCCTTCTAGTGTTCATTGAGGAGAATGAATATAATATATTTTTAAATACAACATTGGCTCTTTCCTGATTTAACTAGGAAATTTATTACAATTAATTTATTTTAGAAAACTTAATTTGTCATTTGTGCCAGTTTGCTTTACATTTCTATTTGTAAATTAAAGGAAATAATTACAAAAGTAAAAAATATGGTTTTAGTTATTATGCAAATCAGGGTTGTTTCATGAAAACAAAAACTTAATCCATAAACACAAATTACTTGAAGCAACAAATATTTACTGAAATAAAATAAAATATAACAAAACTTCAACTTATTTTGTTTTATCTATTTACCTATTATTTCTTAAAAATAAATTCCACAATAAATAATATGGTTTAATTAATGTGCAAATTAGGGTTGTTTTGTTTAATTAAAAAAAAAAAAAAACTTGAAGCTAAATAAATATTTAATGAAATAAAACAAAACTTATTTTGTTTTACCTATTTACCCATTATTTTTTTTTTTACTTAAATAAACACACAAAAATAATATAGACATTTAAAAAATTTAAAAATTAAATAAAAAATTAAAACACACAACAAAATGTAATAAAATGTTAAACTGTAATAAAAATGAAATGATTTAATATATCTATATATAAACAGTGATTGTTTGTAATTTAATATTATTAATATAATTTTATTGTTTGTAATTAAAGCAGCATTAAACATACAAACTCTTTATTGTATATTTATAATTTTAAAAATAAATAATAAAGTATAATAGTAGTAATAATAATAATAATAATAATAATAATAATAATAAATTAATTAAAAACAATACAAATTTAATGTACAAATCATTTAAAATAGTTACATTAAAAATACTTTATTTCCCATTCAATAAATGCAATAAAAATAAAACATAAAACACATGACAAATAATACATTTTATTTAAATTTTTATTTTAATTTCCACATTTGCTGTTTTAAAAGGCCTACAAAAATATTGTTACAAAAACATTAATAAAAATACTGTAAATAATATCACTATAATAATAATAAATTAATTAAAAATACATTTAAAATAATTAATTAAATAATACATTAATACATTAATTTGTTCAATAAGTATAACAAAAATAAAAAGGCCTACAAAATAATAATTTTTACAAAAACATTACTAAAATCATTGTTAATAATAATAATAATAATAATAACTAATTAGCTCATTTAAAATAATTTATTTTCCTTTGAATAAATAGTGAACAATAAAAAAGACACACAATAAATGTAATTTTAATGTTTTTTTTTAATTTCCACATTTTTTGTTTAAAAAGGCCTACAATAATAATAATAATAATAATAATAATAATAATAAACAAATGAAAAATTGATAAAAATTTAAATTTACTATATATATTAAAAATAATAAATAACTTAAAAAAATAAATAACCGAATTATACATTATTAATTATAAATTCCTTTTTACATTCAATAAATACAATAAAAAACACAAAATAGAAAAATAAAACAAATGACACAATGCGTTTTATTTACATTTTTTATTATAATTTCCACGTGTTGTTTAAAAAGGCCTGCAAAAATATTACTGTTACAAAAACATGACTGAAATTATTGTAAATAATATCATTGTTATAATTATCACAATAAACTAATTAAAAACAAATAAAATTTAAAAGTACAATACTTCACAAAGTATTTCAAATAATTAGATTTAGAAAATAATAAATTACTTTATTTCCCATTCAATAAATGCAATGGAAAAAAAAATGTAATTTTATTTTAGTTTATTTTAATTTCCATATGTGTTGTTTAATTGTTACATAAAAATTACTAAAAACATTCAGGTTTTCGGGGGTAACCCTTGGATGTTATAATAATCATTGAATGAAAATTATTTTTATTTACTTTGCTTTTATTTTATTTTGATTAAATCACGTCAAGTCACCTTTATTTGTATAGCTTTTTTTTTACAATGCCGATTGTGTCAAAACAGCTTTACAGTATTAAACAGGAAAACAGTGTCTCGATAACAATCAATGATAAATGATGAATGATAAGTATCTCCATTTCCTTTCAGGCAAAGACTTTCCCAACTCGTTCGAGTCTCTGGTGAAGAAGGTCTGCCGGTACCTGTTTCACGTGCTGGCTCACATCTACTGGGCTCACTTCAAAGAGATGGTGGCTCTAGACCTGCAAGGACACTTGAACACACTATACACACATTTCATGGTGTTCGTCAGGGAATTTAACCTGATCGACCCCAAGGAGACCTGCATCATGGACGACCTGTCGGAGGTGCTGTGCGCCCCGCTGCCGCCCCACACACACAACCACGTGACCGAGAGATGAGCCTCGGGCCTCGGACTCGGGGACGACGATGAAACGTGCGAGGCCTCCTCGGACGGGCCCCTCTGTCACTATTTCTCAAGAGAACTGTTGAAAAGATGGGGTCGAGGGCCGGCGGTCTGCAATTCTCGTACCAGCACAGATTGGCGTGAATGTTTCCTACAGGATGAAACAATCTGTCTCCATTCTCATTTATACAGGAACTCTTTGTATTTTAATTTGCGTTTTTATTATTATTTCCGCGCATGCGCTCTCGGAGGTTTTCGTTTTTTCTTTTAGGGAATGGTGTTTTTTGGCTCGGCTCTCATCAGTGCCTTAGATTTATAGCTAAGGTATTGTTTGTTTATATGCAACGACGTTTCGATATTATCATTGACCTCTGGCTCCCCCTTGTGGAGGGAGCGACGTCACATACCGACTGACTGTTTATGATCTCTCCAGCCTTATTTCTCATAAAACTAGCGCAAAATATCTCTTTTTCATATTCTAGCCATCGTTATCCACGTTCTTTCAATCAGTTAGCTTTTTAAGATGACGTATAAAGGGTTTGATGGTTTGAATGATGCTTTGGAGAAAGTCTGGACTCGCTTTTGTAGGTTTCCGACAAGGATATTAGCGATATCTGCTGACGCGGACTGATATTGTTGCATGGCAGTTGACTTGCTGTGTTGCATCGATGAGCACATCCTCCAGCGTCGCAACTTTTTTGTGACTTATTTCACTTTCTTCCTTTAAGTTATGTTATCAGAGCTCATGAATATTGTGTGTTGAAAATCCACATTACGTTTTTCTTCCCCAAGAAATAGATTGTAACTATATTAAGAAAATCACAATAATTGCCTTTAGCGAGAGAGAGAGCGTCTCTCCTTCTTGTTTTATTTATTTTTACCTTTTTTATCTATTTGCAGAGTTTTTCAGTTCTTGCTTTCTTTTTATGTATTTTAATTATCTAAGTTAAAAGCCACTTAATATTTTAAGCTCTCTGCGAAATATAATCAAATAAAAACAAGAAATGCCACGTTACCTCGGTGTGCTGTGTTTGCTTCATTTCTGGGATGGGAAAGATGACATATTTTGAAACTTGTTTGTTAGTTCAGAGTTGGAAATTATGCAGCCTACACTATCAGTCAAAAGTTTTTGAACAGTCAGATTCACCAAGTCTCACCAAGCCTGTATTTATTTGATCCGAAGTACAGCAAAACAAAAATGTTGAAATATTTTTACTATTTAAAATAGTTGCGTTCTATTTGAATATATTTTAAAATGTCATCATTACTGCAGTCTTCAGTGTCACGTGACACTTTCCTTCAGAAATCATTCTAATATGCTGATTTGCTACTCAGAAACTTATTTTAATTATTATTTTAATTATCAAAATTTAAATTTGAGTACATTTTTTCAGGATTATTTTAATGAATAGAAAAATGCAAAGATTAGCATTTATATGAAATGAAAATCTTTTGTAACAGTATACTCTATACCATTCAATGTTTTTTTGTTTTTTTTTTCTTTTAGCAAGGATGAATTAAATTTATCAAAAGTGATATTAAAGACATTTATAATGTTACAAAAGATTTTTTATTTCAGATTTCTATTTCTACATCTGATCTCACCATCATCCAGTCTGTCTCTGGAATGACATGAAGAAACAGAAAAACTGAGACAGACTAAATCCAGAAGAACTGTGGCAACATCTCCAAGATGTTTCAAGAGACCTACCTGCAAAGCTACCTGAAAAACTATGTACAAGTGCACCTAGGGCAAAAGCTGCTGTAAACGCAAAGAATGGTCGCACCAAATGTTGATTTCATTTAGTTAATAGAAGGTAATTGATAAAGAAAATCTATTTATGACAGCATTCTCATTTTACAGCATTTTTACACAAGCGCCTAAAACTTTTAACAGTGCTGCAGCTTTGCAGGTAGGTTTCTTAAAGCATCCTGGAGACTTTGTCACAGTTCTTCTGGATTTAGTCTGTCTGAGTTTGTTCTGTTTCTTCATCTCATTGCAGAGCACTCGCTGTTGTCAGACTCCTTGTGCAAACAAAAATCTCACTGGATTATTACGATTAATGGCAAAATGAATGTTTGGAAATGTAACCTGATATTTCCTACTGACACACTACAGCAAAAGACAGACTTTAACTGACTTTAAACCATTTTTTAGCTGTCATCAATTTGCAATATCAAGCAGCACAAGCTGTTTCATACAGCTAAAAAATTGCTGAACGTGGATGAGACTGGAAGTCAGACACATTAAATTTACAAATGGCCGCGCTCACTCTTATGGAAAAATAAGGTGAATGAAAGTGTTATAATAGTGTGTGGTACAGGTCGCCCTATCAGTGTGCTCCGCCATGTTGAATTACCATGACCCGCGCATTTCAGCAAACGTCATAGATAATGCTAGCGCTCAATGTAGACACGCTAATAGCGTAGTGTCATTTAATAAGGTTAAGCATTCAAATTAGTCAAGACAACACATTTCTTGTGGTGTTTTAACAGCGAACACAACTAGGAAATTAAATAGTCGAAGATGTCAAGCGTGTTAGACAGGTAAGAGAATTAATTATCATGTAAACCGCTCTCTAAAATAACGAATAAGCGTGTTTTTAGTTAAAACTCAGAGAAGGTCATGCTGAATCACTTTACAGGTGGCAATGCAGCGTCTAACACCATTGTTATTTCGGTACTTAAAAGACAGGACGAATGGTAATGCTAGCTAAGCTACTGCTGAATGGTTTGCCCTTAGGTTGCGATTTGGTCAGTTACCCGGATGCGCGGCCATATTGGTCATACTCCAATGTAAACAACAGCATGGAATGTACAGTAAATGTACTACTGAATATGTTGTTCTGCTAATTTATGTAGTCTAAACCATGAGAAAAACATGTGAAAGCTGCTAAATCATATAGAGAAGGACTTAGTAAGCAGGAAAGGGCGCAATGTTTTGACAAACTAAAGTTAATAGGCGGTAAAGATACTTAGGAACACTGTTAATTAAGATATTATATTTTACCTACCTGGCCGGAAATGGTAAGAACAAACACAAATGTTGTCAAGATTTTTGCCCTGGAAATCCTGGTTCAGTTTGGCCAACCACAAACGCTTTTTGTTCCCCAGAGAGTTTTTTGCTCTCGTCTCCTTGATTGTTATAACCTTTGGCCGTTTATAGTACTTAAAATGTTTTTCCCGGTCTGAACGATTAGTACAGCCCAAAACATGACAACAGCTGACCATTTTCAGCAGCAATAATCAGCAAAATATGCGAGTGTCCATCGGTTCAGTGGCATTGTTTGTGCGTCCTGTAAACACTCTATTAATAATATGTGGGTCATCTTCACAATGTCTAGTACTTCTTGGTGTGGCCACAAGATGGAAGCGTTTCTCAATCAAGACGCAGTGAAGCATAAACCTGGCGTACGATTTTTTTGAAGGCTCATGAATATTGATTAATGTTAATCACTGGGCAGGTCGGGACGGTTGCCAAGCAACGTCATCCTAATTATATTCTGGTAAATCAGAGTCACGTAATTAATATTCATAAGGTGAACCTTTAGCTCTACTGTAGTGTAGGAGAATCAGCCACATTTGAAACCGATTTAACTTAGTACGTAAACAGGAATACAGTACAAATTAACAGGCTGGTTTATTTATATAACAAGGCAGGCATGAAACAGGGATTTTATGCTTTCTTAAAGCACGTGCAATCATTCAACACCCTGAGACCTTCATTCAAACGTGCATATCTCTCAACAAGAGAGCTTTATATGAAGAAAACACGTATTTGCATCAGTGCATCCGTATTTCCTAAAACTGATTATCCTCAATAAAATATATAATATTGATTTCGTATTGCTCTAGTGTTTAACTGTACATACAAACGTGGTATTTCAGCATTAACCTCCTGAGACTACCAGTTCAGTAGACATGTGGATATAAATAATTATTTAAAATATTTTGAAGAGATCTCAGATTAAAATGTAGATTAAATATGCAATTAAAATATTAAACAAATATGTATTAATTGTTATGTATTATTATAGTTAACTATTATGATGTAATGAATGAATATAAAGAAAGCAAATATATAAAAATATTACAAAATAATTTCTATTTTTATTTAATGTTAATTTTTAATATATTTATATTAATTGTAATAATTAAAGAGGTCTCAGATTAAATTTCTATTCTTTAAAAACTGATTAAAATAATAAATATTAAACTAAAAATATATTCATAGTTATAAATTGTTACAATTAATACTATGAATGTGTGTATATATACAACAGGCAGCATATATAAAAATATCAAATCTAAAAATATTTGAAAAAGTAACATTAAATTTAAATGACAAATTAAATATTAGCTTTGTGTGTATACATTAAATGTAGCATATTAAAATTATATATAATATATGAAATATTTCGGAAGATCTTTTTTAAAGAAGACTCAAGGCTGCATTTATTTGATTTAAAAATACAGAAAAAAATCAGTAAAATTGTGAAATGTTATTACAATATAAAATAATGGTTTCTATTTTAATATACTTTAAAATTGTATTTATTTCTGTGATGCAAAGCTGAATTCAGCATCATTACTCCAGTCTTCAGTGTCACATGATCCTTCAGAAATCAGTATAATATGCTGATTTATTAATATGGCAGAACACACTGATTTATTTATTTTTATTTATTAATTTATTTATTTTTGCAACCCGTAATACTTTTTTCCGGATTCTCTGATGAATAAAAAGTTTTAAAAAAACATAATTATTCAAAATATTAATATTTATTTATTTATATTTAATATTTGCTATCACTTTAACACACCCTTGCTGAATAAAAGTATTAATTTCTTTTCAAAAAAAGAAAGAATAAAAATGGACCCAAATAAATGCTGTTCTTTAAAATGTTTAATTCATCAAATAATCCTGAAAAAAAAAAAAAAAAAAAAGTATTACAGGATATTAGAATGAATTCTGAAGAATCACGTGACATTGAAGACTGGAGTAATGATGCTGAAATTTCAGCTTTGATCACAAGAATAAATTCGATTTTAATGGATATTAAAATAGAACGTTATTTTACATCATAACAGTATTTCACAATATTACTTTTTTCTGTATTTTCGATCGAATAAATGCAACCTATAACTTAACTAGAATACTTAATAGTTACATAATATTAAAATGTCAAACCGATTTGCTGTGTCTCAGGAGGTTAATGACAGAGTAAATTCACAGATCTGTGCTGTTTTGAGGTTTAATTCTCCTCCTCATTGACGCGCCGCTGCTCGACTCCTGCGGTTTGAATCTCTCCATTCCTCCCGCCTCATCCAGTGCGCGGGCGCTGCAGCTCGGCGTCGCCACTCTCACGGTGTTTCCAAACTTAGAATAGTCCACGGCGTACATCCCATCCTCCTCAGACACCGTGGGCACAAACCTCTGGCCCCACAGTATCTCCTCGGACAGGTAAGAGGTCCGCGCTTGGGTGGTGATGCCGGTGGTCTCCACCACCCCCTCCAGGACGACGATCACCTCAATGTCCTCATGCTGCAGATCCGCCGCTGATAAATCATACAGAGGGCTGTTTTTGTCAATGACGTGGCTGATGATGAGGGGAGACACCAGGAAGATGCTGTTGGTGCCCACCGGGTTGTCCATCTGGATGTCGATCTGGTCCAAAGGCACGATCTCGCCTTCGCTGGTGATGGTTTTGCGCACCACCTGCATGTGGACGGTGGCACTGATGATCATGCTCTTCCTCAAGTCGCCAAGGCGAAACATGAAGCACAAGTTGTTGTTTCGAACCGTTATAACCGCGTGTTTGCTGAAGATGAGCGTTTCCGCTCGCCGGTTCGCCTGCGCTGTTTTCATGAAGATGCATCCTAGCATGATGGCATTGATCACCAGACCTACTATGTTTTGAAGGATCAGTATCACGATGGCCGACACGCACTCTTCGGTGATCATCCGCCCGCCAAAACCGATAGTCACCTGCACTTCGATGGAGAACAGAAACGCGGAGGAGAACGAGTGGATGTCTGTTACGCACGGCACAAAGTCCTCACCTTTCGCGTCCAGATCTCCGTGCGCGAACGCGATGAGCCACCAGATCATCCCGAACAGGAGCCAACTGCACAGGAACGACATAGTGAAGATCAAAAGCGTGTGAAGCCATTTTAAGTCCACTAGAGTAGTGAAGACGTCCTGGAGAAAGCGTCCTTGTTCGCGAATGTTCGTGTGCGCGACGTTGCACGTTCCGTTTTTGGCGACGAATCGCGCTTTCCGCGATTTAGCCTTGAATTTAGGCTGTAACACATCCTCCGCCAAGCGGGTCAGCAGGTAATCCTCGGGAATGAGTCCTTTTCTCGACAACATAGCTGGTCCATGCTATAATTTCGTTGTAGCGTGGCTCATCTCTGTTTTCTTTCCGCACAAACTCTCGGTCCCGGGCACTGCGTGCGCGCACTCGCTCACTGGAGGTGAGGAGGGTCCCGTGGGAAGACGCCACTTTTAGTGCTCCGGCTGCCGCTGCCTGTCAATTGCAACCGGATATTTTCTCGCACATCCTCAGATGTGACTTTGGGCCGGACAGAAAGACGCGCTCAGCACAGGGCATGCGTGCTAAACGCGAGCTTTAACACTGTTAAAAACCGCTCTGCGTTAACAATTAAACGACACACTAGACTGGACTACTATACACTACTGTCCTTGTGTCCAAAGAGACACATATACTGTAATAGGCTATAGTCAACAATGCTGTACAGTACGGTTCGCTTGTATTAAAAAGAGCATTACTAATATAACGTTTGATTTAAAATATATATATATATATATATATATATATATATATATATATATATATATATATATGATTTCTAACTCTTTAACCCAACCTATCAAAAATATAATATTTTTTTAAGTATTGTTATTATTACCTAAATAATAAAGTTCTCTATCATTAAGTTATAATTAAATTAAATTATCTAACATTTGTAAATAATGTCTAGGCATATATTATATTATATTATATTATATTATATTATATTATATTTTGTATAAATTTTGTATTTAACCTAATCTATTAAAAATGAGCATTGTAACATATTTTTTTAAATAATTTCTAACTTTTTAACCCAACCTATTACAAAAATGTTATTACATTAATATTAAAGTTGTTTATTATAAATTATGAAATTATAATTAAATTAAATTATATAAAATTTGTAAATAATTTCTAGGTTTGTATGGAGGGCCAAATTACTCAAAATTAAATAATTAAATAAATGTTGAAATATATAAATAAATCGTTAAATGCATCATTTAATTATTGAAAGTATAAATAAATGTATAAATATTTATTTATTTAAATATGTATTTATTTATATAACTTTTTATTTATTTAAATATTTATTTATTTATTTAAATATTTATTTATTTACGCATTTATTTCTGCATTTATTTATTGCCTCCACATTTCATTTTGAGGTTTGCGGTTGTCGGCACGTCACTCAACAATGGTGGGCGTCACCTTTCCAGCTCGATTACTTTGGTCTTTCGCCTTTTTCATGTTTTTCGCATCACAAACTATAGCTGATCGAGGATGGTGCAGTGAAAGATCTGTCGTTGACTCTTGCAGATGAAGTGACATGACATCTGACGCACGGAAGCCATTAGCACATGCCACAATGCCACAATGACACTTCCGGTTTTCACTCACATGTATCAACACAGAGTGGCATGTGCCACTGACACTCTTACTGAACATGTTAACACATGCACTTAACTGCACACCGATATTTCATTGATGACGCGTTTCTATCAAATGTAGGATTAGTATGTATGAATTGATTTGTATGTATTTGCTTGTGTGACTGTGTCGATGGATTTTGTCAGTGTCGCGGAATGTCACCGTATGTCGTGGCAACACAAGGAATTAATCTATCATGGGTCATTAAGAATACCGCATTCGCATCCGTTATTGTAAACTTTGATCCTGACGTGACACCTACCGGCGTCGATCTCATCAATGGCTTTAATACTTTATGTAATATTATGCAATATTAAATGAAACCATTTTATAACAATGTGATTTTTTTTTTTATTAAAGTATTTGTCAAAACATTCAGGTAAACAAAGGGAGACAAGACAAATATTAAACACATGAAAAAGCCTAAGTTGATGTACAAATTAACTGCGCGACAAAGTGAAAATGCTGGACAGAAACTGAAACGTGTGATCAGTGAAATTCCGTTCTGCGCTGAGTGTGTGTGTGTGTGTGTGTGTGTGTGTGTGTGTGTTACACAGTCTACTCTATGTTATTCTCCGGCTGACAGCGGCAGAGTGAGAGTCAGTCGAGGTGCTGCGACATCCGGTGACATTCCGCGACACTGACACAATCCATCGGCACAGTCACACAAGCAAATCATTTCCGCGATGTATGTAATCCTACGTTTGATAGAAACGCGTCATCAGTGAAATATCGGTGTGCAGTTAAGTGCATGTGTTAACATGTTCAGTAAGAGTGTCAGTGGCACATGCCACTCTGTGTTGATACATGTCAGTGAAAACCGGAAGTGTCATTGTGGCATGTGCTAATGGCTTCCGTGCGTCAGATGTCATGTCACTTCATCTGCAAGAGTCAACGACAGATCTTTTACTGTACCATCCTCGATCAGCTATAGTTTGTGATGCGAAAAACATGAAAAAGGCGCCTGAACTAGAAAGAACAAAGTAATCGAGCTGGAAAGGTGACGCCCACTGTTGTTGAGTGACGTGCCGACAACCGCAAACCTCAAAATGAAATGTGGAGGCAATAAATAAATGCAGAAATAAATGCGTACATAAATAAATGAATAAATAAATAAGTAAATATTTAAATAAATAAATATTTATACATTTATTTATGCTTTCAATAATTAAATGATGCATTTAACGATTTATTTATATATTTCAGCATTTATTTAATTATTTAATTTTGAGTAATTTGGCCCTCCATAGGTTGTAACAAAAAAGCTTATATTATATTATATTATATTATATTATATTATATATTATATTTTTTATTTTATTTTTACATTAATTTAAGTTGTTTGTTTATTATAAATTATGAAATGATAATTAAATTAAATTATATAAAATGTGTAAATAATTTTTAGGTTTGTAACAAAATTACATATTAAATTACATTAAAATTACATATTATATTATTTTATATTAATACAATGCAATAATATAATATAATATAATATATTATATATTACATTATATTATATTATATTATATTTTGTTCATTTTCAACTTTTTAACCTAGGCTATTACAAAAATAATAATGTTTTTATTTTTACATTAACATTAAAGTTGCTTATTATAAAATCTAAAATAATAAAATTAAATTATTTAAAATTTGTAAATAATTTCTAGATTTGTAACAAAATTACATATTAAATTACATATTAAAATTACATATTATAATAACTTTTTAACCTAGCCTATTAAAAAGAGCATTATTAACATATTTTTATTATTTTATACATTCCTAACTTTTAACCATAACGTTGAAAAGAGCATTATATTATATATTATATATTAACTTTTTGAACCTACCCTATAAAAAAATTTTCATGAAGAGCAGTATTTTTCATTTTTTATTGTTTTTGCTTCCAACTTTAACCTAATTTATTTTAAAAAAAGTATTACTGTTGTATTATGTAATATAGTTTTTTATATAATTTGTACTATATAATTCTATACATCTTTTACTATAGACAACTGTAAAACACTATAGCTTACTGTACTACTCTGTACAACTGACACAACTTGCTTAAGCAAGATCAAAAAATAGAGGAAAAATTCAAAGAAAGCATGCAGGTTGTTTATATATATTTTTTTTATTAATAAATGATTAACATTTTATTTACAAATGTGATGATAATCGCAGTAATAAATTATTGATTATTCATGGTACAATTGCACTTTCAGTGGAGGGTCTCTGGTTTATTTATCGGCTCTGACGAACGACGCAAACACGCTGTCCTCTTGATTGAGGAGAACCTGTGGCTTGTCAAACTCCAGAATGACGCCTCTCTTCATCACAATCACAAGGTCTGCATTCAGGATGGTGTGCACACGATGCTGTGGAAAAACACACACTGATGTTCAAATGAGGGATAAATGCCTCTCAATCATTAAAAGCATTCAATGGTCGTCATGCTGTCAGACTTCATCCACAGCCACACTTTAAATATTAAAGTCAGAAAGCAACCTAATAGGGAACTTACGGCGATGGTGACCACAGTTCTGTCGGCGAAGGCAGTCATAACAACTTTTTGTAGAATGCTCTCCTATTTAAGAAAAAGAGCATTATTAATATAACAATATAATATGATGTATGACTTTCATACTTTAGAACCTAACCTAACCTATAAAAAGAGTTTTTTGTTTGTTTTTATAGTTCCAAACTTTTTAGCATAACCTAGAAAAGAGCATTAAAGAGCATCTAACTTTTTAACCTAACCTAACCTAACATTAAAAGAATATATTACATTGTTATATTTTATTTTATTTCATTTTAATAATTTCTAAGCTTTAACCTAACATATTAAAAAGTGCATTATATATTATATTATATATCTTTTTTATAATTTCATAGCTTTAAACGGCAAAGAGCATTATTAACATAATATATATTTTTATAAGATAACATTAACCTAACATTAAAAAGTGCATTATATATTATATTATATTATATTATATTGTTTTAACAATTTCTAAGCTTTAACCTAACATATTAAACAGTGCATTATATTATATTATATTATATTATATTATATTGTACTGTAATAATTTCTAAACTTTAACCTAACCTATTAAAGATTTTATATTAACCCATTAAAATACCATTATTATTGGTATTATTGGACCAACATATTATATTATATTAATTATATTATTTTATATTATATTATGTTTTAACAATTTCTAAGCTTTAACCTAACATTAATATTAATTAATGTTAGGTTAAATTAATTACTATAGTTAATATAATTAAATTAATTAGTAATATTACATTATATGTTATATTATATTATATACTGTATATTATATTATTTGAATAATTTCTAAGATTTAACCTAACCTATTATATATATATATATATATATATAACTTAAAAAGTGCATTATATTATATTATATACCTTTTTATAATTTCAAAGCTTAGAGCAAAGCATAGCAAAGTGCATTAACATAATTAATACATAATTTTATAAGCTAACGTTAACCTAACATATTAAAAAGTGCATTATATTATATTACATTATATTATATTATAATATATAATAATATAATAAAAGCTAATTTAATTTAAATTAATTTAAAATATATATTTCTTTATAATCTATCCTTAACCTGACATATTAAAAAGTGTTATATTATATTATATTATTTTATATTATAGCATTACTATATTATACTTTGTTTTATTTCTTTTCAACCTACCTATTAAAGAAACAATAGTATATATATATATATATATATATATATATCTAAAATTATTATTATTATTATTTATTTTTTAAAACCTAGCATATTAAAAGCACTAATATAATGCACTGTTTTTTTTTTAATTGAACATTTAAACCTAACAAAATCAGCATTATTAATATATATATATATATATATATATATATAGTTTAAAATAGTCTTCTTAAATCGCATTTCTCCAATATATGTATTTACAAATTATTATTAGTAGTAGTAGTAGTAGTAGTAGTACAATTTAAATGAAGATTTAATTGAAAAGTTAACATGAATTTCGGTATATATCACTTTATATATATGTGTGTGCTTTATCGATGGCTTATATTCATGCTGCTTTGCCATTTTTATATCAAATTCTTCATATCAGTCTGTAGGTGGTGTATAAACACCAGCACTTCTCACACAGGCACTTTCCTTTCATTTTGAATCAGTCAAATTGACCCTCACTGTGTGTCTGTTCCTCTATTAAACTCATCCAGTGCGTTTAGCACAGCCACGCTTCATTTATTCAGAGAGATGAAGGCAGAGGAGAAGAGTGCTTGAGAACAGAGTGAAGTGAATCTAGGTCTTGGCCCCTGGGGTGTTCCTTCTACCTCTCAGACTCTCTATTGTACTTCTAAACACTCACAAACACACACAGAGACACACACCGTAGCCATGTCTATGGAAGCAGTGGCCTCGTCCATAATCAGAATACTGCTCTTCCGCACGAATGCGCGCGCCAGACAGAACAGCTGACGCTGCCCCTGGCTGAAGTTCTCCCCACCTTCAGTTATTATGGCATCTGAAACGCAAGATGAAAGATCATCAATCATTTTTTCAGAGAGCTTTTCAATCGCAGGTTAAACGGTTTTTATTTTTCAGAGTGAAATGTTGCTGCAGCTGGTTTGATGTCCAGAGGTGACAGCTGACTGCACGCTCCGTTTGATGTGTTTCCATTTAGAAATGTCACCGTTTTTCTGCCAGCCACTCCAGATGAGATACAAACTCTGCATGGGACTGTCGAGAGGGGTAGACTAGCTCATTCATTCATAAAATCTTAACTCTATATGCCTCTAAGCATTTTAGCCATACTGATATCAGTATCTGCACCAAACGGCATATTTTTGCACAGTTTGGGCCTAAAACTGAGGGTTTTTTTTTTCTCTATACTCTGACTGTATCGTATTATATGAGCCATAAAAGCTTGATGTATCAATAAAGAGTGTTTTAAAGAAGGTTTAAAGGATTAGTTGACTTCTAGAATAACAATATCCTGATAATTTACTCACCCCCATGTTATCCAAGATATTTAGATCTTATTCTTTATTCAGCTGAAAAGAAATTAAGGTTTTTGAGGAAAACATTCCAGGATTTTTCTCCATATAGTGGACTTAAATGGTGGCCACTGTGTAGAAGGTCCAAACTGCAGTTTTAGTGCAGCTTCAAAGGGCTCTACACGATCCCAGCCAAGGAATAAGGGTCTTATCTAGCGAAGCGATTTAACCATTTTCTAAATAAAATAAAAATTTGTATACTTTTTAACC
The DNA here is from genome assembly GCA_012976165.1 of Labeo catla. Lineage (NCBI taxonomy): Eukaryota > Metazoa > Chordata > Actinopteri > Cypriniformes > Cyprinidae > Labeo > Labeo catla. The sequence continues at coordinate 500,025 of VONZ01000460.1, forward strand.
ACAAGTGCTTGTTTTGCACTAGCTGGACTTCATGCATTACGCGATCACGTTGGAAAGGTAATACGTGACGTAGGTGGAAGTACCAACTCAGTGTTTACAAAGTGAACATGCAAAGAAAGTCAAACCCCCTTTACACCCCAATAATGTGATATTTAGCCCGTGGAATGCGAATTTTACCAGGGGAACCCCACCAAAACAACGTGTGAATGCGATTTCTAATGAGGACCTCCCTCAAAACACAATTGAGCTAGTTTCAGCGTTCGTACAAATACTGTAAAATGAAATTCCAGAACTTTTAAGGACTTTTCAAACACTACTTTTTGATTTTCAAGGTCTTCAATCAGAGATCTTATAAAAGTTCTCTTTCAAATTCTAAAAAAAAGATAAACAGATAAATAAAAATATTCTAATAAAACAGAAAGTGACACACATTTACTACAGTAAAACCATGGTTAATTTTCGATTTTAATTTACTTTCTTTTTTCTTCTTTCTTTGATTTGTTTTTACAACTGCTTCAATTGTTTGATGTTTTCTACTGTTTAAGTAAAAAAAAATCTGAAAAAAGATTCACGAAATCTAGATCTGAAACATGATTCGCCATATGCACTCCGAAGTTCCGAACTGGATCAAATGGTTCGCGAACCCACAAAAAAACCCCCGATCTGAATCAAATGATTTGTGAACCTGCGCAAAACTCACGATCTAAATCAAATGATTCATGATTCGTGCTCCAAGGTTCCAGTCTAAATCATTTAAAGTCCCAATCCAAATCAAATGATTTGCAATATGCAAAATTCCGCTCAAAATCAAATGATTCGCAAAACATGATATGAAGTCCAGATCTAAATCAAATGATTCATGAGTCATGCTCCTAGGTTCCAATCTAAAGCAAAAGATTCACAAACCAGCTCCAAGGTTCTGGTTTAAATCAAATGATTCCCAATCCACACTCTGAAGTCCCAATCTGTATGATGATTCACAAACCATTCAGATCAGGAACACTGGATCGCGAATCATTTGATTAGGTTGGAATGTATATCATGAATCATTTAATTTGAATCATTCATTTCACAAAATGCTTTAGATTGGAACTGGTTTGTGAATCATTTGGAACTGGTTTGTGTATCATTTTGTGAATTTTGTGAATGATTCAAATCAAATGATTCATGAAACATGATTTGAAGTCCCAATCTAAATCAAATGATTCGCAATATGTAATTTGAAGTCCTGATGTGAAACAAGTGGTTCACTTCAAGCAATTTGAAGTTCCGATCTGACACAAATGATCTGCGATACGCGATCCAATTAGAGGGCTCCGAAACAATAAATCATTTTGCGACACTATGGTTGAACTGATTTGGAGTTTCTAAAAGCTCTGTTTCACATATATCACTATACATGCTTTTTAAAATAATTAAAAATATCAAGCGATATCGAAAATTCAAAAATGAATGGCTCTTTTAATCTGGCTTTTGCTAGTGAATCGCTTAAAATGAATAATCAAAGTCACGAGTTTAAATCAGTCGGAGCGGATCCAGTGTAAATGAATTGTATTTTGCATGAAAAGATATGTGGTTATTGACAAAATTCAATAATTCAAGCACTTTTCAAGTACCTCTTTAGGAATATTGCTATTTTTAAGGGTTTTCCAGGCCTTACATTTCAAAAAGTCAAATTCAAGCACTTCAAATATTTAGCAATTGGGTGGGTTTTGTTGTGAAAACCTGGCAACCCTAAACACAGAGCTAGTGCAAGACAAGAATTGTGGTTAAAAAGTATGTAAATGTGTATTTTTTTTAGAAAATGACTGATCTTTTCACTAGATAAGACCCTTATTCCTTGGCTGGGATCGTGTAGAGTCATTTGAAGCTGCATTAAAACTGCAATTTGGACCTTTAACCTGTTGATCCCCATTAAAGTCCACTATATGGAGAAAAGTCCTGGAATGTTTTCCTCAAAAACCTTCATTTCTTTTCTGCTGAAGAAAGAAAGACATGAACATCTTGGATGGCATGGGGGTGAGTAAATTATCAGGAAGTCAGGATTCTTCTTTGTTATTTTGTGTATCAGGCTTTACAGAAGGGATTTTCTTTTACATTCCACAGAAGAAGAAAAAGTCATATAGGTTTGGAAGTTAAGTGATGACAAAATTGACCATATCTGGCATGATTTATGTCTTACCTAGTCCTCCAGGCAGGGTTTTAACTACTGGTTTGAGTTGTGCGATTTCTAACGCCTCCCACAGCATGCTGTCTGTAGCCTTCATCTCTGGATCTAGATTAAAACTGAACAGAAGAAGATGAGGTGTTATAAAACTTCATTACACATTCAGCTCGCCCTAGAAATCCTTGCATTCTTCAGTCCCATAGCTATGTGTGATGAGGCTTTTAAAAACACTGAAACGGGACAGAAATGAGTTCATTTCACTCTGCAGTTGCTGTGGTACATTGAGAGAGAAAACTGTAGTAATAAATAATATATGAATGCGTATTTATGCTTGTCTGTCTTCCATTCATAACGTACATTATGTACGGCTTGTGAAATTATATCTCATGTATTCATTTCAACCTGATTATGTTGTTTGAATGTTGATTATTTGTGTCAGTATCATTGACTCGTGCAGTATTGGGTTTCATGACGCACCGGATGGTTCCGCTGAATAAGAAGGGATCTTGCAGAATAATAGAGAAGCGCGACCTCAGCGTCTGAAGAGGCAGCTTTGCTATATCGATGTCATCGATGATTATTCGCCCTGTTAAATTATACAGACTTAAAATCCACGCCATATATTATGCGTACTCTGTCATTTAAATTAGCATTAGATTGAACTAGAAAAAATTTGTCACCTTCAAATGTGTCCACCATCCGGAAAAAGGCTAATGAGAAAGACGACTTGCCACTTCCTGTTCTGCCACAGATTCCAACCTATAACACATTAACACAAAGTTTTTTTTTTGTCAACATTTAATCACATGTGATCAGATTTTAGATTTTAATATTAATAGTTGTGTAAAATTGCAATAGTTATTTTTATAATGTAATTTTAAAAAATATTTTAAAAGAATACATAATAAAAATCAAATTAAAATATTAGTAACATGAAATGATTAATATATACTAATTATTTTTCAGATTTTAATATTATACTGTTTATTCATTATTTTAATTGATTGATTTTAAATTAGCTGATATATATGTTAAATAGATATTTAAAATATCTTTTTAACTTTGTTATATTTTAATTAGCCAATGTTTTTTTTTTTTTTTATTAGCAGAATTTTGTTTATACCACTTGTTTACATATTTAAAACAATATATATTATGTAAACAGAGCATGTATTTTCTATTCATAATTATTCTTATAATATATACAAAGTAAAACTGCAGAGTTCATCTGCCAAAACAGATAACTCAGTTTTTAATAATTTTCCAAAATCATGTTTTTTAATTGTGCATTCCAATTGTTTTTTAATTGTGCATTTTAAGTAAAAATAACTAAAAACATAGAGCTAAAAATATGACAACATAATATAAGACCAAAATTTTGAGTTATTTGTTTTTGCAAATAAAATATTAGCAGAATTTTATGTTTATGCCACCAGAAAATTATGATATTTTGATATTTAAACTGATATTTGTCTTAATTAGATGATGTTTTTTTTTGTTTGTTTGTTTTTTTTTTTACTTAAAAAATTGTTTAATATTATATATTAAAATATATTATATACATGAACAATAAATATTATACATATACATATATATATATATATATATATATATATATTTAATAAATATACACACACATACACAATTAATTGATATTTAAATTGATATTTGTCTTAAGTGTTTTTGACTTTAACTGCATTAGACTGCCAGTTGTACCTTTTGTCCTGGGCTGATGTGGGCATTGACGTGTTTAAGGACCGGCTTCAGGGTGCTGTCGTACCTCACACTCAGATTCTGGATCTGAATCTCGCCCCGCTGAGGCCAACCCTCAGGAACCTGAGACGCCGCTGAGAGACAAACATTTAACCAAAGAGAAAAGAGGCGTAAGCTATACAGAGACAGACTGAAACTGAGAAACAAGGAAATGAAGGAGACAAATGCTGAGTGTACAACTCCAGTGAAAATGAGACTCAAAGTGAAGGGCGAAGCGGCTGTAGTCAATAAACGTGGCTTGTATATTCAGTGTCTCATGATACTCACACAGCAGACCTTCGTAGTTTTCAGGTTCAGTCTTCAGCAGAGCCTTTATCTTCTTTACAGCTCCCAACTGGACCTCCATGTCGGCCAGATTACGCACCATCCAGTTTAGATAGTTAGACACCTGAGAGATAATATACACACACAGAAGTTATCCAGTATTACTGATGGACAATGTGTAGACAGGTACAGATGTGATCTTACCATGAGGGCGTATGTGAGTCCCAGCCCCACCAGCCCCGTGGACAGATGATTGTACAAGGAGTTTGTGATGGACGCCACAGCTGCTATTAGGACAATACAGGCCCCAATGTACTCCTGCAGGAGATGCAACAATATCACAGTTACCATTAAGTCTATTTTAAGCAGCATTTATTTTTAACATCACAGAAACTGGAACTATCAGTAACGACACAATGACTTATAAACGCACCATTCGAACCTCCAGCCAGCGATTGGCCGCTGTGAGGAAGAGAGAGGCCATGTTATTGGCATCTGTGAACTCTAGAAGTCTCTGTCTGAATCTAGGCTCATACCTGTGAGAGGAAAGTACCAGAAGAATGTGTTTAAACGGAAGGCATTTAGCAGATGCTTTTAACTTTAAGAAAACTGACAGGGTCAAGAGATCAACATCGTTCTGCGCACCTGAACGCTCTGATGGTTGTGAGCCCCTCTACTGTCTCAGAGAAGTGTGAGAGCAGAGGAAGCTGTGTGCCGTCTTCTAATTGCTGGAGATCTCTGCAAATACACACAGTTAAACATCTCAATGCTTAAAGGGAACCCTGGGTATTAAGACTTGTATGTCTTAATGTAACATAAATGATGTCTCTTACTGAAATATGTAGTAGAAAACCCATTCGATTTACAAAATGTTTAAAAATCCACATTGTTTTATACATATTTTGTGGGGTGTCATTATTTCAATGATGTGAAATGCTTGCACTCAATGAGCTACTGGCACTACATGTTGCTATTTTTACTGCAACACATTTCAGAAAATAAAATACTGATACGGCACCACACTGAGCAGCGTTTGGTTGTAATTTTCAGTCATACGGCAACAAGAGAACCGATGTAAGTTTTCACTGCTTTCTTAGCGATAAGAAGAGGAGAAAAGAATGGGAAGATGCCTGTGGATGAATAAAACTTCCTAAAGATCTGGGTCTTTGTTCTCTCCACTTTAGACTGATGCCTTTGAGGCTTTTAGTAGACCACAGCTATTGAAAAAGCTTAGAAATGGCAGAGACAAGAAACGCTAGATGCCATCCTGACAGGACATAAACACGCAGACGCTTTTCATGACGCCGCAGCCACTGAAGGAGTTTCTTAGTGTGGATTTCACTCAATATCCGGGGGTGTTTAGACTCCTTGTGGAGAAAAATCAATGGTACAGCATTTGGTTTTAGCCTATGCTTATATCCATCACCACCTATACGCTCTTTCAGTAGCTGTGGCATCGTATCGGTATTTTATTTCCCAAGTTGTGTTGCAGTAAAAATAACAACAGGTATTGCCAGTTGCCCACTGAGTGCAACATTTCACACCATCGAAATAATGGCACCCCCACAGTCCAAAATATGTATTGAACAATGTTGATTTTTAAACAACGTAAATCTTTCATGGGTTTTCTATGACGTATTTCAGTAAGAGACATCATTTACTCACCCTCATGTTGTTCCAAACTCGTAAGACCTTTATTCATCTTCGGAACACAATTTAAGATATTTTTGATGTGACCCTCCCATAGACAGCAAGGGTACTACCACGTTCAAGGCCCAGAAATCAATCAAAATGATCGAAAAAATAGCCCATATGACATCCGTGGTTCAACTGAAATTGAACAAAGCTACTACGAGTTTTTGCACAAAGAAATAAAAAAATATCGACTTTATTCCACATTTCTTTTCTCATCTCCACAGCACCACTTGTTGACGCATGTTCATGAGAGTATGTTACCAATACCCGGATCAATAGCTTTCATACAACGTGTCATTCACCGCTTGCGTGTTCAACTTCATAACGCTGGATCTGGGTCAGCGCCGGCGCCTCCACGTGCACGTGTACTGGTAACGTTCTCTCGTGAACACGCGTCCACAAGTGACGCAGTGGAGAGGAAAATGTGGAATAAAGTTGATTTTTTTATTTCTTTGTGCAAAAAAGTATTCTCGTAGCTTTGTAAAATTACAGTTGATCCACTGATGTCATATGGACTATTTTGTCGACCATTCTGGTACATTTCTGGGCCTTAAACGTGGTACCCTTGCTGTCTATGAGAGGGTCAGAGACCTCTCGGGTTTCAACAAAAATATCTTCAAATGTGTTTCGAAGATGAACGAAGGTCTTATGGGTTTGGAACGACATGAGGGTGAATAATTAACGACAGAATTTTCATTTTTAAGTGAACCCTGAAAATGAAGATCTTTTTTCCTCCCCTCATGTCATCTCAGATGTATATTAAGTTCTCTCTTCAGATGAACACAAATTAAGATTTTTAGGCAAATAATCCATCTTTGTGAGTTCATACAACCATCATGACAGTAATCCATACAACCCTAGTGGATGAATCAATGAATCAAAATAAATCGACTATAAAGCATAACGTCTTGCTAACTGTTGTACATGCATTCAAGAGAGGGTTGAGTTTACGCTTCAGAAGTTGTTGCACTGAAACTTGCATAAGAAATGACGTTCATCTTTGCTTCCACATCATTTCTTACAAGAGCTTCACAAGAAGCTTTAAACACACTTCACTGCATGCTTGTATCATACTTTACAAAGCACTGTCAAGTGTAAACTTGACCGTCTTATAAATATTTTAAACGTTTAACTAAATAATTACATCGTACATGCATTCACGAGAGTGTTAAGTTCATGTTGTGTGACTTATCACTTTTCTTTCACACTTGCACTTTACAACATGTACAAACACAGCTGGACAGAAGTAATGGTTTATAGTTGTTTTTTTTTTTCCACTCAAGGTGAGTATCATTGATACCAATATTACTCTCTGAATTTTTTTTTCTTCCTAATATTTACCATTGATTATAGCCATTCAACATTACAGTATAACTGAGAGCTATCAATTGTAACATTCGTGCACTTGGCTGCTCATTTAAAGTACTCTAAATTCACTAACATCAGAATGATGTTAAGAACAAATTCATGTACGTACGAACGTGTTGTGAATTAGGTGTAGACTTTTCGTAAGTTCTCCTGCGCATACAAATACAAAATAATCCACGCAATTATTAGTCAGTGAGACCCACTGATTCATCCATTGGGGCCATATGAATTTCAGATGGATTACCTTCTAAAATCTTTATTTGTATTCATCTGAAGAAAGAAAGTCATGCACATCTGGGACAGCATGAGGGTGAGTAAATAAGAGCATTTTCATTTTTGGGTGAACTTTCTCTTGAGATTAAAGTATTAGTTATTGAGATTAAATCTGTGACTGAATTCTAAATTATACTATAATTATCTAGATTAAAACGCTCCAAATTACACATGAATACATGCATTTTGCCAATATTTTGATACAATATGATTCCTAGAATAAATATTAAATCAAGCAAAACAAGTCTAGACAAAACGTTGCAAGAGACGTTTCTGGTTACTTTGATGCAACTCTGAAGTATTTCTGGATGAAATAGCAGGCGATGGCCAGCGGTGCGACTACGATGAGGAAAACTGGCGTGACGTACGAGATCACACCTAGAGCTGACACACACAGCAGCGTGGAGCGACTCAAACACTCCAGAGTGGCGGGAATGTGCTGAAACATAAAGAAACAGAAATATTCATATGCAGTTATTTAAAAGCTATTGCTAGTTGATCAAGGAAATAATATTATTTACAGAAACACATTTGATTTGGTATCGAAACATCATACCTGATCTATCGTATTGGTATCAGAAGAGAAGCGGTTTAATATGCTTGCTAAAGGAGTGGTTTCAAAGAGTCTGAAAAGCAAAAGAGGTAATTTTTTTGACAAACAGAATTTAAAAGAAACTTTAGCCAAAGGCTACTTTTCTCAACATATTTGACTATTTGTTTCATTTAGTTAATTAGCTTTTCATCAACTCATGAACCCAGTTTGGGAAACCTTCCCTAAAGAAGCAGCTAGTTAGAGATTTATCATATCACCCTGCCTGTCCAGATGTTCCCCCGTGAGCACTTAGAATGTTACCAAGTCGCTAAATCTCCCAAACATTGTTTGCTTTGTTAAATGAGCCATAGAGAAGGTACACAGACAAAGAGCAATAAAACAAGACACACATAAACTCTCTCTCTTGTGCTAACACTGGCCACCCACCTCATATTTTCTCATCGAATACATACCCACACACACCGTGACTCAGTCATGACAAATTATACACAACATGCAATAACATTCCACATGAACACTGTAGGAATATGAAGGTTTAGATGTACCTCATTGGGGCAAGGATAATATTATTGAGCAGATTGTGGTGCAGTTCTTTTGCCACCCGGAGGCCTGTCCACTCCACCGCCACTGATGTGGCCAGACAGAGTACGATACCCAGACAGCACAGCAGACTGAACACCAGCAGGTATGACGAGTGACTAAAACCAACATCCTGTGGGGAGAACAATGCTGACACTTAACAAACATCAACTCGCTTGGTATCCACATGAGTTGAAGTCAGAATACTTTGCAAAGCACAATCTTGCAATCTTGCAAAGCCTATATCTGCCACAATCTTGAAGGGTTGCCATGTCCACTTATTATAAGTAATGCTTCTTAAGTGTCTTTGGGCTTGTTATTTGGCTTTATTATAGCAAGACCTGGCAACACATTTAAATAAGCCATTGACAACTAGCTGTTCAGTTCGGGTCCATAAACACCACATAAAGTTATTGTAAATGCAGTTGCCACTACCTGAGTTTCAGTTCGGTAGTAAAATGCGATTAGCACTCCCGTACATTTCTGTGTGATGTGTATACGACAGAATTAAGCATTTAAGGGAACCCAAGGTACACTGTAAAAAACAATTTGTTGAGTCAATTTAAAATAATCTGTAACCTGGCTGCCTTAAAATTTTAAGTTCAGTCAACTCAAAAAAAGTTTATTCAACTTGAAGTGACAACTTAGATATTTGAGTTGAATCAAATTAAAATTTTAAGGCAGCTGGGTTACTTACAGCTTACTGTTAAGTTTAACAAACACAAATATTTAAGTTGTTACTGAGGCACCCTGAGGCAGGGTAACAAATTATTTTGAGCTGACTCAACAAATTGTTTTATTTTTTTATTTTTTTTTACAGTGTATTAAGAATTAAATGGCTGTTAATAAAGTAAATGATGTCTCTTATTGAAATATGTAGTAGGAAACTCAAAGATTTACTCAAAGAATCCACATCATTTCATACATATTTTGGACTATGGGAGGCGCCATTATTTCAATGACATAAAATGGTTGCACTTGGCGAGCTACTGCTGCTACCTGTTGCTATTTTTACGGCAATACAACTCAGAAAATAAAATACTGATACAACGCCACATTGTGTGGCTCTTGGTTGTAATTTTCTGTGGAAGGGCAACAAGAGAAATGATTTACATCTTCACTGCTTTCATAGCATTAAGAAGAGGAGAAAAGAATGGGAAGATGCCTGTGGACGAATAAAATGTCCTAAAGACCTGCGTCTTTATTCTCTCCACTTTAGCCCTGATGCCTTTGAGGCTTTTAGTGAACCACAGCTACCTAAAGAGCTTACAAACAGCAGAGACAAGAAACGCTAGATGCCATCCTGGCAGGATGTAAACATGCCAACGCTTTTTATAACACTGCAGCCACTGAAGGAGTTTCTCAGCGCGGATTTCACTCGATATCCAGGGATGTTTCGACTCCTTGTGGGGAAAAATCGATGGTGTGGCATTTGGTTTAAGCCTACGCTTATATCATCGCCACCTGTAGGCTTTTTCAGTAGCTGTCGTTATTGTATCAGTATTTTATTTTTGTGTTGCGGTAAAAATAGCAACAGGTAGTGGCAGTAGCTCACCAAGTGCAACCATTTCATGTCGTAGAAACAATGGCGCCCCCCACAGTCCAAAATATGTATCAAAAACAATGTGGATTTTTTAAATAGCATCAATCTTTCATGGGTTTTCGATGACATAGTTCAGAAAGAGACATCAATTATGTTACATTAAATCTTTTGTTATACTGTATTGATCTTCTGAAAGTGATTCCAATAATATTGTTTTCTCTGTGTCTTTATCATTATGGTTTTGTTGCAGACTTCCCAATTCTCACAGAATTAGAACGATTATTCACACTTTATAGTATTATTGTTATCATTATTGTCTTTGATATGAAAGGCCTAAAGTGTATTTACCTACAAACTGCAAAAATCCATACCACTGCTAAGCAGGCAAATCATTTAAATTAGACACAAAGACTGAAGACTTTCTGACTGATGTACTGCAACCCTCCAAATGCTAATTGTACACGCTGAAGAAATAACAAACTGAAAGAAAATCAATCAAGCAATCACGATGACTAAAAGGCTATTCATTACCGCAGAACTCCAGCAGCGAATATCAATAATGAGAATTAACTTAAAAACATAAGAACTAATTAGCGGAAAATCTAAATCAGGGTTAAGTCTACTTTGCATTCTGCATGGCTGTTTAAAATGCGCTGAGCAGTGATGAAGAATTAAGTATTGATCGGAATGAACTGGTTTGTGAAAATACAGAAAATAGGTTGATAGGTTGCCCTGTAGCTCAAGAGGAGCATGTGGAGTGGAAAAAATTTGATTTTTTGCACTTATCGCACAGAACAGCTGTGTGCAACAGAATCCCGTGGGACGGTGAGGATATTTAAGCAAAACCCTTGTGCTGGACCTGTGTCCAATGATCTAAAGGACCACTGACTAAGCAGCACAATTTCAACCATCTGACCGAGTCAAGCTGAGGTTTATTAGATAAATGTCCTCGCCTCTAACCCTGAACAACTGGAGTCTAGCCTTACTGTGTTATCTGAGCTGTCAGAGCACATGCTAGCTCCAGGCTAAGCCCACCACAACATGCTCTTCCTCAGTGACAAGGGTGGTCTATTAATAAAGTGAGAAGTCTGGCACTTAACACCATCTCTTGTCTTTTCCTTTGTGCTATTTTCAGCATTTATGTGCCTCAGGCCTGTAGGACATTACAAATCTGGCATATTTAGCATGGAAAACTTTAATAATCATCACAAGCAGCCAATGTAATAATGCATCTGAGCTGTCCAAGGTTGAGGAACCATGCCACTTCAGCAGGTGCAAATCATAAATTATGTAGATTTTCTACACTCTGAGCCTAAATCATTCACAAGGGCATACATTTTTCAAAGTAGAAATCAAAGCATGTTTCAGATGTTCACTTTTAAGCAAATTTGATCAGAATATCATAAAGACAGCCACCTTGTCTATCTTTACCTGCACTAGGGAGCAGTTGTGTGCAGCTGCATCGATTTTGGCCGTGATGACTTTGGACGTCCAGTGAGCGAGCCAGTAGTCGATGGCCACCAAAAGAGAGTGTTTGAGCAGCTGGGACAGCAGGAGCAGGAGAAGCAGGAGGAGGCCTGCTGAGCTCAGGTACGTCCCACAGGATCTCCATGGGATGGTGGCTCTGTGCCTCATCACTCGAGACAGGTTATCTTCTTCATCGCTCTCCGCAGACTGCTCTATATATATATATAAAAGGAATGATGGGTATTGAACTGAACAGGTATTGAAAATACAAAACATGTGACAACTTGTCCTATCCCAGAAAGACAAATGAACAGACACACATACAAATAGATCATGTGACAAATTGTCCCTTCTGACAGTTATATAAAATACCCTTGTCCACAGTTCAATCATTTAAACAAGTGCAGACTTGAACTGTAGAGAGCCACTTGCTGCTCTAAATTTAAAAAGCAGTGTCATGCTGCCATTTTAAAAACACAAGTGTAGGTGGATGGCAAAGAGAGGAGAGATATAGAAAGAATAAACATAAGAAAAAGGCTGCAAAGCCCACAGGCATGTAACACTTGGACCATACCAGGAATACCCTTGAGTACTTGCTAGCGCAGCACATTAGCCATCATGAAGGGAATGTCTGGTCTGGAATGTCAGCAGATGATAAATGTTTTTGCTCTCTCTCTCCCATGATACAACTAAAACCAGCAATGTTTAGTGAATAAATCAAAATAACACCTGGAGAAAACTATCTGCTACTTTTAATGGGAGTTGAAGCCAACTAACCAAGTCTGAACCCTTGGTTGAGGATGATGAAATGGCGATTCCACAGAGAAAACAATCGAAGCGTGGAGTCTATTATTTTGTAAGTTACTGCAGTGATAAGGCCAACTTATCAATACAGATTCAGTACTGGAGTATATTAAAATTTGGCCAACTGCCACATGACTGGCGCTCAGCCTATATCTGCCATCTAGAGAATACTCAATTACTGTAAATCATTATTTCCCTCCAGACCTCCACACAGGATCTCTTCGATGCACTGAATCTGCAGACAAATACCTAACAGCAGGGTGTCCAATAATGCTCCTGGAGGGCCACTTTTCTGAAGAGTGATCTAGTGATCTGGTGATTTTGGAGACCTTGATTAGCTGGTTCAAATGTGTCTGATTAGGACTGGAGCTGAACTCTGCTGGATAGTGTTCTTCAGGATCAGGTTTGGACACCCCTGAATTACAGACCTTATGCCAGAGTTCCTCAAATCTTGCCCTGGAGGGCCAGTGCACTGTAGAGTTTAGCTCCAACCCTGATCAATCTCACCTACCTGTGATTTTCTAATGATCCTGAAGACATTAATTAGCATGCTTAGGTGTGTTTGATTCAGGTTAGAGTTAAACTCTGCAGGAAAGTGGATCTTGTGGGCCAGATTTGAGGATCCCTGCTGTCTTCAAGTCTTCCTGTGAAGTTCCTACTTACAAATTAACTACAAATGTGTGTTTGGTGTGTAATTGATGCTTTATCTTACATAGTAAGGCAGGGGTGTCCAATCCTGCTTCTGGAGGGTGTGGCATTACAAATTTAACATCTGCTGGTTCTACATCCTGACATAACATCACATTAAAACTAAGGTGAAGTACATTGTATTGGGCATTCAATGTGAACATGATGACAATGATTATTTTAGCTAGTTTCCAGGGGTTCTGTAGTGGTGGACAGTAACAAAGACTTTAGTGACTTTTACTTTTACTTCACTACATTCCAAAGCATAAGATCATACTTTTTACTTCACTACATTTCATAAAACATATCATTACTCCTTATAGCAGGGATGCTCAACCCTGTTCCTGGAGATCTACCTTCCTGCAGAGTACAGCTCCAACCCTGATTCACGAACTGGGTTTGAGAAGAAAAAAAAATCATTTTGAAAATGTAATTACATTTTCCTTAAAATGTCCTTCCTAACTTCAGGCCTTATTCTCATATAATATATAACTGTGATGTTCTACAAAACAACAAGCTTTAAAACACTTTCTTACTGGTGAAAAGATGGTCAAATCTGTTTTCTCTGAGGTACATCGCAGTGTAAGCCTTGCAGTGAACGTTACTACATCACTCTCGTCAACGTAGTACAGCAAAAATATACCTTGACTCCATATAGTGGTTATTTTGGGAAAATCCCAGGTATTTTGAGCAATAGGATTTAAAAATAAAAAATTAAATTAATTAGCCTATATAAAATTGCAGAATAAATCTATCTATCAGTACTTTTTTACTTAAGTACATTAAAAAAATCGAGTACTTTTGTACTTTCACCCAAGTAAAACTGAAAAAAGGAGAACTTTAACTTTTACTGGAGTATTATTTTTTATACATATCTATACTTTTACTCCTGTGATATAACTATGTGTGAATGTTTACATGGCTCTAGTTCTTGTGACCAGGTGCTGCTTAAACCATTTGGGGTACTGTAATCTTTAGGGACTAAGTTTGCTGAAGCTCACAGTAGGGGGTAATTTCCTGTATTGTCTTTAGATGTTTTGGTTAAGTGGTCATCCCTGAGGTCGACACCTATAAAGTCTGCCCACTGAATGCCTATAAAATACAACATATGCCTGCCCTAGTCCGACTTTGATGACTAAAGTGCCACATAAGACGCTGTCAATACAGAAACCGGCTAAAGAAATACCAAGAGTCTACTGGTCTTTCCTACAAGGGCCAGTGAGTTTAGCTCCAACCTGCTCAAACAAACCAGGCTGAATGTTTTTAGCAGAGGTTCTGAAGACCTGGATTAGTTCAGGAATGTTTAATTAGGGTTGGAGCTAAACTCTGCAGGACAGTGGCCCTCCAGGTTTAGAACTGGACACCCCTGTAGTAAGGAGCTGCTTCGAGAAGGTGAACATCAAGAAAGCAGCAAAAGCAAATATACCCATAACTGTCCCGTTACCAAACTTGATCAAGTTTTAAAATGTTCACATCCTGGTGCATATGTAACCCCTCCATTCCTAATTGCCCAACTCTAGAACTCGGGTCACCGACATCGGAGGCAGGTGCACTAACAAGGATGCAAAGGACCGAGCCCCTAGCTTCAGTCACTAATGTGCCTCTCGAGATCAAGGGATTGAGGTTTACCTGCACAGCACTTACCAATTGGCCTCCATTACACTCAGCCCCCTAAACCTCACTCTCATCCGGGACACAGCATCAATGTTACCCCTCTGGTCCCGTTCTCTGGGCGGGCTAAAAAGGCCGCTAAAGATCGCAGCCCCTAGCGTCAGTTGTGCACCTCTTGAGATCAGGGGAGTGAAGTTTACCCGCTGGCCAGCTGGCCTCCGTTACACATAAAACAACAAAAACATAAAGCTTAAACAACTATGGTCTTATTCTCCCTACCCTTTCAAAGAGTTTAGCTCCATCCCTAAACAAAAACAGCTAAACCAGCTAATTAAGGTGTTCAGAATTACTGAAAGATTACAGGCAGGTGTGTTTGAGCAGGGCTGTAACTGGAGTCTGCAGGAAGACAGCCCTCCAAACGCACGGTTGGCTACCTCTGCTCTATACCAACAGTAATCTGCTCACTGCAGGCAGAGACCTCTGGATGATGCCAATATGTTGCCCTGTTCCACTCGGAAGGATCGTATTTCTTAATTACAGATTCATTACAATGCTCAGTCTAGGCTTGTCACCAAAACCAGAGACCTCAGCCATCTGTCAGTGCATTTCGGGCTTCCTGACAGGTGGTGAGGGTGGGCATCCAAACATCTTGGCATCAGGACTTGCAGAGGGTGTTGCAATCAGATAATTAGCCTTTTCAATGCTGCAGTCAGCAAAAACTGCAAAAAGGAACAAGAAGTAGTACTACACTCTTGTCACCCAGATCTTTAATGAAGATTTATGAGGATTCCTACAAGGGTCTTGCATAGTTAACAATGCAACAACCCATTTTCTTTTAATTGCAAGGCACCTGCAGGAAAAATATATTATTGTATCACATGAGCATGTAATACAAACTCTCCAAAAACACTTGTATTAATGTTTTGCCGCATGTTTATCTACTCTTACCTTCCTCTTCCTCCTCAGTCTTCAAAGCCTCTCTGGAGTACATGGCTCGCCTCAAGTTTTTTCTTTCCAGCACCGTCATATTCTCATCTACTGTCTCCTGGAACACAAAATAATGGAGAACAGGGTATTATGCTTAGCATATTTGGCTAGTTAAGCAGCATATATGGAATGTCACTTTCATTCGTTATACGATTAGTTTCCGATTCTTTGCCTGAGTATTTGGGTTTCTGAACAGGTACACTGAATAATAGTGACCTGAGATGAATTGTTCTGCAAGAACACCCTTACATCCTCCTGCACTATAATGAAGGGGTCATCTGAGAACATCTGAAGATAGTTTTGGACCAAATACTGTAAGATATGTCATGTAGAAGATAAACGGGAAGGGGCCTAATTCAGTTCCTTGAGGTACTTTGAAGTCCTGTTGCTTAAATGTATTTTTGAACACAAAAGACAGTTCAGTAACCTGATTGGCAGCTCTGTTGGCCACTAGATGGCATATTCTACACTTGTTTAAAGACTTGTGTTTATTACAGTCACTGTTTTGTCTATTTAAGGCCCATTTTACATGCTTTTTCTTCTCATTGTCTCTGCTATGCCATCTTTTTGAGTGTCAAGCTTGTGTTTTGTCAGCATAAACATAGAGATTAGTTTTCCAACCTCTCAAACAATACAAACAAATGTCAACAAAAAGGTCAAGTGAGTATTTGGCATTACAAAGCAAAACAAATTAACTTGCCCTTTAAATCGCTTTCTGTAGTATCTCATTAATTTTTTGTTGACTACCTTCTCAAATTCCTTGTCTTGTCTGTGCATCAGAGTCTTCCACTGCTCGAAGAGCTCAGGCTGAGAATTCTGGATGTCCTTTAACGTCCCTTCTGTCTGTATGCTGCCATCCTTCATTGCAATGATCTACAGATGAAACAACATTCAGTTATTACTTCATTTTCCACATAAAAGAAGGTGGACATTTTTAGTGCCCCATGAGAAGTAAAGCCAATATTTAACAGCAAGCCTGTCCCTTTCTATTTGTCAGCTTAAAGTGGCTATGTCTAAATAACAGGGAGCTAAAAACTCTTTTCTGACCACTGGTGATTTATTAAGTGCCAGAAGGAGGAACACTTTAACAAGGCAATTCGTCACCCAGAGCCAGTGTGAGAGAGACAGTGGCTTTATTTATTTCTAATAACAAGGCTGATGATGACAACAAATCAAAGTGAGGTTAGGTCAGGACAGGTAGAATAAGAGAATGATTTGCTTATTCTAAACCTGCAGTTGACTTATTTGGGTTGAATGACATTGGTTTGGTCTGCAGTTTGAGTTCTCTCATTGCAAAAAGTGGCCAAATGGGAATTTAATTAGATTTTTCTGTAGACCAGATGGTCTATTTTATTCAATGTGATTTATAATGAATTGTGTTAGTAGGATTTGAGACTGAAAATGTGATAGAAACCAAATTAATTCATCCTTTACAACAGGCGTGTATTGGACTATAAATAAAATACATTCCAACAGAAATAATTTCTGAGAGCTCCTCAGAAATGATTTCTATAGGTTCTGCAGATAGACTACAGATGATGAATGAAGGTGAATAATTCATAAGTATAGCTCAGCCTTTGTGAGATTTGACTTTTAAATTAGGCTTCTACATCTCAGACCTCACCTTTTCTAGAATTACTTTGCTTTTTCTCTTTGCCTTTCCAATATAACAGAGTCAGAAATTGAAGTCCTCCGTTCTGCCTAAGAGCAGCTTTAATCAATGATCTACCTATCAAAATTCTGGTTTAAATGACTTTCTACAAGGGAAGAACTTTAAGTCAAGTACCCAATCTGCATGTGGGAGATACTGTAGTTTGTGTGTCACAAGCACCACTGTCCTCTTCTCCTCTCTTAATAGTTTAAGAATGCCCTCCTGCATTAGGTGATCACTCAGATGAATGTCCAGCGCTGAGAACGGATCATCCTGTGATAAAAGAAAACATTAATTGACATCTCACTTTGATGTTTGTGTGTGTAAACAGATCTGGACTTACCAGGAACACCACATTGGTGGTTTGATAAAGAGCCCGAGCGACGCCAATTCGCTGCCTCTGGCCTCCAGAAAGAATAATGCCCTGAAAAGAGCAAAGAATAGGAAGAGGAATTTTACTGGCAAGGCTGTATTGATAAAACACCTCATTAGGAAGGGGACGGGGGTAGAAGTTGTTACGGTAACCGTACCACACACACACACGGCATGTGGATTGATCATGTCCACTTTAAATGAGGTGGAAGGCTGCTTTTAGGAACAACCTGAAAGCCTTTTACAACATCAGGCAGTCTTAAATGTGGCCTGAACTAAAAACCTGAGAGTAAACAAAAGAGACGGTGCCTTTTTAACAGCTGCCTAGATACTAAAACATGAAGAATATGTATTTTATCAGTGGAATTCAAAATGACCCATTATAACTGAAACTCTACCATTTGCAGTACTAAAGCCATTCCAGATGGCTGGTAACGAAATGCGTCACCAAAGTCACATGGGCGGCACACTGACCCGCTCTCCGATCTCCGTCTGGTCCCCCTGGGGCAGGATGTCAATGTCCGGCTGGAGAGAACATGCTTCAATTACTGTTCTGTACCTGGAAACAACACAAGATATGAGACTGAAGCACAGCTGGCTAGACACTTAACACTATGGGGTAATCTAGCATTAGGACTTTTTGAAATATTGATGATGAAATAAAATTGGTTGTTAATAATGAATGAATGATTCTCTGCAAGGACTCCCTCACTGATGTAATAGCGTTTTACAGCATTAACACTTTCAATTAGTATACAAATTACAGATAAACACTCAGAAAGCCATTGAAAGTAAGCCATTTAAGAATGAGGCCTTAGTCCAAATATGCTAATTTCCCTCCAAATGATCATTTAGATTTTAAGAAATATGTCTGTCCACAATAACATGAAAATATAAATGATACAATCACAGCCAATCAGAACACTTGTGGTGTTTCACATACAGCATACTAAATGTGACTGTTGACCAATGAGATTTCTTTGTGGGAGGATCTACCCAATAGAGTGCATAAGTGCCCGCCCCTTTTTCAGCAGGAATGGTTCTGGAGGTCTTTTTCCATTCATTTCTCCTAATAGGTATTAAAAAAAAAATTTTTATGTTATAAGCCATGAAACAAGCCTAGTGGGTACGAGGTGAGTCATAGCATTACAATACTTTTCAAAGCATTTGAAAAGTATTTGACAAAAATAAAAATGTACAAGACTGTGTATATTACAGCTTTAAAGAACTACAATCCCAAGACCATAGCAAATGACATTAATTAAATTAATAATGACAGAGAAATAAAAAAATGGTCATTTTAAATATACACACACAAGTAGGCTGAGCTAAAAAAAAAAAAAAAAAAAATTTAATGCATATTGCATAGTGCGTATTGTTGCAATTCTCTGATTGGTGGAATTTTCTTCAAGGCATCATGGGCAATGTAGTTTTTCATCATAAATTCTGCTGTTAATAATTTTAAAATTAAGTTAAAAAAATGAGGCTGGCAGCTTCAATAGAAGCAGATACCATTAAGTAACAACATCAGAGCTCACAATAGGTATGTCTGCAAAGGTTTATAAGTTATTGTTAAAAATCAATTTCCTCATGGAGAAAATGAATGGCGTTTTTACTTATGGATCCTGACTGTTACACTCTATAGAAAACAAGTGACCAGAAAAATATCCTGTCGCTCATTGTAATCAGGCGATTAAATTTTTCTAGGTTAATGGCGTTAAAATTTTTTACAAATGCAGTGGCAAATGCATGCTGTAGCCTGTATCGTTTCATATTAAGGTGCGAATTAAACTACAAGCATGCGTGTCAGCTCCGCATTAAGTTTTGCAGTGGTAGCTCTTAGAGTAATAGCAGCCAAACATGCTAGTAACCCAGAAATTCAATTTTTCTAGGTTAACGGTGTTAAATTTGGTACTAATGCAGCAGCAAATGCATGCTGTAGCCTGTATCATTTCATATTAAGGTGCAAATGAAAGTACAAGCATGCGTGTCAGATCTGCATTAAGTTTTGCAGCGGCAGCTCTTAGAGTAATGGCAGCCAAACATGCTAGTAACCCAGCTGCTGTGATGTCTATTAATCAAACAACAAAAGAAAAAAGAGGAAATCAATAACTTTTGTAGCTTTAAGAATTCATCCATATTTAATTTAGCATTTAGTGTTTGATAACTATTCCATTTCTTTAAATTGAATTTAAAAAGGGCACAGGTAAATAATGGGTTTATGTGAAGACTGATTCAAGTACACTTAAATTAGTTGTTATTTTTTAAAGTATAATAAATGTGAAAATTGATAGCTCTCAATTATACTATAATGTTGAATGGCTATAGTCAATGGTGAAATATTAGGTAAAAAAAAAAAAATTCCTAGAGGCATCAGTAATGTGATACTCACATCTGAAAAACAAATATTAAAAATATACTGTCTTTATGTTGTTCCTACAGTAATTTGAACATTGAATGCACAATTTTTGCAATACAAAAAGTACTGCAATTACAATATAAAAATTTAAAAACTTCAATGTCAGGTGGGATTTATCGCAATTAATCATGATTAATTTCAGAAAAAAATGTGTGATTAATCAGTTAGTTTTTTTTTAATCGACTGACAGCACTAGAAAAAATAAATTATCACAAGAAACCTTGAGCAAAAGTGCAACAGCTTATCTTACTTAGTATTTTTGTCTAGTTTCTAGTCGAAATATCTAAAAATTCATAAATTAGGATGCGTTTACTAGAAGCAAAACAACATAAGATTTTAGTCTTGTTTTATGCAAAATTCACTTGAGTTCACTTGAATTTTACTTGAACAAGTAAAATGATCTGCCAGTGGGGGTATGTAAAATAGTAAAATATCTTAAAACAGGAATATTTTACTTACACCACTGGCAGATAATTTTACTTATTTTGAGCTAACTGCACTTCATTTAGTTTTTTCCCTCTGGAAACATGACTAAATATCTTATGTCATTTTTCATATATAGTAGGGCTGTCAAACGATTAATCACGATTAATCGCATACAAAGTAAAAGTTTAGCTAATATATGTGTGTGTACTGTGCATAATTATTATGTATATATAAATACACACAAATTAATGTATATATTTAAGAGAAATGTTATGTACAAAATATTTGTATTTATATATAATATAAACTCTATAAAAATTATAATACATATACTTGTAAATATTTCTTAAATATGTACATGAATGTGCTTGTATTTATATATACATAATAATTACACACAGTACACACACATAATATATAGGCAAACTCAAACTTTTATTTTGTATGTGATTAATTGCGATTAATCGTTTGCCAGCCCTAATATATAGTAAATGAATCTTAATTTAAGAATTCTTAGATATTTTGACTAGAAACAAGACAAAAAAATACTAAGAAAAGCCTTTTTTTGCAGTGTAGGAAATTGCGTGATTTGGAATTTCACATAAAGGTGAAATATTTCCTCGCTGGCAATTTTGCAATTTTTTCACACAGGTTTATAGCGTTGATCAACAGAAAGCTGTCTTCTGTGTGATCTGTGCTTTACTGCCAATGGACTTTTTTGCGAAAGAATTTCGATGTGACAGTGCCTTATCATAAGTGTCCTGTAAGCAAATAAACAGGATAGACTCCATTTTAGCGATCAATGTACTTTGAGTACAGACACTGCTGACACATATCAACTGCTGAGGCAGCTGTAAAACACAGATTATGAGCTGCAGCGACTTGCAGAGACACACTTACTGAGGGCCACATCTGTCTAATGACTGTCACTGAAATTTAAAGAGGCGATAACGATTGAATGTTAGATGGGGATGGAAGGCACTTTCGTATTGACAAACGGACACAAAAAGAAGAGTAAACACTTGTCTTTTGTACATCTCTAGGGCAACTGCGTGCTAGACACGGGTTAATGCGTTCAGAAGGCTCATTAGACACAAACGCGGGACCTAGATGCCATATGGTGGCTTTTTTATATATAAATGGGTTGATAAATATAACTACAGAAAGTAAATGAAGGCCAGTTACCTTTGCTTTATTAAAGGCATCTCAAAAGTGATGTTCTCCGCTAGCGTGGTGTTTAGGAGCCAGGGCTTCTGGGAAGCGTATGCCACAGCACCTCTTTTCCTGTCAGAGGGGTTGCCATAACATCAGTCACCTCCTTCACAACACCAATGTTGCTCTTAAATATAAAAGAAAGGCTTGTTCAAGCTTTTTTTTTTTAATCTGAACTACACTATAAATTATTATTTAAAGGAACAGTACACCAAAAATGATAACTGTCACCATGTCGTTCTGAAAAGTCATGATATTTCATTCAAGAGCTAGAATTGAGGGTTAGAACTTTGACAGAATTATTATTTTTAGTGTACTGTTTCTTTAAATTTTACTCTGTGTCTGTGTCTTAGGATAAAAATAAACCTTCCTGATTAATATTCAGAAACTGCTTTAAAAACAACTATATTTGAACTACTCATTCAGGTATTGTGTGGCATGTGTGTGTGTTTGTGTGAGAAACACACCTGATATCTCCATCTGCGGCTGCATCTGTGGGGCTGAAAGCACAAATACATAAATATCACTTTAAAAGGTTCCCCTAAAGCATTATGAAAAACATTTACACACACAAGCATGACCTCTGCAGTCCATTCCTCTCAGCTCCACTGCGCTCCCCATTAAACCTGATGCACTGCTGCTGATGCCATGTAATAGGAAGCTAGAGAAGTGCTGTGTAATCATGTATGGTTGAATCGCAATGCAGTGTAGCTGAACCAGTGAAGCTTTATATAGGGATGAGTACAGTGGAAAACAGCCTTCGTGGATTTGTGTATTGAGTATTTGGATATATAATGTCATGCTGTCCTTGATAACATGAACAAGCCAGGAAAAGCTCAGGTTTTATAGGAGTATTGATTAAAACTGTGGGAGAGTTGCATAATTGTACCTGAAAACAATTTAAGGCGGTTCAAAATAGCATACTAGCATACTATAGACACAAACTTGGCCAAACTATGCAGTATATAGCTGAGTACACTGAATCCGATACTGTATCCCACAATGCAATGCGCTCGACCTTCTATTTTAAGTGTGACAGATGAACCATATGCATTTAAAATTCGTTTATTTTATACTAAGTATAGTTTAAGTCTATTAACATATTTACTGGCATATTGCTCGAGACTTACTGATTTTATTTGGAGTACTATATGTGCACAATGCACATTTCTTAATATTAAGCCTAAAATATGTATTTAAATAGATATTTAAAGTGTACCTAAAGTACACTTGAAATAGTTCCATTTTAGTACAATCAAATAAGTATCTTTAGTTGGATTTCAGCACTACTTCCGCACAATTAAAGTGCATTAAGTGCTAAAAATGAGTTGTTCCAATTTAGCAGACTTTAAATTGACCAGTTTAGTATACTAAAAGTACAACTGCAGGGTATTTTTATTAAGTACATAATATGTAAATATATTTGTAGCATACTTAGTATG
Source organism: Labeo catla (assembly GCA_012976165.1). Lineage (NCBI taxonomy): Eukaryota > Metazoa > Chordata > Actinopteri > Cypriniformes > Cyprinidae > Labeo > Labeo catla. The sequence continues at coordinate 523,318 of VONZ01000460.1, forward strand.
AAATACCAAAAAATACCAAAGTTACGTTTTTACACAAAACTTAATAAAATATTTAGTTCTGACATTAGAAAAACCCAGTTTATTCACAGGTGAATCAACATCATAAATCAAGTTTCAATCAATGTTGATTTTTAGGGGTTCAAGCATGTAGCACTATAACACTGTTTTAATTGTTAGAATGGTCTTGGATCAGTGATCTCCACGTATAACTGGTCATGCAGACCAAACTGTAAGTTGTAGAGACTTGAAACTTGGAAGGGCGATAGTACTCACACCGTCTACAACGTGACCAAGGCTTACCCCAATCGGCCTGACGGGGGCACTACAGCAAACAAAAAAATTTGAAATCGCTTATAACTCCTAAACCATCAGTTGCAGGCTCAAGTGTCTTATGTTGTTTGAATCCTTGGCTCATGGCGGACAAAATGCCTCAGATTCGGTTTCAGGTATTTGGGATTTTTTGAAAAGCCTACTTTTGCGAACTAGTCCTAGGTTTTTCATCTGATTGGAACCAAACAAGTGCAGAAAGATTCTCTGGAGAGTGAATATCAATAATTATCAAAAAAACTTTAAACTTTCAACTCACGTTGCAAAAGGACGCCAAAACGTTCGGAAGAGGTGGGGCCTATAACTCCTGAATGGAATGAGATATCTTCAACAAACAGAACACTTATGTAAAAGCTCAATCTGAGGTCACAGGACAAAAATCGCAGAGCTTGGTCACTTGGTGGCGCTATAAGAGGGAAAAAAACATAAAAATGGCTATACCTACACAACCATTTGTCCTATCAACATGACAACTGCTGTGCACTGTTTTGGTCCAAAGTGCCACAAGTGTCTACAAGGACATTTGCTTATCTCAAAAAACATGGCTGCCACTTGCCGATGAATTTTGAGCACCTGTTAGACAGGGTTCACGGAGGGAGATTGGAACGAAACTCGGTGGGCCTGTTCGACTCATGGCTCCAAAGGTCTGAGAGAAATTTGAAAGAAATTGGCCACTGGGGTGTGATATCGCATTTTTAATTTTACACATTTTTTCACACATATGTACGATATTTCTATATGATAGAACTCATAATGTTTTGAGGAGTTTGCCTCTAGAACCACTGCTGTCAATCAAATCATTTGTTAAATGATTAAAGGGGTCATTGGATGCCCATTTTCCACAAGTTGATATGATTCTTTAGGGTCTTAATTAAAAGTCTATAATATACTTTGGTGTAAAACAACACTCTTTTTATCTTGCAGACTTTTGCAAAATGAGCTCTGCCAAAATCATCCCATTCTGATGGATTGTTCCTTTAAATGCAAATGAGCTCTGCTTGCCTTGCCCCTCTCTTCTGTCTGTGGAGTGACAAGCCTGTTTACTTTAGCCGCATTTAACGTGTTTAGCCGTGAAATTTGCTAACTAGCACATTATTAGGAAAGGTGATTGCAGAAATTCATAAAAAAAAAACCTTATACTCACTTCTGCTGTAGTTGAAGCTGGATCATGAATGATTTGTGCGAACATAGACGCATTTATGTAGATCGGGAAGCGCATTCCCTTCACAAACAAACGTAATCCACTGCATCTTCAGCGGCTCAGATGTCGGGAGTAAATGACGACCACTATGTTCATTATTACATCCAGCAACACAACACCTCAATCGCTCAATCTGAGATATTCTTGTCTAACTTACATCCCTGCTTCGGCATCAAAACAATGGAGGTCGGACTGTTACAGTTGATTTAGGGCAGGTCTGAGGTAAGACACTATCAACTATCAATCAACTCTTGTAGGAGCAATAGAGCAACAGACATCTGAGAATGGCTCGATTTGAAAAAGGGAATATTATTTTTACAGATTAATTAAAAACCACTGCATGGATTTTTATCATTATAGGGTAGATTTGTACATACACTGCCAACACACATTAATGTTCAAACAACATGTAAAAGTGACATTTGCATCCAATGACCTCTTTAAGGACATGTCAAAAACCTACTTCTGCGAACTAGTCCTATGTTTTTTGCTCAATCTGGAAAAAACATTGCAGTACAATTCTCTGGACTCTCTAGGTCAAAAATTATATTAAAAAAAATTCAAATCTACCCTTTGGGAGGATATAACAGGATAATTTAGAAAAGGGGCCCGTCTGAATTTACCCCAAATTCTTTAAAGCCTAAAGGAAAACTCAGAGATCGGACCACAGTTGCTGCTAAAACAGTCATTAATGTTAAAAGAATATAATATTTCTATGGTAAATTACCTGGATTTGCCAAAAAGGTTTTTTTTTTTTAAATAATTGATTTAGGTGGTTACAGGCTTGCTATATAATGTATTTTTTCATATGTGCTTAAATGCCTTAAAGTGCATGAACCCTGGCAATCACTGCTTGCAGCTATATTAGCTCTCGATTTTTCAAGTAATATGAATGCTAATATCGCAACAGTTTACAACATGTTAAAATGTCACTGCTGAATTATAAGTATTTTGTTTATATTTTTACAATTATTTAGTAGTAAACGTTGTTTTAATGTGTTTTACAATGTCTTTGATAACTTTTTAGAACCATTCAGAAAGGTTGTAAGGACATCATTAAAATAGTCCATGTGACATCAGTGGTTCAACCATAATTTTATGAAGATAAAAACTTTATTCAACAATTTATTCTCTTCCTTGTCAGTCTTTGACGAGCATTCACAAGGTTACTTTCGTAGACACGCATTGAAGACTGACACGGAAGAGACGAATAAAGTCATTATTTTTGATTCTTTGCACACAAAAATATTCTCGTAGCTTAATAAAATTAAGGTTGAACCACTGATGTCACATGGACTATTTTATTGATGTCCTTAAACGTGGTAGTTGCATTGCTGTCTACGCAGGGTCAGAAAGCTCTTGGATTTCATCAATAATATCTTTATTTGTGCTCCGAAGATGAACGAAGATCTTATGAGTTTGGAATGACATGAGGTTGGCTAACTGAAGACATCATTTGTATTTTTGTGTCAACTATTCCTTTAAATGTATGTCTGAGGTCATGTGATAGTTTAAAAATGTTTCCTATTGCATAATGTGTACGGTTTCACATACATATTTAAACAGTAGTGTACACTTCACACTATTTAGTATGGATCCTGCTAGTATGCCATTTCAAACATAACCATTTTCTATTATAGCTGTGAGAAGAATGGATTGTGACTGCTTGTCGAGCTTTATTGGAAAAACTGCCCATTACATGCAAAGAATGCTGTAGTAAGGAAATTACACTTTTTCTAGATAACAGGCAGCATTTTTTCAAGTATCCAAATAGCTTTTTGAATGAAATAACAGATGGCTTTTTGAAATATTTGGTAATAACACACCTTGGCTTTGTAATGTATGACACGGTGATTGCCGCCAAGAGTAATAAGAGACGTCTATTCTTGGCTGCCATTCCAGCTCAAGTGCCAAGAACAGGACAGACACCTGCATACACTCACACGTTCACACATTGTGACAGCGCTTGCTGTTTTATTGATGACCGAGGGGACGACAGTACATTTTATCACCAGCACCAACTGTCGCCTTGATAGTAAAATGCTTTTTAATAGTCCTCCGAAGAGCTAATACTTGAGCTGTTCCCTACAAAGTTTATGTATTTAACAGACAAACCAAACGAGTTCACCCATTATAGTAGATAAGGAAGCCATTAAAATAGAGCTGTCTCTGTTGGAGCCATGGTTTAGTGGCTAGTGTAAATGCTAATGTGTTGTGCACATACAAAGCAACACAAATCCAGCTTGTGTCATTTCCTGTTTTTTTTTTTTTTTTTTTTTCATAGTTACTTTGAAAAATAATATATTAATAATTTTTTTGGAAACTAATGTGTTACTTTACTTTTGGTTTACTTTTTCTCATCTGGGCTGGGCTTGCTTGTTTGTTTTTAATATAAAATGTTCTGTTTTTTGCAAATAAAAAAGCGTACACAATGCCTCTGCATTTACTCTCAGTTTCTTCCAAAACTGGGGCAGGAGAGCTTTCAGTCAGTAGATCGGAAAACAAAAATTTGCTCTCTGAGAAAGATTTTGTTTCCTCAAAAAGCTTTGCATTATCTTACAAAGAGTTGCGTTTTCTCGTGTTGCCAAGTCCACGGTTCTCACCCCAATAATGTTATATTTAGCCTCTGGAGTGCAATCTGTACCACTGAACTCCTCCAAAAAATGTGTATTTTACCACCCGGAACTCGATTTTTACTGGGGTACTCCTCTCAACAAGCGATTGGGCTATAGTTTTGAGAAACAATTGTGAGAAACTGGCATGGTGTGAAATGGTTGCACTTGATGAGCTACTGCTGTTCCCTGTTGCTATTTTTACCACAACACAATTTGGAAAATAAAATACTGATGCCGCATTGTACAGCCTTTGGTTGTAATTTTCAGTCGAAGGGCAAAAAGAGAAACAATGTACATCTTCATTGCTTTCCTAGTGATAAGAAGAGGAAAAAAGAAAGGGAAGATGCTTGTGGATGAATAAAACTTCCTAAAGACCAGTGTCTTTGTTCTCTCCACTTTAGCCCTGATGCCTTTGAGGCTTTTAGTAGACCACAGCTAATGAATAAGCTTACAGATGGCAGAGACAAGAAATGCTAGATGCCATCCTGGTAGGATGGAAACATGTCGACACTTGTCATGACGCTGCAGCCACCGAAGGAGTTTCTCAGCACGGATTTTACTCAATATCCAGGGTTGTTTAGACTCGTTGTGTAAGCACCTGCAAGCTCTTTGGTCAGTAGCTGTGGTCAGTGTATCAGTACTTTATTTTAGTTGTGTCGCAGTAAAAATAGCAACAGGTAGCACCAGTATCTCACCGAGTGCAACCATTTCACGTCATCAAATTAATGGCGTCCCCCATAGTCCAAAATATGTATTAAACGATGTGGATTTTTAAATAACCTAAATCTTTCAAGGGTTTTCCATGACAAATTTCAGTAAGAGACATCATTCATGTTATCTTAAGCCATACAAGTCTTAATACTCATGGTCCCCTAGAAGAGTTTGGCCAAAATGAGGTATTTTAAAATGATTGAATAATTTGCTGCCTACCATCTGAACAAGTTTGCATAACTATGACTTAAAATGTTGTCTATGTAAGCAGCCTTTGCAAAAATGTAAAAATTTGATACAATAATGGTAAAATGTATTTGTATGTGTTGTCATTATAAAGGCCTTACTAAGTAGCTGACAGTGGCTGAGGGGAATTATAGAGAGCAGAAGAACAAAGCTGAGGGATTAATGTCAACAAACAGCACTGCACAGCATGACAGCACACATCCACACACCCTCAGCGTGTACACAATAATTAACAGACTCACTGCAGGACGCACTAAATGTTTATGTTGGTGGTTTGCAGCTTAGTAAGACAAAAGAACCAACCTTTCATTTCCTTCTGCATCCAGAGTTGGCAGTCTGCAAAAAACAATGCAGAGAAAATGAATAACTCAACAAGGAGGAGAAATTAACATGACAAAGAAATTTACATGTATAGATAAAGATTTTGGTCAAGGATAAACATGGCACTGTAATATTGCAAGGATTCAGAAAGGCAGGATACAATGGCATACAAAATACATCTGTAACGTGCCACCGCCAGAAATGAAATTAGCTCTGAGGCTAAACAAAACAAAACTTGTCCTTGAAAAGTCAACAGGAATATAAATAAGAGCTTTTCTCCTGCCTGGAGGCATTCGCTGCAGTCGTAGCTTTTATTGCGGTGCCCTTTTGAATCTGGAAAAACTGCGGCACATCTAAAGCCATGAGATACATTTCTCTTTAATGTTTTTTAATAATGGCTTTATAGTTAAGCTACGTATGACTCACAACATGTCACTTTAAGAGAGGCTTTTACAGATGTCAAGCCTGTTTATCCTTAACCATTTTCCATTTTGACTATTTTCACCTTTATTATCTCTTCTTTTATCTCTTCTTTTGTCTTTTTTGATTGTTTTAATGGGAATGTAATGTAAACTGTCAATCCACATGAGGGACAACCGTACAAAGCAGATGACGCATGCGGTTCCAGGAAGGTGATTTTTTGACACCATGCTGAGAAGTGTAATTAACCACCGTGTGCCATTATAAAATGACTGACATTATGAAAGCTGTGATATGGCATTTGTAGAAAGGTGCTAAACTTAACAATATGCCATGGTATAAGCCCAATAAGAAATATAAAACTAGACGAATCATTAATAAAATACTGGTATTATAGTTACTGCAAAGATTTTAATGATACAGAACATTATTGAGTCTTGAATTATTTATGAAAAAAATTTAATTATTATATTTGATTTATTCTATTGTTGTTATACAACATAACATTTTTTTTGCATTAAAGCCCGTTTTCTCAACAGAAAGTGCTTACAGATTAGTTTTTTTGAAGTGTCGGCATAGAATTCATAGTTAAATTTAAACAAAAACGAGATTTTGTCGACACTTGCGAAATTTGAACAAAAACGAGCATTTTCATCAGCTACAAGTAATTCTGACTTTTTTCTTGCAATTTCCGACTTTTTTTCTCAAAATTCCTAGTTTGTATCCTCAAATTCTTACTTTTTTTTCCTCAGGATTTTGAGTTTATATCTTAAAATTCTGACTGTTTTCCTCAGCATTCCGAATATATATCGCCCAATTCTGATTTTTTCTTGCAATTATGACTTTCCCCCTTAGAATTCTGAGTTTATATCTCCCAATTCTGTTTTCATCAGAATTTCGAGTTTCTATCTCCAAATTCAGACTTTTTTCTTGCAATTAAGACTTTTTTTTCTTTAGAATTACAGATTTATATCTCTTAATTCTGATCGCCCAATTCTGATTTTTTCTTGCAATTATGACTTTCCCCCTTAGAATTCCAGGTTTATACCTCCCAATGCTAATTGTTTTTCTCAGCATTCCGAGTTTATATCTCCAAATTCTGATTTTTTTTCTTGCAATTATGTCTTTTTCCCTCAGAATTCTGAGTTTATATCTCCCAATTCTGACTTTTTTCTTGCAATTAAGACTTTTTTTCCCCTTAGAATTCCAAATTTATATATCTCAATTCTGACTGTTTTCCCCAGAAGTTCATTGTTTTCCCCAGAAGTTTATATCTCCCAATTGTGACTTTTTTTCTTGCAAATATGACTTGTTTTCCTCAGAATTCCGAGTTTCTATCTCCAAATTCGGACTTTTTTCTTGCAATTAAGACTTTTGTTTTCCCCGGAATTCCCAATGTATACATCTCAATTCTGACAGTTTTCCCCGGAATTCAGAGTTTATGTCTCCCGAATATGTTTTTTTTTTCTTGCAAATATGACTTTTTTCCCCAGAATTCAGAGTTTGTATCTCCCAATTCTGACTGTTTTCCTGACTGTGTTTAGGACAATAAATGTTGACATTCAAAGATGTTAAAGTCATTTATCTGGGCAGATAATTAAAAATTTTAAATTAAATATATGAAATACTGTTTCAATTACTTTTAATAATTATTATATTAATACATTTTATTTTATTATTACCAAGAACTGCTTAAAGCCTACGATTTGTGATGTTGCGAAGTAACAATTTCAGCAAATGTTGTGGTAAAAGTAAATGCTTACAGAAAAGAAAAAAAAAACAAAAAACATTTATTTACTATATTTACTACTTATTTATTTACTGTTTGTGTTGTAGATTTATGTTTAGGAAAAGTTGACATCTAAAGCCATTAAAGTCATTTATCTGAACAGATAAACAGGAAAACTGATAAATGATTGAGAAAAGAAATGTTGATGTTCTCGCCGCCTCGTTTGTAAAAAACAAACTTTAACAAAACATTATTAGCCCGTTGGGTGAACTCTGTGTGAGACCTTTAAATAGAAAAATATCAGACAAAAATAAACAGAAACAATAAATGTTTATAAGCAACAACTGTCAGAGATCAAAGACTATTTAGCTTATCTATTACTTACTGCAAATACCCTATTTATGAAGTTTTGGACATGACATGTAGAGATCAGAAGCCGTGACAGGCATTCATGTGGGCATTTCTCTGATAAATGATTCAGATAAAAGAGAGATTTTCTTGCCACGGCGCCTGAAATACTCTCTGATCATCAGCCAGAAACATAACCAACACGAACATTTACACGTAAAAACCATTTCCTTTCCAATTAGACCCAAATGACACAGTAAATTTTGGTACTGGTAGTCTAAACATTTGCTTTTCGAGACACAGATTTAGCCTGCTTAAAGAGTAGACAACCATTCAAGGAGATATTTTGTGCTGAAAGGCTTTGTAGTCTATTTTTAGACATAACATAGATTTTGCTTCACCCTCAGCTAGCAATACTGTGCACACATAACGTAAACCATTTGAATACTGGAGACAGGTTGTGTTCATAAGACAAATGCTCAATAATTTATCTTTTATGTCATACTATAGGATCTAAATGTCCTTTAGGGCCAGATACTTTACACATGTAAGAAACTCATAACCAAATGCTTGGTCAGTACATTGCGGTTGCAGTAACAAACCTCAAGGGGCACTAGAGTTACTTTAAATCTCTTTAAAGAGCATTTATTTCTGTTCTAAGAGGGTAATTTGATTCAGACAGCTCAAATGGATAACCTTTTCATTCCAAATCATGTTTCTATCTTACAGATACACGCATCTCCTTTATATTTTAATCTAAAACACTTTAAGTGGATCCGCATTGTCTGTCTAATCCCATTGTTATCGTAGCCACTTTGATTTGGTCTCATTTGGTTGGCTGTTGCCAGGAGAGACTGGCACTTGAACAAACGCCCTTCTGTATTGTGCTTGACCCTGGACGCATCTCTTGAAAGCACGTGCGAACATCAAAATACAAGCCCCAAATCACTAATCACTAATAGCCTGTATGAGAGCATGGGCTGATGAACAGGTGACTAATTTGTGAAGAGGACTTGATATGATGGTTGACGGGAACATCACAGCCTCTGTTTGACCCCTGAAGGTCAGGAGTGTGACGTATAGTGAGGGAAGGCTTTCTAGTGCTCAGCAACATAGGGAACACTGTATTCCTGATATGGCCCCATTGCCCTTGATCTGCTGACATTTTAAGGCATTATGAGACGCACTTAATGACACATTATGAGCTTTTTACTGCAGTGGCCATTTGCAACAATGTTTGTCAGTGTGGGTCATGTGACAGATGTATCCGATAAACATGAGGAAGTTCAGGAGCCGGATTCACGAAAACAATCACGAAAAGAATGAACTATTATCTTCTAACTACTGTTTTCTTCTTAATTTCAAATATTATATAACTGTATATATAACTTTTATATTTTGTATTCCAAAAAAAAGTTCCTAAGAATATTAAAGAATTAAAGAACTTAAAAGAATTTAAAGAACATTTAATCTAATTGAATATGGAATAGAAGTCATAGTTAAAGTTAAATGAAAATGTTTTTTGTCGACACTTGCAAAATTTTAACGATAATTAGCATTTCCATCAGCTACAACGGTAATTTTGATGTGCTAAACCTTTTATTTACAGAAAAATGGGAATTGGACTACTGTTAATTGAATTCCAACTTTTCTCAGAATTCCAAAATTCTGCCTTTTTTTCTCCAAATTCGGACTTTTTTTCCTCAGAATTCTAAGTTTACATCTCGCAATTCTGACTTTTTTCTCAGATTTCAGTTTATATCTTGCAATTCTGACTTTTTTCTCCAAATTCAAACTTTTTCTCAGAATTCCAAGTTTACATCTCAAAATTCTGACTTTTTTCCCTCAGAATTACAAAGTTTATAATCCCACAATTCTGTCTTTTCCCCGCTTCATTCTGACTTTTTTTCTCAGAATTCCGAGTTTATATCTCTCAATTTGACTTTTCCCCTCTCAATTCGGACTTTTTTTCTCAGAATTCCAAGTTCATATCCCGCAATTCTGTCTTTTTTCCCTTTTCAATTCTGATTTTTTTTCTCAGAATTCCGAGCTTGTATCTCGCAATTCTGACTTTTTCTCAGAATTTTTTTCTCAGAATTCCGAGTTTACATCTCGCAATTCTGACTTTTTTCTCAGAATTCCAAGTTTATACCTCACAATTTTTGTTAAATGAAATACAATACAATTAAAAGAAATAAATTAAATGAACAAACAAATAAGTAAATAAAATCTAACTACTAGATGAAAAACTTAAAAACTAGAATAAAATGATTTAAAATGACTAAAAACAAAATACAGCTAAACAGAAATATAAAACAGCAAACTTAAACTAAAATGAAAATGGAAAATATAAACATAAATAATAATAATAATAATAATAACAAAACTATGAATCTGGCCCCAGAGATCTTTCAAAATAAAAGGAAATGTGATTCCTCATGATGACTTCAATAAATCCAGTTTTCAAAATTCTGCTGTTTCTCCTCCAAAATCAATGTGGATTTTTTGTGGGTCAACTGAGGGCTCACAAAATTGGGAATCAATACCAGTGGCAGGCCAATTACTCCTTTATAGGGTCCCGCTGTGTTTTTCACAAGCCTGGAACTGAACAGCCACATTAGGTCAGATTTTCTTTTTAATATTAACAGAAGCTGGTAACACGATAAGCAACTTTATATCCCCTGGAGACTGAGCATAACAGTGTTATATAAACTCACAAAACAGAGCCTCACTTAACTGAGAATTTTCTTTATATAATAGTGACGCTGAGAACTACCAATCCCCAAAACATCAGCAGCCTCATTAAAGCAATGTCAAGCTCTTTATAGAAGCCATTATTCGCTACAATGTATTCTCTCCACACAGCGCTCTTACTGAAAGAGCTCTCATGGACAAATGGGATTTAGTCCTGTCAACACACCAATCACTTCAAACAGGCCTAAGTATGAAATTAGGGTGACCACAGAGCTTTTCAATTAACAGCAAATTCCCATTTTTCATCCCTTCCGCCACAACCCTGTATTCAACCAGGAAAAACAGGCGAGGAGGAAATACACATTTGAAGAGTAATAATTATCTTATGACACATGCCTTCAGTGCTTCAATGGGATGTGGATGCATGTATAATTCTGTCATTCAACACAACATGTATTTGCATAAAAGCATTTTCTCAAGAAAAAGTGTTTCCAAATCAGTTTTTCTGAAGTGTCAGCACAGAATTTACAGTTAAAGTCAAACAACAACAAAAAAGATTTTGTCAACGCTTGCTAAATTTTAGCAATAATTAGCATTTCTATCAGCAACATCAGTAAACATTTTACAGAAAAACGGTAATTTGACTATTGTTTATGTAAGCTTGTTTCCACCACTGAATAATAAAAAAAACTAGGTAATTGCGAGCTCAGAATTGTGAGTTTATATCTCACAACTGTGAGAAAAAAAGAGTTCACGAGAGTTTATAGAAAGAAAATCAGAACTGCAAGATAAAATTATATCTCACAGTTCTGATTTTCTCACAATTACGAGTTTATATCTCTTTATACGCTTTATAATTCTAACATTTTTCTCTCAGTTCTGCCTTTTTCTCACAATTACAAGTTTATATCTCACAATTCTGACTTTTTTCTTGCAATTCTAATTTTTTCTCAGAATTCCGAGTTTATTTCTTGCAATTTTGACTTTTTTCTCCGAATTCCGAGTTCACATTTTGCAGTTTTTACTACATTTTACTTTTCTCATTATTCAGAATTTTTCCTGCAATTCTGACTTTTTTCTCCCAATTCTGAAAGTCAATTCTGACTTTTTTCTCAGAATTGCAAGTTTATACCTCACAATTCTGACATTTCTTTCAATTCTGATTTTCTTTTTCAGAATTCCAAGTGTATATCTCACAATTTTGACTTTCTCACATTTTTAACTTTTATTTAACTTTTTTCTCTCAGTTCTGATTTTTTTCTCAGAATTCAGAGTCTATATCTCCCAATTCTGACTTTGTCGTTGCAGTTCTGTCTTTTTTCTCAGAATTCCAAGTTTATATCTCACAATTTTTACTTTCTTTCTTACAATTTTAACTTTTATTTCTTGTAATTCTGACTTTTTTCTCTCAATTCTGATTTTTTTCTTAGAATTCCACGTTTATATCTCACAGTGCTCACTTTTTTTTGCAATTTTGACTTTTTTTCTCAGAATTTATTTCTCAGAGTTTATTTCTTGCAATTCTTTCTTTTTCTCTCAATTCTGACTTTTTTTCTCAGATTTGCGAGATTACATCTCACAATTCTGACTTTTCTCTCAATTCTGACTTTTTTTTTCAGAATTCCATGTTTCTATCTCACAAATCTGACTTTCTTTCTTGCAATTCAAATGTTTTTCTCACAATTTTGACTTTCTTTTTCACGATTTTAACTTTTATTTCCCGTAATTCTGACTTTTTTCTCTCAGTTCTGACTTTTTTCTCAGAATTCTGAGTTTATATCTTACAATTCTGACTTTTCTAAAATTTTGAGTTTATATATCACAATTATGACTTTTTTTGTCATTTTGACCCTTCACAAACAGCTTGATTGACAGGCAATCTGATCAATCATAATGCAGAATCTGCCATTCTTTCTGAGAAACAAATCAGACAAGAGAGTAGATTAATTTGGGTGGACTTAAACTTGAAACATTGTGTGTATTGACGTCTTTCCGCGGTTGAAATAAAATATGATCTGATGTTTATTCATGTTTTTTTTAGTGCTTTAAGTAAAGAAGAAAAGACGATCAGTTCACGTGTCATTGATCTAATAAGGCAATATAGCCATCACCCACGACATATTAAAGAGCCACAAAACTGTATTTATTGTTTTGAATTTCTTAAAAAATGAACATTTTAAAGCTGAGACATTGTTTCAAAAAGCAACATTCTATGTCATTGTCTGTCGGTGTATTGGCAGCATTGTTTGTCGGACATAGCAACAGTAACTAAGGAGAGTGGGTTTTTGCGAAGGGTAGAATGTGAGATCTAAACTTACAATTGTGAGTTTAAAAAATAAGAATTGGGAGATAGTTGTTGGCTAAATAAGACTTCCATGACGTTGGCACCCCATAAAAAGAAATAATCAAACTGGGGTGAAGAGTGACATCACAGCTCCCGAAAAATTTTTGGTTATATCTAAGGAAGGAAAATAGATACACTGTTTGTTTTAACGGTACAAACAGGCACAAATCGTTTGGAGCGATCTGGGCAACATGGGGTGGACAGTTATGTCACATGGTCAAAAAAATAAAAAGTTTAATATCTCAAACACCAAACCAACACAAACATTCATTTTTGCGGCACAAATCAGCACAAACATAGCATAAACGAATGGCATAGTTTTGGTATTATTTCTTTTTATGGGGTGCCAACTGGGGTATTGTCAAGGCTTATTTACACTACACTATAATGATAACGGTAACTATATCAGTGTTGACACCAATGGACAATAGCATTTAGTTTACTATACAAGGAAACGCTTTGAAGTCAGGTGGATTCTTATTGGCTGTCAATATTTTTAATGTTCAGCTGGAAAAAAAATAATTCTGATTCCTACAATATTGCTCCTCATGTTGTTATTATTGTGGTGTGGACTTCCCTATTCTCACAGAATTAGACTGATTATTATCATTTCCAAATACAGTTATCATCTTTGGTGTGAACGGGCCTTTAATCTCCAACACTATCAACTGCTTCATAAGTTATGCTAAACACAGTATTGATTCACCATCTAAAAAATCTGCATTCTCACCTGTTCCATATAACAGTGCCAGAAATCTTCTGCATCTCGCCCAGAGCAGCCAACAACAGAGATGATTTCCCACAACCCACCTGGCCCACAATCATAGTTAACTGACCTGCAGAGAGAATCAATCAAGAATCAAGATTAATGAGTTTCATGGAGCAGCAAAACACAACTGTATGTTCAAATACGTTCAAGTACGTTTCCTTAGCCATCTTCAAGAATCGGCTAAAACACATCTCTTCCATCTTTATTTGACCCTCTAACTCTAGCGCTCTCTATTCTAATTCTATTATTAAAGGAGAAGTCCACTTCCAGAACAAAAATTTACAGATAATGTACTCACCCCCTTGTCATCCAAGATGTTTATGTCTTTTTTTCTTCAGTGGTAAAGAAGTTATGTTTTTTGAGTTAAACATTTCAGCATTTTTCTCCAGATAATGGACTGATATGGTGCCCCGATTTTGAACTTCCAAAATGCAGTTTAAATGCGGCTTCAAATGATCCCAAATGCGGTTGTAAACGATCCCAGTCGAGGTAGAAGGGTTTTATCTAGTGAAATGATCAGTTGTTTTCATAAAAATAATACAGTTTATATACTTTTTAATGTCAAACGTTCGTCTTGTCCCTGAACTCTGTGTATTCTGGCTCAAGACAGTTCGGGTATGTCGAAAAACTCCAATCGTATTTTCTCCCTTAACTTCAAAATCCTATATCGCTATTTTACCTTTTTTGTTAAGGGTGTTTGATCTTCTTTGCATGTTCACGTTGAAAAGACTGGGATGATTTTTGAAATGATTTTTGAAGTTGAGGGAGAAAATACGATTGGAGTTTTTCGACATACACTAACTGTCTTCAGCCAGAATACACAGGGTTCAGGGAGAGCAAGACAAGACGAGCATTTGAGATTAAAAAGTATTTCAATTGTATTTTTTAAATGAAAATAACCAATTGTTTCGCTAGATAAGATCCTTCTTCCTCAGCTGGGATTGTTTACAACTGCATTTGGGATCGTTGTAAGCCACATTTAAACTGAATTTTGGAAGTTCAAAATCGTTGCACCATATCAGTCCAGAAAAATTCTGAAATGTTTTCCTCAAAAAACACAATTTATTTCCGACTGAAGAAAGAAAGACATGAACATCTTGGATGGCAAGGGGGTGAGTACATTATCTGTAAATTGTTGTTCTGGAAGTGGACTTCTCCTTTAACAAAAAAAAAAAAAAAAACTTTTAGACTTGTACTCTGTTCATTTATTTACTGATTGTTTTCTTAAAAAAAATAAATAAATAAAATAAAATAACACTAGCTGCTTTGTTCTTTTTGTAAGGCCTCTAACGCTAGCTGGCTTTTTTTTTTTTGTTTTTCTATTCTATGTTTTTTATTTTTATTATTATATAATTTTAAAAAACCTTTGCTACTTGTACTGCGTTAGGCTAACTGAGACTTGTCATAGCACTTACATGTTATTACTCTTTTGTTGATTTTAATTGCTTCCGTTGTCCTCTTTCGTAAGTCGCTCTAGATAAAAGCGTCTGCTAAATATCTAAATGTAAATGTAATGTAAATGTAAATAATAGTTCATCCAAAATGAAATTTCAGTGTTTTTCACCAAATAGCGATTTAAATTTCAATCTTTTCTACATGCAAAATGTGACCCTGGACCACAAAACCAGTCATAAGTGTAAATTTTCTGAAATTGAGATTTATACACTTTAAAATCTGCTGGGTTAAATACAACCCAGTGCTTGGTAAAAAATGGACAAACCCAGCAATTGGGTTGGTTCGGTCTAGTGGTTGGGTTACTACCCAGAAGGTTGGGTTAAACATTTAACCCAACCACTGGGTCAAAACAACCCAAACGCTGGGTTTGTCCATCTGAAAGTTGAATAAATAAGCTTTCCATTGATGTATGGTTTGTTAGGATAGGACAATATTTGGCTGAGATACAACTATTTGAAAATCTGGAACCTGAGGTGTGCAAAAAAAAAAAAAAAAAAATCAAAATATTGAGAAAATCACATTTCTTAGAAATTCATATTACTAATCCACAATTAAGTTTTGATATATTTACGGTAGGATTTTTACAAAATATCTTCATGTATCATGATCTTTACTTAATATCCCAACGATAATTTTGACGCATACAATTTGTTTTTGGCTATTGCTACAAATATACCCATGCTACTTAAGACTGGTTTTGTGGTCCAGGGTCACAAATGATTATTTGGCTTTGGAATGTATCACTTATATGATACTTCATGTATTTTTGGAGCTTGAGAGCTTAAGCGACCATCACTGTTTGGAAAAGAGCAGCCTACACATTCTTCAAAACGTCTCTTATTGCAGGGGTGTCAAACTCAGTTCCTGGAGGGCCGCAGCCCTGCAGAGTTTTGTTCCAACCCTGCTCCAACTGTATACTATGCAGTTTTCAATTAAACCTGAAGCACTTGATTAGCTGGATCAGGTGTGTTTAATTAGGGTTGCATCTAAACTCTCCAGGGCTGCGGCCCTCCAGGACCAGAGTTTGACACCCCTGTCTTATTGGGTTCCATGTAAAAAAGGAAGTCATATAGCTTTGAAATGTCATGAGATCTTTCATTTATGTATAAACTATATGTTTTAAATTAGTATAGAAGGGATCAGGAAATACCACAAGCCAGATTCAAAGCACCATGAGCGCCACCACCAGTTTCTGTAGGTGTATTTTTAACAGGACTTACCGAAAGGAATCTTAATATTCACATTGGACAGTGTTGGGGTTCCATCAGTCCAGCTGAAATATCCATTTGTAATCTGGGATAGACATAAAGGAGGCTGAGAGTTATTTTTAAGGTCGATGGGCTCTTCGCACAGCTCATTTTCCTGTTTACTGCTTGTGTACCGAAATAACCTGTATTGGTCTCACCTTGATGCAGATATCTTCATCCTCCACCGGCAGCGGCTCGTCTTCCTGCTCGCTCTGAAGGGCGAAGCTGTTCCAGTCCTCTCTGACTGGCCGCTTACGGTTCACCACCTTCAGAGGCTTTATCAGAGGTGAGAAAAACAACATATCTGATCAAGCTGAGCGTGAACAGGCTCTTTGACACTGCTAACCTCTCCATCCCGACCAGTGCTGTGATATTACGAACATAAATATGTATAGGTCACAGTCATGAATAAAAATATCTGCCTTTTTCATCATAACAATAAGGCGGTTAATATGGCTGGATTACTGAAAGTGTGGTAGCATAAGCTTTAGGGCTTATACATATTAAAAAACTAAAATTTGACTTTTAATCAAAATAATGCATTTCTGTGTGCCTATTCATACATGAAAATGTATCCATAGCTTATTTTTTTTTCCTGGCAAGCAGATAAAGGTCAGACCATACCATGAAAAACAACAAAACATATATCTATCTATCTATCTATCTATCTATCTATCTATCTATCTATCTATCTATCTATCTATTTTTATTTTTTTTTAAACTGAATTCAATTAACAAAAATGTTGTAGATTCTTTTATATTTATTTTATTTATTATTTTATATTTATTTAGATATTATTTATATTATTTATTTATATATATATTCTATAAATAAATATATTTATATTATATTTATTCCTTTTTATTTCTTTTTTTAAAAAGGGCACATTTTAATTATTATGTTACACATTTAATGTATTTATTAAACAAATACATTATTTATTTTTTGTATTATTTCACATTAAGAATTACATTTCAGACAACAGTTTATTTATTTATATATTTATTTATTCATTCATTCATTCATTCATTCAGATCAAGAATGAAACATTTTACATAAACAGTCACATTTAAATCTCACAATAAATTTTTGTATGTATTTATTGAATAAACAAATTAATTATTTAATAAATAATTTTTAATAGTAAATACATTTTTATTTATTTAATTATTTTTTACATTAAGAATGATATTTTAGACAACATTTCAGTCACTTTAAATCTTCAGTCATTTTAATTAAAGTATTTATTAAATAAATATTTATTTTTCAAACATTTATTTATCTTTTTATTTAAATATTGTAATTGATTATTTATTTGTTTGATTGTTTATTTGTTTTCAATGTATTTAGTTCATACTTTTTTAATTTATTATGAAATTAATTACTTAATTCAAAATAAATAATTTATTTGATTAATTTTATAATTATTCATTAATTTTAATAATACTTTATCTACTTACTATACATATTTTTTAAAGGTCACATTTCCATTCATTAAATAAAATAAAATAAAATAAAATATTTATTTTTAACAAGCTTCTGGGTCATGGTTTTACATTTCATCTGCCATTTCTTCTATTCTAGATGTGAATAGGTATTTATGGTGATCTGAATTGACTTACCAGAGCCTGATACTTGTTGTGATTGGTTGAATTGGGCAGGACAGTTGCTCTGGGCTCCTGTTCAGCTCCAATCTCATCACAGGAGAAAAACTCGCTGAGCTTCTGAACACTGGCCAAAAGAAAATGACACAGTATGTCAAGACCTGGTCTTTCTGCTTATACGCCAATTATTTGCTCAAATACCAAGAAATAACTCTAGTTTGGGGGCATTATGAGACCCTTCCTTGAGCATAAAACAGGACTAAAGTATATACATGTGTCACAGATAACATATTGACTAAAGAGGACATCATTCTGCCTAGAGAAAATCTGCACTGCCTAGTGCTCGCCATTGAAATATTACAACAGCCCAACATGCAGTAAATAAATCCAGAGAGAAACAAGACTTAGAGACGTCCGACAGACACATTTTACCATGAGCCGAATCATTATATCTCTGGGTGGTTAATTAAAACCTGTAAATCCTGAACCCGTGTTGTTGGCTGTAAATCACTGTCATATGCAGAGCGACCGCTATCGCAAAACACCACACGCACATTATGCCGTAAACTGTACTATGTAATTGGCGCAGCAGAAGTAGTCTGGGCTATAAACAAGGAAAATGTAAACATTAAGAGCCGGGGGGTGAAAACTTTTAGAATTCTAATATCAGAGTAAATTTAACTTATTTTGTCTTCTGGGAAGCTTGTAAGTATCTTCTGTAGCTTATGAAGGGCAGTACTAAATGAAAAAAAATATGATATTTAGGCAAATAAGAAAAACGTACACATCATTCTGTTCAAAAGTTTTCACCCCCTGGCTCTTAATGTATGGTTTTTCCTTCTGGAGCATCAGTGAGTGTTTGAACCTTCTGTAATAGTTGTATATGAGTCCTTCAGTTGTCCTCAGTGTGAAAAGAAGGATCTCAAAATCACACAGTCATTGTTGGAAAGGGTTCAAATACACAAAAATGCTGAAAAACCAAAGAATTTGTGGGACCTGAAGGATTTTTCTGAAGAACAACAGGCAGTTTAACTGTTCAGGACAAACAAGGGACAACTATCACTAAACAAAAAAACACAGATGTGGATCATTCAGTTAACAACACAGTATTAAGAATCAAGTGTATGGAAACTTTTGTGTCTCTTGTGGACTATATGTAAACGTCTTTTATGTGAAACATTTTATTCAGGTTAGTACTCAATACATGCATCATAACATGCATCTTGTATGATCCCTCTTATTTTGGTAAAACAATTAACATTATATTATTAAGGTGTATGTAAACTTCAACTTCAAACTTTTTTGCTCATCTTTTATCATCATCGTATTGCATTGTATTATATGTTTTAGCCCACAATAAAAACTACAGAGCCTTGATCGTAAATCTAAGCATTAAATATCTTAAATGTCATGAAACTAAGACATAAGACTTATATTATTGGGAGATGTAGAGTGACAACTATTTATGTGCCATGTAAGTGTAAGTAGTAGCTATGGAAGCCCATTTCTGCTACGTAATAAATATTTTCTTTTTTTCTTTCTTTATTTTTGCTTTTTATTTTTTGTCTTTGCCACAGATAATAAAAAATAAAAAGGTAGTTGTGACTCTTTATCTCACAATTCTGATATTTGTGACCCTGGACTACAAAACCATAAGGGTCAATTTTTTCCCACTTCCCACTGATGTATGGTTTGTGAGGATAGGACAATATTTGGAAAAGATACAACTATTCGAAAATCTGGAATTTCTGCCAAAAAAAAAAATAAAAAAAATAAAAATATTGAGAAAATCACCTTTAAAGTTGTTCAAATGTTCTTAGCAATGCATATTACTAATCAAAAATTAAGTTTTGATATGTTTACGGTAGGAAATTTACAAAATATCTTCATGGTACATGATCTTTACTTAATATCCTAATGATTTTTGGCAAAAAAAGAAAAATCGAATGCTACAAATGTACAATTGGTTACAATTGTTCTCCCAATTATGAGTCAGAATAAATATCAGAATAAACAGAATAAACTGTCAGAACTGTGAGATATGAACACAGAATTATGAGGAAAAAGGTGAGAATTGTGACATAAAATGTTGCAATTAACTTTTTTTTTATTTTTTTCACCCCAGGGTGGAAGCAAAAATAAATATGCAAACTTTTTTCCCCAAGATTAAAAAACAAAAAAAACAAACAAACAAAAAACTATCATTTCATACAACAAAAAAATACATTTTTAAAGAATCTGATTCCAAGCCCAATTTGCTGTTATTAATTTCATTTTTTTATTTAATTCTTAAAAGGATAGTTTACCCAAAAATGAAAATTCCTTCATTAATTACTCACTCTGATGTCAGTCCAAACCCGTAAGACCTTCGTTCATCTTCAAAGCACAAATTAAGATATTTTTGATGAAATGTGAGAGCTTCCTGACCCTGCATAGACAGCAACACAACTGACACGTTCAAGGCCCATAAAGGTAGTAAGGACATTGTTAAAATGGTCCATGTGACATCAGTGGTTCAACTGTAATATATTACAGCAGGGTCAGAAGCTCTTGGATTTCATCAAAAATGTCTTAATTTGTGTTCTGAAGATGAACGAAGGTCTTACGGGTTTGGAACAACAACAAGGTGAGTAACTTATGACAGAATTTTCATTTTTGGGTTTAAATTTGAATTAAAATTGTCATTTAAATTTTTAGATTTAAATTTTTCATTCAATGTATCCAGTTTCAGTGGTTTGTAACTGACCTGACCAGGGCTTTGACGGTGGAGCGGACGACGCTGGACAGCAGGAAGAGAGGAGTGACCAGGATGTGGAAGAGCGAGAGAGAAGCGAAGGCCACAGCTGGAGACAGATCTGCATCATCTGACAGATGAACATGAGCCACGAATGTCTGAAACAAACACATGTGATCATTTCAACTATGCGTTTAAAGTTTTAGTCATGAACAGACATCAAAGTAAATGTTTTATACTTACAACGAGGACTGCTGCGATGGGAATAGCTGTGTTCATGAATACTGTGAAGACAATCAAAAAACATTTTATTTGCAAAAAATACTATCTTTGCCTTGATCTATCCATGTGTCCGTGTGCTGTCATTTTAATATAACAGTATCTAGTATTTCCCAGAAGAATATACAGTGTTACATATATGTCCACTATGTAGTCAAGACATATTGAGATGTAGTAGAGCTCCTTTACCATTCCTCCAGTGTCCGAGTGAGCAAGTGATTTCATTACAGCCTCTATATGAACACTGACAATGATCTACCAGTGTTATAAGCCGAAGCCCATGGCTCAGCGGACACCTCTAAGCATGATATATTTCAGCATTATCCCGGATCCAAATCTCAGAGGACTTTCCACATCCAGTCAAGCACTTGTCCAACTCTTACAGCTCTGAGAGCAGATTTCACAGCTAAATTAAATGTTGTTGTAGAGAAACTAACTTCCCTAGAGGCACAAAACAAGTTTTTGAGTATGCTGCTATGCTACATGCTAAATATTGAGAAAACATGAACCCTCAAGTGAAGAATTTTTAGCTTTGAAACAATTTTCACTCAGAAATTGCAGATAAATTTCACAACACACTGAATTAAATGTGTAATAAAAAAAATCAAATACTATTTTACTGTAAAACATACATCAAAAATCTGTTTTATCTAAAAATTATATAGAACGATAGATAGATAGATAGAATGATATATAGAACGACAGATAGATAGATAGATAGATAGATAGATAGATAGAATGATATATAGAACAACAGAATGATAGAACGTAGAACGATAGATAGATGGATAGATAGATAGAATGATCTATAGAACGATAGATAGATAGATAGATAGATAGATAGATGATAGATAGAATGATATATAGAACAACAGAATGATAGAACGTAGAGCGATAGATGGATAGATAGATAGATAGATAGATAGAATGATATATAGAATGATATATAGAACGATAGATAGATAGATAGATAGATATAGAAATGATATATAGAACAACAGAATGATAGAACGTAGAACGATAGATAGATGGATAGATAGATAGATAGATAGATAGATAGATAGATAGAATGATATATAGAACGAGATAGATAGATAGAATGATAGATAGATGATAGATAGAATGATATATAGAACGACAGATAGATAGATAGAACGATAGATGATAGAATGATATATAGAACAACAGAATGATAGAACGAGAACGATAGATAGATGGATAGATAGATAGATAGATAGATAGAATGATATATAGAACGATAGATAGATAGATAGATAGAGCGATAGATAGATGATATATAGAACAACAAGGAATGATAGAACGTAGAATGATAGATGGATAGATAGATAGATAGATAGATAGATAGATAGATAGATAGATAGAACGATAGATAGATAGATAGATAGATAGATAGATAGGATGATAGATGATAGATAGAATGACATATAGAGCGATAGAACGATAGATAGAATGATATATAGAACAACAGAATGATAGAACGAGAATGATAGATGGATAGATAGATAGATAGATAGATAGATAGATAGATAGATAGATAGATAGAACAGACAGACAGATAGATAGATAGATAGATAGATAGATAGATGATAGATAGAATGATATATAGAACGATAGATAGATAGATAGATGATAGAATGATATATAGAACGATAGATAGATAGAATGATATATAGAACAACAGAATGATAGAACATAGAACATAGATAGATAGATAGACAGACAGATAGAACAATAGATAGATAGAATGATAGACTGATAAATAAACATAGATAGATAGATGATAGATAGAATGATATATAGAACAATAGAAAAATAGAACAATAGAACGATAGAACGATAGATAGATAGATAGATAGATAGATAGATAGACAGAATGATATATAGAACGATAGAATGATATATAGAATGATAGAACGATAGAACGATAGATAGATAGATAGATAGATAGAACAGTATAGACAGAACAATAGATAGATCAATCGAACAATAGAATGAGAGACAGACAGAGAAAATGCACACATTTAAGAAATAAAATTAACACATTAATAAGTAAATAAATACATGAAAAAGTAAAAAGATGAATACTTAAAAAAGTTAGGTAAATGCATAAAATATAAAACAGTTAAGTACATAAATTAATTAAACGAGTAAAGAGTAAAATAATTAAAGAGTACAATAAATGAATAAGTAAGTCAGTCAGTCAATCACTCAAAAAGCAATAAATGTATATGCATGTTCTGGGCTAGCAAGGGAAAAAAACCTTTCTGAGCTCTGAAAACTCTATTTCTAGTTTCCCAGCAACACAGTGGAAAGTGCAATTCTATTAATGCACTTGCTCATGTGAAAAGCTTAGGCTGGAAGTGCCACAGCTGAGTGAATCCAACATTCAGCAGTGTAAGAAACCTCAGACAAAACCGCACACTCAAGGAGTTGCAGAAGGATGCTGGATCTGCAGAACTGATTTGCCAGCTGGCTGCTGACATTATTGAACGAGCCGATGCCTCAATCTCTTACTAAATAATGAATAAAGTTGGTCAAACATAAATCAGCAAATATCCGTTTAGACAACTGTCATTAAGTAATTGCTGATAAGTAAACGCTATTCTGCTAATCATTCATTACACTAAGGAACATATCAGATTGTTTCTCACTATCATTTTCTCACAAATTTACACCTTCACCTTCAATTAAATGAGGGCAAACAAGACTTGATTGCGTCATAACTCATGAATGTCTGTTCAGAATTTAATTAGCCACTGTGGACCAGCTTAAAGCCCTACAATCCCTCATAGTCGATAACTACAAATCTCAGAGGTATTTTACACCAATAACGCACATTGACAAGCAAACACATTCCAGCATCAGCCTTATTTGATCCAAAGCTGCCTACTATTTTTTGAGATGCTTCAGATTTACTTAGCCATGTTGTTGACCTAATTCTAACTGGGCGGAAACAGCTGGGTTTCTTTTAGGGGCAGTCATGGCCTAATGGTTAGAGAGTCAGGCTTGTAACCCAAAGGTCACTGGTTTGATCGCGCACCAGCAGGAATTGAATGAATGTGAATGAACAGTGCTCTTTCCACCTTCAGAACCATGACTGAAATGCCCTTGAGCAAGGCACAGAACCTCCAATTGCTCCAATGGCTGCCCACTGCTCCAGGTGTGTGTGTGTGTTCACTTCTCACTGCTGTGTGTGTGTGTGTGTGCACGCACTCGTGATAGGTTAAATGCAGAGGACCAATTTCAAGTATGGGTCACCATACTTGACAATACGTTGTCACTTTCACTTTCATTTGATCAAAAATACAGTAAAAACATAAAACTGTGAAATATATTGAATAAATTAACAGATAGACAGATAGAACAATAGAACAATAGAACGATAGAACGATAGATAGATAGATAGATAGACAGATAGACAGAATGGGATAGAATAAGAATGAGAATAAGAATAAGAATGAGACAGAATAAGAGAATGACAGAACGATAGATAGAATCATAGAATGATAAACAGAATGATAGAACGATAGATAGTATGATAGAATGATAGATAGAATGATAGAACGATAGATAGTATGATAGAATAATAGATAGAATGACAGAATGATAGATAGTATGGTAGAATGATAGAAAGAACAATAGATAGACACAATGATAAAATGTTGGATAGAACAACAGAACGATGGAATGATAAATATAATGATAGAATTATAGAACGATAGACAGAACAATAGACAGTATGACAGAATGATAGAGGACAGAACGATAGAATGATAGAATAGAATGATAGAAACTTAGAACAATAGAATGACAGAATAATAGAAAGTATGATAGAATGATAGATTGATAAAATGACAGAACAATAGATGGAATGATAGAACAACAGATTGACAGGCATAACGATAGATAGTATGATAGAATGATAGATAGAACGATAGACAGAAAATTAGAACGATAGATGGAATGATAGAATGATAGACAGAATGACAGAATAAGAGAAGGACAGAGAGAACGATAGATAGAATCATAGAATGATAGACAGTATAGATAGATAGTGATAAATAGAATGATAGAAAGAACAACAGATAGATACAATGATAAAATGATGGATAGAACGATGGAAAGATAAATATAATGATAAAATGACAGAACAATAGATGGAATGATAGAATGATAGAACAATATATAGATAGAACAATAGAATGAAAGAAAATTCGAATGATAGACAGAATGATAGAACGACAGAATGACAGAATAAGAGAACGACAGAACAAAAGATAGAATCAGAATGATAGATAGTATGATAGAACGATAGACAGAATGATAGAATGATAGATAGTATGATAAACAGAATGATAGAAAGAACAATAGATAGATACAATGATAAAATGATGGAATGATAAATATAAGGATAGAATTATAGAACGATAGACAGAACGATAGATAGTATGATAGAATGATAGAACAATAGGTGGATAGAATAATAGAGGACAGAACAATAGATAGAATGATAGAATGATAGAAAATTAGAACAATAGAATCACAGAATAATAGACAGTACGATAGACAGAATGATAAAATGACAGATAGAACAACAGAACAATAGAACGATAGAACGATAGATAGATAGATAGATAGATAGATAGAACGATAGAATGATAGAAAATTAGAACAACAGATAGAATGATAGAACGATAATCATATATAAGTATATAAAACATATAAAAGGCTTTATAGTCTAGGAAAAGCATCTTGATTCAATCAATCAATTCACAAAGCTTGATTGGAGCAGGTGGTCACTCTCGGCTATTAATAACCTTGGAGCTCACAGTGTTTCTGTCTTAAAAGGTTTCAATGGAACTGCTAAAAATCAATATTTCTATGAAGAAAATGAATGGGATTTGTGTTCTGTATTGACTGAAGTGTCCCTGACATTTAACCAGAAACTGTAGTAACTATCACCATCTCTTGCCTCGGAGCAGAATTGCTGAACAGTTTTTGCCACTGCCTTCAAACTAAACTACACTGAGTGGTTCGTAGAGAAGAAATGACCTGCAGTCAGTCGCACCTGCTGACAAGGAGCATTACTCTGCTGTGAGCTTTATGTGCTGAAAGGACTAATGACAGCCAGAAATGCCATTACAACTCCATTTAATTTGAGCCGACAAAGGTTTGACATGTTCAATCCACAGACAAGACGTTTTTTGATCTTAATACCTACAGGGATAAAAGCGTCATCAAAGTGATTGTATCCTTTGAGATCGGCTGGGTTTGCTGATTACGCCATCAGATATTTCACTGCTATTGCTGTAATTCACAGTGCTGTTAGTCTTTCTTCTCACCTGAGTTTGCTGTCTGACAGGTTCTTTGCCCTTTTTCTGCTGAAGCTTTTTTTTGTCCTCATTTGGCCTCCTACTATATTTTACCTATTGCTGTTCATTTAAGAATAAGCAGTGAAGAAGTGAAAACTTTTGAATCCAGGATCATTTGGATCATTGATCCTCTGCAGTAAACTCAGTAGGGAAGAAAACAGTGATTCAGGATGAACCTGAAGTGTCTCTGCAGCACCACATGCAGGATATTCTCCTGCTGAGCAACACAGCACTTCTCCACTATTGCTAATGGCGCAAAAATGCAGCAATAAGAGATGAAAGAGAGACGAGGCCTTGTGGTGTAACCTTGACTTAAATCAGAGAAATGCTATCAAAGGGACAAAAACACTTCACAGTTGCAGTAGGTTTCAGTGCTTTGGATGTTTGTTAATACAGATATTTAGCACTCTTTAATAAAACCTATTAAATATTTTGATAAAAAGCCTTGCTCACTTTTCAAGTGTATCCATCTTTTCAAATAAAAAAAGACCCATGTGCTGATATTGATTTTTTTTTTTTCATGTTAAACTGTTTGTGGCAAGACACTTTTAATAAAATTATGTTTATGCATATTGTGTTTTGACTTCTCAGCATGCAGGGCTGAAGTGAGGCTGACATCTGAAAATATTGATCTCAGAGCAGCTCTTTCACACTGCTTGCTGAAAATTATTTGGAATATTAATCTATGATTTTTTAAATGGGCTCTGTAATGTAAAAAAACAAATAAATACATAAATGTTAAAAAATAATAATAAATAAAAATAAATAATACAAATATTAATAATAATTACTGTTATCATAAATATAAAAATGATTTAAAATTATTCTTATTAAAATATTGTATGTGTAAAATATTTGTTGTAATTTATATTTACATTTAATATTTTTAATATTTATAATTTGATATTTGATATATATATATATATATATATAGTGCTGCTTGAAAGTTTGTGAACCCTTTAGAATTTTCTATTTTTCAGCATAAATATAATGCAAAACATCATCAAAAGTCCTTAAAGTTGACAAAGAGAATCCAGTTAAACAAACAACATATAAACAGTATAAAAATATCTACTTTGTCATTTAGTTATTGAGAAAAATGATCCAGTGTTAAATATTTGCAAGGTGCACAAGTATGTGAATCTTTGCTTTCCGTATCTGTTGTGACCCCTTTTTGAAGCAATAACTGCAGGTAACGTGTCCGCTGATCAGTCCTGCACAACGACTTGTAGGAATTTTAGCCCATTCTTTAGTACAGAAACACTTGAACCCCGTGGTGTTTGGTGGGTTTCCTCCTAAGAACTGCTTGCTTCAGGTCCTTCCACAACATTCCAATTGGATTAAGGTCCGGACTTCTCGGCCGTTCCAAAACATTACCTTTTATTACCTATTTTTATTGTTATCTATTTTTTGGTAGAATGACTTGTGCGCTTGGGGTCGTTGTCTTGCTGCACAAGCCACTTTCTCTTTAGATTTAAGTTCATGGACAGATGTCCTGACATTTTCCTTTAGAATTCAGAATTTATTGCTCCATCAATGACAGCAAGTTGTCCTGGCCCAGATGCAGCAAAACAGGCCCAAACCATGATACTACCACCACCATGTTTCACAGATGTGATAAGGTTGTTAGGCTGGAATGCAGTGTTTTTTCTTTTTCAAAACATAACACTTTTTATTTGAACTTCAACATTAACCAATATGAGAAAGGCCTTTAGTTGCTTAGAAGTTATCCTGGGGTTCTTTGCAACCTCGGAAACTATTATACATCTTGCTTTGGAGTGATCTTTGTTGGTCGACCACTTCTGGGGTCTAGAATTTCCTCGATTTGTACACAATCTGTCTGTGGATGTGTGAAGTCGAAACTCTTTAGAGATGGTTTTGTAACCTTTTCCAGCCTGATGAGCAACAACAACTGAAGAGTTCAGATGCAAAACCAGCTAAATCGTCTCAGGTTACGTATGTAACCCTGGTTCCCTGAGAAGGGAACGAGACACTGCGTCCTCTAGGGGGCGCTAGGGGGAACGCCGTCAGCGTGACCCGTGTCTGAAGTCTACATACAAAACAACAACAAAGTTGGCCGGCGACAGCCTATGACGTCACTGCCGGCGCGACTCGTCGCTGCCGGCGCGTCACTACCGGTGCGACCACAGTATAAAAGGACACCGGTAGAGCAGGACGGCCGCTTCTTCGTCTGAAGCTCACATCCTGAAGCATGGCCCCGAGCCTAGAGGACGCAGTGTCTCGTTCCCTTCTCAGGGAACCAGGGTTACATACGTAACCTGAGACGTTCCCTTTCGAGGAACTCGAACTGCGTCCTCTAGGGGGCGCTAGGGGGAACGGTTATACCCACGCTGCCATGCTGAGGGGAGTGCCTGACTTCCGGAGAGACAGGCACTAAGTACCAACTCCCTAGGCCTTAAGGGAGTTGCCCCTAGGATAAAGTGACGGCTGTCAGTGACATATCCCCTACGGCCAGAGCTTAGGCTGCATACCCAACTTACCTGTAGGGCAGATATCGGCCCGGGGTAGAGCCCAAGCTTGGAAACAAAGTATTCCTTTAAGGGGATACGGCCAGAAGCCTAGGACACCCAGGTTGGCCTGTCACACGGGAGCTACTGCAGCCCTGCATGACTCCCTCAGAAGTCGTACACAGAACGCAAGTGGTAACTCCCTGCTCAACCCGGTTGAGCGAGCATAAAATGCGCACCGGAACTAGGGCGCGTAAAAACCGTTCTTTTAGCCTGGCAGAAGCTCTGGAGATGGACCCGAGACGACCGGGTTTTAGACCACCTCGAGAAAGGGTACGGGCAATAGCGCGTGAATCCCTACCATAAAGGATTTTAGAATGGACGCAGAACACCGGTGCCTTCCATACCACAGCGTGGATTTTAGAAAAGTGCCCAAAGGTTAACGTGTGCACTTACCATATACATGGATTTGAGAAAGCGCCCACAAACGTGTGGGCCTACCATAAAAATGGATTTAGACGTACCGTTGAGAAACAGTGGAATAAGAAGACCCTCAGGGTGAGGGCAGCACTGCCGGCCTAACAAGGCTCTAAGGGGAAGGCAGTAGGGGCGCATCTAGCCGCCCAATTAGGTAAAGCTCAAAGCAAAACCCTCAGGAGAGGGGAGCACAAAAATGCCAAGCAGATAGAGGCCGCGGCTATCTATCCACTAAAACTGCCAGGAGCCGATACACTTAGCCACACTAAGATAAGGCAGTGTATCGTGACAGGCTTCTACTCCCATGGACAGGAGGAGCCACCAATCCCCCCAGGGGGACGAGCTCAGAGACCCTTTCCGTAGAAAGGGGAGCATCACTGCGCCCTGTACAGAAGCCTTGGATGAGATCTGACCCGCGAAAGTTCCCTTTGGCCTGGGGAAGGCAGTAAGGGCGAACCTCAGTTGCCCAATGGGGCAGCGCTCAGGTAAACCCTCGATGGGAGGGGAGCACCCTCTGCAGTAGCCGCAGCTAACTGTCTAATAATACTGCCCTGATAGCTGACATACGTACCAAGAAAAGGTAGTGTATCGAGACCGGGTTCCACTCCCGAGACACGGGAGGGACACCTGATCTCTCCAAGGGAGACGAGCTCTAGCAAAAACCCTTTCCGCAGAAAGGGGAGCATCGTCGCACCCTCCCAGGAAGAGATATGGGGATCAGAAATGACGGGGAGCCACCTCTACAAGACTGCACAGAAAGCAGTCACATCCCCAGCCCTCAGGCTGTTCTGTGGGTAACCTCTCAAGGGGCATAAGCCCTTCTTACCCCACACAGACCTATGCTTACCTCCTCGATGGAAAGCATGGGCCCTGCTCTACCAAGACCCGCAGAACCAGATGGCATAGGTAGGAGGTCTGTGTGAAGGGCGGAAACCCCGCAACCGAAGCCCCTCAGGGCGGGACGAAGACAGAGGGTCTCAGCCCGGTGGTCAATGTGTCTATCCAAAATGTCCAGGAGCTCCCTGTGAAAAGAGATTCTGAAGAGCTTACCCAGACGCAGGACCGAAGTCCTAGTTTTTCTCAGTGCTGTAAAGGGAACCTGAAAGCTTCCTATTCGAAAACGGGAGGCAGACCCAGGCAAGCAGCCCATAACCATGATTGAAGATCAGAGGGGGGTGCTCGAAGAGGACCTACCAAGGAAGGCACAAAAACAGGACCCAATTGTATACAGCATGGTAGACACATTAAACATGAGTCGTACTCACCCCACCATGGTTCCTGCGCATAACTCCAGAAGACTCAGAAGATCCTTCTGAGAAACCATCCAGACCATTACTTTGACCTGGTTACCTTAAAGAGATAACTTATTAGGAAACCTAAAAAGGGGGGCGACCACCGAGCTAGAAATATGATTCCTAGAGACATGAAAAATGGATCGAACTCACCCATCCATGGTTCCCGTCGCATCAAACTGTGAGAAGAGGCCGAAAGGCCGAGCCAGACCATCAGTAAAGGTTGCTTTTTAACAAAAAAAAAGCCAACCTAAAACATCATAGGTCCGGCGGGGGTGCGCAGGAAAAAGTACCACCAAACCTCAGTCAGGTGGAGAGACTAATATCAGGGGGAATTAAGAGGAGGGAGACAGGAGCCCCCAAAGGAAGATAAGCAGAAGCTATCTTCTACTCTGACCCCGGCGAGCACGCTGTCTCGTCTGGATCACTTCCCTCAGGTCCTGTCTACCTCCTCTAGACCCACGCTTTCTCCCGGAACCACCCGCAGGTGGGGGAGGGGCGCGAGTGGCCACACTAGTCTTCTGGGCCTGTCTTCGTCCCTCGGAACGAGACGGGCCAGGACCCCCATACTGTTCGGGCTCAGATCTGGACCTTCGTGGAATGAAGGTTTTGAAGGCCGCTGAGCGCGCTCTCGCCTCCCTGAACTTCTCAACCACCGTCTCAACGGAGGTACCAAAAAGTTCGGAAGGCGAGACTGGTGCGTCGAGAAGAAAGCCCCTCTCTTTCTTCCCGAGGTCAGCCAAGTTCACCCACAGATGTCTCTCCGTAACCACCATGGCCCCCATAGACCTGCCCATGGCAGTGGCGGCCTGCTTGGTGGCACGGAGAGCGAGATCTGTGGTGCGGCGCAGCTCAGCAACCTCGTCCGGGGAAAGACCCTGACCCTTATCCAGATCTTTCAGCAAGTCAGCCTGGTAGGCTTGAAGCACCGCCATAGTGTGCAACGCACCCACAGCCTGACCTGCTGCTGCATACGCCCTGCCATTCAAACGAGATGTTACTTGAAGGGGAATGGATGGCAGGGAGGGAGTCTTTAGGGAAGATGCCTTTCCTACAGAGAGATAGCTGGCCAGCGTCTCTTCTACAGGCGGCATCCTCTGATAGCCGTGCTCACGCATCCCCTCAATATTCGCATAATTAGAGTGCGGAAAATTATGGATGCGTGAGGAAAACGGCCTCCTCCATACCTTCTCGATCTCCGTATGCAGATCGGGAAGGAATGGAAGACTCACCTGGGCTGGGAGGTTATGATCAGAAAGATAGCGCTCATCGAGACGACCCCGAGGCGCCACCTCTCTGGCTCGCTTCCACGGCAAGTCAAGCCTTACCGTGGCGCGATCCATAACCTCCAGCAGCTCCTCGTATGCAGGGCAGGAGATTAGAAATGGTTCAGCCTCAGCTTCTTCACCTTCCAACATGTCCTGCTATTCTTGGGAAGGACCCAACAGAGCACTAGCTGCTGGATCGGATGATGTAAGAGAAACAACTTCATCGTCAGCCAGCAGCTCGTCCTCGCGCGTGAAAGGGAAAGTCCCTTTTTTAGCTCGTCAGCGAGGTCCACCTGGGATCCCCACGAGCTCATTTTTCTCCGTGCCTCGGCAGTGGAGGGTCCTGAGCCGCGGGGAACAGGTGGCTGTCCCTCTTCCCTCGAGAAGAGAGACAGACGAGAACGGAGCTTTCTCATGGGAAAAAGCTCACAGTGCACGCAGACTGCCCCCTCGAGGACGTTGCGTGCATGCTCCTCGCCCAAACAAAAGATCGTGCGTGTCATCGGGTGTCAAATAACGAGGACACGGATCCACGCACTTTCTAAACGCCTTACTAGTGCTAGCCATTATTTTTCCAAAGAAAAGGGGTCTCTTACCGTTTTGCTGCACACTCCAGACAAAGAGTCAATGAAGACAAAGAAGAGGCCGTCCTGCTCTACCGGTGTCCTTTTATACTGTGGTCGCACCGGTAGTGACGCGCCGGCAGCGACGAGTCGCGCCGGCAGTGACGTCATAGGCTGTCGCCGGCCAACTTTGTTGTTGTTTTGTATGTAGACTTCAGACACGGGTCACGCTGACGGCGTTCCCCCTAGCGCCCCCTAGAGGACGCAGTTCGAGTTCCTCGAAAGGGAACCATCTGACGTCTTTCTTTAAAAAATGCATTTTTATCAGGCTCAGATGAATAAGTTTCTATGTAAGTACCGGTTCTTCTGATTGGGCTGAGGCTGGTATTTTAGCGAGTTTGAAGAAAAATTATTTGATGGACGTATAATATGTGTCGAGAGCATTCGCTCAGTATCATTATCTCATTTTTGACCGAGATGGCTTTTAGCTGGTTTTGCATCTGAACTCTTTTTCTGAGGTTCTCAGAGATTTCCTTTGTTTGTGCCATGATTCACTTCAACAAACATAATCAGACTTTAATAGATCGCCGTTCTTTAAATAAAACAGGGCATAAACTGACCCCTAATTGTCATCCTATTGACTGAAAACACTTCTGACTCTAATTTCACCTTCTAATTAACTGCTAATCCCAAAGATTCACATACTTTTGCAACTCGCAAATATATAACACTGGATAATTTTTCAGAATACATAAATGACAAAGTATATATTTTCATCTCATTTGTTTAATTGGGTTCTCTTTGTCAATTTTCAAAACTTGTGTGAAAATCTGATGAACTTTTTGGTCATATTTATGCAGAAATATAGAAAATTCTAAAGGGTTCACATACACATATATACACATACATACGTAATTTAACAAAAAATGTTAAATAATAAAAACTATAAACTAATAAACTATTTTTATGTATTCTTTTAAAAGAGAAAATATTAATTTAAATTATTATTTCAGACTTAGCAATTTTACACTTGATAATTATCCAAAATAAAACTGCTACATTTGGTTCCACAGCGTTTGACGCCTGTAGGCAGTGAGAACTCATAAAGCTGTGTGAATTTGGCCAGCTGGGAGAGTCACAAAATTCGTTCCTGCCAAATGTGTGAGTGTGAGCTGCTATTGCAGAGTTTTAGCCAATATTAACTCAAAATATGTCTTAATATTGCTTAAAATTACTGCTTAAGAACCCTCTGGTGTCTGAGTAATCTAATATCATCTCTAACCTGACCCTAACACACGTGGCTGCTTTCGCTTTGTCCCGTTATTATCTGAGGTCAGAGTGAAAGCTAAGGCGTCTTACTGGATATGGAGGTGTAGAGGGCAAAGGTCTGCAGGCTGGTGAGTTCTTTGCCCCGGGTCTCCTCCACGCTCGAGCAGAAGATGTGCTCCCAGGCGTACAGCTTCAAGAGCTTGATGCCCCGCAGTAATTCATTGGTCTTCTTCAGCCGCTCGCTGGAATATTCCTGAGCGTCCACACATAAATTATACATTAGGGAAAACGCTAGAGGCATCTAAAATCTCTAGGGTCTTCATTGAGGTCAATATTTAACAGGTTTATCATTTGGACAAGCTCTGGCTTTCCTGTGCAAATGTCATCTGTGTTTGAACAATATCTGTCACTTGGCTCAGGTTATTAAGACATCAAACAAAGTAAAGCAGCTCACCAATGTGCTTTTCTGTGCATCTGATAGCTTGGTCGCCACGAAGTACTGCACCGGAGCCAGGAGGGTGATGACCGTGGCCCCTATCAAGGCACTTATTCCCAGGAGGTAGTAAAGGAGGATGATTCCCACTATGATCTGAAACCAAGAGGAAAATGTTGTTATTTCATATTCAGCAGCACTTTTGTTACAGTCAGTGATAAAGATAAGGTTTATGGCAAACTGCCTGGTGTTTTTATGATCAGGGAAGTTTAGCGTAAAGTTTTCATAGTTTTTGATGCCAAGGATCTCCAAGAATGATGAAATATAAAAGAAGATGTATTTTTCATATATAAAGACCTATTTATAGAGTGTGAGCTAAATATTGACTGTGCTGTTATACAGACAACACATTTTCTAAAGTAAATAGTTGACTTTTAGCATTGCCCTAAAGCAAAATATTAAAATACCACCTGGAAAATATTTATTTTACATTACATTGATATAGTGTCTTATTTATTCTACCCATTATAAAAGTAATACCTTTTTCCCCCACAAAAATCATTATCCAAATATCATGGCAGTTTTACAGAGGGTAAATAAATAAATAAATAAATAAATACATTTTAAAAACGCAGATTTAATTTTCATTTATTTCTGTCAAAAAATAGAAAAAAGCAATTTTTAGATAATTAAAATTTTTTTACACATGGTAAATGTGTTAATTTGCAGTACATTTCATTTTTATTTTCTTTATATATATATATATATATATATATATATATATATATATATATATATATATATATATATATATAGTCATAAAGTTCCACATAATTATATCGTTAAATGCTAAATAAACAAATATACTACTGTATAAATAATATATTAAATAATAATAATAATAATAATAATCATAATAATAATTACATATTTAAATAATGTAAGTAATAATGATTATTATTAATAATAATGAAAACTGTTTAACTGTTTACATGAATATTTGTATTATTAATTATCAATTATATTTATTGCAACTTTTAATATTATTGAATATTTTAAATTCTGTAAATGTTTAATTGTTGAGTTAAACACTTTAATAAAGTTTCACATAATTAACAATACAATAAAATACTGTATAAATAATATATTAAAAAATAATAATAATTTTTGCATTTTTTAATAATTTTCATTAATATTAATCAATAATTATAATAATTAAAACTGTTTAACTCAGCAATTTAACACTTTTACATGAATATTTGTATTATTAATTATCAATTATATTATTTGCAACTTTTAATATTAACAAATATTATTCTGTAAATGTTCAATTGTTGAGTTAAACAACTAACAAAATTTCACGTAATTAATAATATAATTAAATGCTAAATAAACAAATAAAATACTGTATAAATAATATATTAAAGAATAATAACAATATTTAAATCATTTAAATTAATAATGATCAATGATTATAATAATTAAAACTGTTCAACTCAGCAATTTAACACATTTATATTAATATTTACATTATTAATTATCAATTGCATTAATTCACTTTTCATATTATTAAATAATTTCATTCTGTAAATGATCAACTGTTGAATTAAACATTAAATTAATAGTTTCGCATATTTAATTATATAATTAAATGCTAAATAAATAAATAAATTAAATACTATATAAATAATATACAAAAATAAAACAATAATTAAATATTTAAATAATTATAATTAATAATTATTTAAAAAAAACTATCATAATTAAAACTTTAGATTATCATATATTATCTTTCAGGAAATGTAATAAATTGGTGCGTTAAACACATTTACTTAACCATGTTAAACATATTTATTTAAAGTAACTTAATTAACAATATATATGAATATTAGACAGCTGTATCACTATGGAGAAATTGAGCATGTGATTTATTATTAAATATGCAGTGAGTGAAAAAAAGAAAAAGTTGTTTACAGAAAATAAAGAAGGAGCCTTAGGGAACTAATCAAGATTTGCACAAAGGCAGCCATGACTAACCCCAGAGCGACGTACGTGCCATACAAAACGTATAGGGACTTCGACTTCCTAGTCTGCTTTGGGACTTCCTGTTTGTGAGAGCCATATGTCTGTGTCTGTGCATTTATATACAAGCTGTTTCACAACAAAAGTTCTCTAGGACTCTCAATATTTCAAGAGTAATTTAATGACTTAATAATCGGGCTTGTTGAATTTTTCACTGTGCTGTCAATGAATGCATTATTATTTAAATAAGAACAATTATGTCCTCCTCATTCAAGAGCCCAGCTGACAAAGAAACAGATTTCCACAAGTGACACTCCATTTTACACAAGATGAGGCTTTTGAGGACAAAAATACTGTTATACACAGACTAAAAATAGATCTTGCAGAGGTATCTGACATTCACACTGTCTAACCTCAGGAGAAACATGTTCAGTAGCAGCAGGAGTGTGAGGAATACTGAACACTGGCTCTGCAACATTTTCTTTTGTTCAGCTCAAGATCCGTCTGCTGTAACCAACTCATGCCATGTCATTCAGAGCTAAGAGTGTGCTTATTTAGAAATTACATTAAAACTTTGATATACTCGTAATTTATTTTACATATGTAAGTATACATGCAGTAGCCTATCTATCTATCTATCTATCTATCTATCTGTCTATCTATCTATCTCTTGTCTTCTCCAAAAAAAAGTGTTATCTAAGGAAAAATTACAAGATTAATCACATTAAAAAATTTCATGGACTGACAGCACCAATATAAATGTATACATATAAATGACAGAACCATTATAAGATGAAGCAAAGCAAACAAAATAAAATTAAACACAGTACAAAGCAGGGAACAAGACAAAAACAAACAAGAAATAAACAAAACAGACAAAACACCAAAGGCAAAGCAAAACAAACTAACAAAAAAAACCCACAAATATTCAAACAACACTTAGCAAATAAAAAAAAACACACAAACCACAAAAGAAAACAAACAAAAACAAAAGGAAAACAAAACAAAACAAGCACAAGCAAAACAAAGAAAAAAACACACACACACACACACACACACACACACAAAAAGGGATACAAAACAACTAAGTAAAAAACAAATATTCAAACAACACAAGCAAAACAAAACAAAACAAAACAAAAAGGAAAACAAAACTAACAAAAAACTAAAAAACATATTCAAAAATATTCAAACAACAAAACAAAACAAGGCAACATGACAAAACATGAAAAGAAATACAAAAACAACAAGCAAAACAAAAGGGGAAAAAACAAAAATGAAAACAAACAACACAAGCAAAAAAAAAAAAAAAAAAAAAAGAAAAAAAAACAAAACAAAAAGGAAAACAAAAGTAATAAAAAAAAACAAATATTCAAACAACACAAAACAAAAAAACAGCATAAAGCAAGGCAAAAAAAGACAACACAAAAAAAAAAACACAAAAAGAAAAAGCAAAACAAAAGACAACAAAGCAAAAGGCAAAACACAAAGCAAATTAAAAAATGAGAAAAAGTAAAACAAAAATGAAAAACAAAAGCAAATTGAACACAATACAATGTGAGGAAAGAAAAAAGACAAAATCAAGACAAAACACAAAAGGCACATCAAAACAAACTAACAATAACAACAACAACAACAACAAAACACACAAAAGGAAATCAAAACAAATACAAAAAACAAATATTAAAACACAAAGCCAAGCAAACAATTCAACACAAGACAAAAAATGAAAAGAAATACAAAAACAAAACAAAACAGAAAGCAAAACAACACAACAAAAGTAAAATAAATAAATAAATAAAAAAATAAAAATACAATTAAGCAAAATGCAAAGCAAAGCAAAAAAATCAGACAAAACTTAAAATGAAACAAAAATAAAAAATGAATCAAAACAAAACAAAAGCTAACAAAACAAAGCAAAACACAATGCAACACAGGGCAAAACAAACAAATAAATAAATAAGAGAAAACAAAGCAAAACAAAAGACCATTTGTAACCTTATATGGTTTACAATCTAGACTACATTACATAGGCTATATTAACCAATATTGCCACAGTGTTGGGTTGTCACTGGATTTCCAGTGTAAATTCTGGAATCTGTAGAATCTCTGATCTAAAATAAATAAGTGCCTGACGAAGACCTGACGGTCGAAACTTTGCAATAAAATGACAATAAAATAATACATTTTCATGGAGCAGTATCAGTGTGCGGACATTACGTTTGTGTTCTTTGTCTAAATTAAAAAAAGAACACTAACTATAGACCATTTCGCTAGATGTAAACAACACTGGTCCAGAAGCACTTCCTGTTTTTTTTGTTTTTTATTTTTTATTTTATTTCACATATACAAATACATCTTAAAGGTGTTAATGTAACATTTTCATCCAGTCAAATGTCATGTTGGTTGTATTTTTTTGTGATGTTTGTATAAAGTTAAAAAAAAAAGAAACAGCAAGTGTATCAGGACCAGTATGTTTACATCTGACAAAATGGTCTATACAGCATCCTTAGATTCAGCAAAACAAATTAAGTCCACGTTTCTAAAATAGTCAAGTTAAGGTCAGATTTCATTTCAGAATTAGTTTGACTCTTACTGGGACTGGACATGTTGGACTTAAAAGCAACATCTCTTCCTATGTGGGTCAAGTACAGATAACATCCCAGATAAAACCCATGTGAGGTAATATCTATTTAAAAACAGCTTCTCTGAGGCAAACACGGCAACGCGATTGAAACATTTGACTCAAGGCCCATTGACAGACTCACACCAGCATTCCCCAATGCATTGAACTCTATAGAGAAAGGAACTTCGCCTGAGACTTTACCTGAACTGGCATTGCGAACAGGTTGGGGCACAGGAAGAAGAACCACATCAGCTGGTTGGTGTCTATAGCGACGAGGTTGCAGATCTGGCCCACTGTCATTCCCCCCATGGACATGTTGGAGGTGCAGAGACGCATTATTTTATTGAAGATCTTTGTCTGGAAGTCAAACCGGATATCGTATTATTTGCAGTGTCGGGGGTAATCAGATACGTAATCAGATTACTTTTTTTAATGAGCTAGTAAAGTATTACTTTTAAATTTACAATAAAATACGTTTTCACACCTGAAATGCTCCTCTCAGGTTGATTCCAGTCTCAATGGCAACATAGTAGGAGGCCTGGAGGAAAGTCCTCTGAAGCAGCAGAGCAAAGAACAGCAGCACGGCAAGGACGTAAGCATTAGCGAGAAACTCTTGAGAGGAGATGAAGTAGATTCCAAGATGCTTCACCTGAAACACACCAAACCATTTAGCGTTAGCCATGACTGTCCTCTATAAAACTATTTACCAATTAAGCTAAACCAGTTTTTAAGGCTACAAGTACTATTTACTCCCTACTATGACAATATCCTGGCACTAATCAGCAATTTTCCTCTGAAGAGAAAGCACTGGACGCTAATTATAACTCTAATTTCAACTATATCATGTAATTAAAGATTAGAGCAGCAACAAATGAGTCAATTACACCAGTGAAAAACAACCGCCGCTGACAGTACAATTAGTTGAAAATGCAGTGAGATGACTTAGTCTTCATGAAAGGAAACTGAATCACTACTATACAAATGCACAGAATGAAGCTATAAAAACTCATTAGAGTTTGCCATTGGCAAGTGAATACAATTTCTGAAATGAATTATGAACTTTAGAGAATTGCTACCCTGAACAACACACCACAACTCTTTGTTTTCTCTACTAGAAAATGCCATAAATGCCATAAATAAATGAATCATGGCACTCAGTTATTACTTAAAGCAGACGTGTGTCCCACTTTCCACAAATTAATAAAGTTAGCATTAAGTGACTTACATTTTAGACACAATATTGTCTGTTTTTGCTCAATTTTGCAAATGAAAATAGTTTCAAACAAAGATCACATGCACTGTTTTGTGTGTCTGAGCAATGGACAGTTACTTAATTAACCAGGTTTTGAAAGTATCGGTTGAATAAATGATTCAGTGATTCACTCATTAACACTCTCAAATGCTTTGTTCCTGAATGAATCCGGTGTTAAATGAATCTGTTGAATCTCAATGACTCATAAACAGTGACTTGCTGCCACCTGCTGGTGGTTTTAATTTCACATTTCGACTATATTTTTCGCGTTTTAAATCATTTCAAATATCAGTATTCATGATTTTATGTTTAAAACAAAGCATTATTTATGCATCTGTAACTGCATGCATTCATTTCCCCACTGAGATACATTAAACTGTGTAAATACTGGAAATGCCATTTCAGTTTCCAGATTCCAGTAATGTTTTCTTGTGCTGGAATGATAGACACTAAGTACCAAATTAAGTGCTTCTTATTCTTACCCAAAGATACAAAATACAAGAAAGCGTTAAAACTAAGCTTAAGCTGTGTATAAACATATTATATATATATATATATATATATATAAAATAATAAACAATATATATATATATATATATATATATATATAAAACACTGTTA
Organism: Labeo catla; assembly: GCA_012976165.1. Lineage (NCBI taxonomy): Eukaryota > Metazoa > Chordata > Actinopteri > Cypriniformes > Cyprinidae > Labeo > Labeo catla. Next base: position 564,047 of record VONZ01000460.1, read on the forward strand.
TATATATATATATATATATATATATATATATACACACACACACACACACACACACACACACACATAAACGTTTCATACTTCAGTACAAAAATACAATACAGTGTTCAGAAATAATATGAAGTAAAATGCATTTTAAAATCATGTATGCCCTTTATGTAAGCTAAAATGCAGATAATTTGTACAACATTTAGACATCATATTTCAAAATGTTGCATTTGATTTCACATATTTTAGTCTGCCATTATAGTTTGAGAAAAGTCCAACCAGTAAATGCATACAAGTTTATGTCACAATAACCTTAATATATGTAAGAATAAATATAGAAACTTCAAGCAATATATTTTTCATGTCTGTGTGTTTTTCTTCATTTTTGTGACACGTTTCAGAAAGAAGTTCAAGAAGACCGAGACAACAGAAAGTGCACCCAATTCGTTTTCTTTATTTTACAAAAGCACAATGTTTTGTTGATATCACGAGTACGTACAAATAAAAGTATACATTTTACAGTTTTAAATTATGTTCTACTCTTGTCTGACCGAAAATGCTGGAATATTTTAATTTCATTTAACTGTTATCAGGGAAAAATGCAATTAAACAGCTGTTTTAAATTGTCAGTATTAAATTACTGAAAGAACTGAAAGTTTCACTTTGTAGTTTATTTTTTTTAGGTTTGATAAAATAACAAGTAAACCTGAAAGTAACTTAAAAAGTAATTAGTAATCTGATTACTTTTTTAACTGCAATAATCAGTAATGTAATCAAATTGCAATTTTAAAGAAGTAATTAGTAATTTTTTCAGTAGTGGATTACTTTTTTTAGTAACTTACCCAAACATGGGAAACATGGGATATCTAACCTCTAGCACAAGGGCTACAACTGATGCCGCTCTCAAAAATAAATAAATAAATAAATAAATAAATAAATAAATAAATAAATAAATAAATAAATGAATAGTGTATGATGGCCATAGTTTTCAGTGTAGTAACTAGAAAAAAATAATTAATTGGGCATAAGTCTTTTTTTATGTGAATTCTTCATTCATTTTATATCTGTGTCTTGTCATCACTATCTCCATGTGGTGAAGTAGATTACGCCATATGAAGACATCCAAACAGGCCAACATCCGACATCCGAGAGCCAGACAGTATGCTGTTAAAGTCTTCAATAATTGATTACAGCAGCATGACGATAAAACGCTTCGTAACACAAGATGAAAATGTTACATGAAAAGACACAGCCATGCCCAGAAGTGAGTCTCCCACTGCAAGGGTTTCTAATTTTACCCTCATAACCTCAGAGAACAAAAGTACTTAAAAGAATTTAATTCCAGTGTCTTTTACTTTTGAACCAGCCAAAACTCTGCCCTTATTCTTGGTTGTTCTAAATGGCTCAGATGGGTGCAAAAGACAAAGATGTTCTTACCGGTGGCTGAATGGTGTGGTTCTCTTTACTGAGGTGATGCACGATGCCTGAGATGCAGAGCGGTCCGGCAAAGCCAAGCAGATCCGCCATGAAACGGTAGGTAATGCTGAGCAGAAGAGGTCTTCCAAAGGCCTGTCGCAGAGCCGTCCAGATCCACTTGGGCCCCTGCGGCTGAATGCCTTGCGGACTCTGAATAGATAACAGAAAAGCAAAAACAGATATGAATAGAACTAAGATTTTTGTAACTGCATCTAAATTATTCACTGTACTACAAAGGAGAAAGTCATAACATCTCTGTTTTAAAACCCAGTAAGCTTGCTTTCTACTGTCTACATAGGCAACTACCTTCTAATGCCAGGTTTCCATACAAAGCTGCGAATTTAACTTGGAATATCACATAAAACATTTGCGAATAAGCACAATTTCCATCCAACGAGTCAAAGAGAACAATATCGTCACTTACTAATAAACCGGCACTAAATATCTCTAAGAAAAGTAGGAGAAGCCACTGAATATAATAGTTTTCAATTATACCAAAATACTAACGACAGACTTATAGCGCAAAGTCACATGACTTTTTTGATGCACATGGAGGAATTTATTCGGCAGTTGTGTTTCCACCTCCCTATATTTGCACGAACCCTGTTCCACATAAGTTAAAAACCACCTTTAGCAAGTGTAAAAACATTTTGGCAAAGTAAGGGGGTTTTTAATCGAATTTTGGCGCTTTTAATTACTCATTTCTGATGCAATACTTCAAAATGTGCATAAAAACAGGGTGATGGAAACATAGCTAATGACAGAAACCATCAAAGTGACTAATTTGAAACATTTCACAACTCAGCAAGTGATGAATTTAGATTCCGAGATTTGAATTAGCATGTTGCTACACCAACTATGGGATTATTAAGCGTAAAACATAGAAAGCATACACAAAGACCAGGCAAAATTAATACATTTTTAAGTTTAAGCAAACTTACTAAAGCAATTTTGTATTGAACGCAATATTAGACTTTGGACTATATTTACAATCTTGAATTTAGACACTGACCTTGTGGAAAAAGTAGTAAACATTAGCAAACTTTTAAAAAGAGTACTTTTATGGAAACTTTAATATTAACTTTTAAAAAGGCTACTTTTTAAAAAATATAGTTAAAAAACATACTTAAGTGTAAACGGAATGTTTTAAGACCCTTAATTTCATGTTAATTGCAATTTAATGAAAATGTATTATACTATACATTTATATTAACTGCAATATGCTGAAATTTAAATTTTTATTTTTTTTATTTACCTATTTACACTAACAGTCAAAGTTTTTGAACAGTACGATTTTTAATGGTTTTTAAAGAAGTCTCTTCTGCTCACCAAGACTGCATTTATTTGATCCAAAGTACAGCAAAACCAGTAAAGTTTTTAAATATTTTTCTTATTTTAAATAACTGTTTTCTATTTTAACATATTTTAAAATGTAATTTATTCCTGTGATTTCAAAGCTGAATTTTTTGCATCATTACTCCAATCACACGATCCTTCAGAAATCATTATAATATGCTGATTTGTTGCTCAAAATAAACATGTATTAGTATTATTATGTTGAAAACAGCTGAGTAGAATTTTTTCAGGTTTCTTTGATGAATAGGATGTTCAGAAGAACACCATTTATCTGAAATAGAAATAGTTTGTAACATTATAAATGTCTTTATTATCCCTTTTGATCAAAAAATGTACTCAACTGTTTTAAATATTGATAATAACAATAATAAAAATCATTTCAGCAGCAAATCGGCATATTAGAATGATTTCTGAAGGATCATGTGACACTGAGGACGGGAGTAATGATGCTGAAAATTTAGTTTTGATCACAGGAATAAATTACATTTTAAAACATATTCAAATAGAAAGCTATTTTAAGTTGTAAAAATATTTCACAATATTACTGCTTTTGCTGTATTTTGGATCAAATAAATTTAGGCTTGGTGCACAGAAGAGAATTCTTTAAAAAAACATTACAAATCTTACTGTTCAAAAACTTTTGACTGGTAGTGTATCTTTCTATGTAATTATTTTCATAATGACTTCTGTTGTTTTTGTGTGTGTGTGTTCAAACACACAAACATTTTTATTTGAATAAAAGAAGTTCGTTTTTGTTTGCAAATTTTACATTGTGAAGTTTTCGAATAATTCATTTACACAGACATGAGAAATTAGGAAATGTGTTTGCGTTTTGTTATGCTAATATGTATTTGAAAACAGTACACATGCATAATTACAGTGCTGGTATGAATTGTTCTATGCATTTCAAACAGCTTTTATCTGTATCAGTGGATTTGTTTTCTAACAGGCAAGCATTGCTGTAATTTTCATCCATGCATTTTTATTTGAAATTTAAATGACAAACACAAAACTCAGAATCTCATCAGCTCTGTCCCTGTCATTTTTCTAAACCAAACACTGTAGCTATAAACATGAGGTTATTGTGACCTGAAAACACCTTGACATAATAAAATAAGCTCAATGTTGGAAGAAATAGTCATTTGTATGTAATTTAAATTATAGTGTATTTAAAATGATTACATTTGACATTTTGTGTTAATGTATTTGTGTTTATACCCAGCTGACAAAAATATGTTCTAAAAACATTATTTCTGAGCATTCTACAAATTTTCAAAGTGTCAGTTTTTTACATGGATGTTAAGAGAACATTCTATTTTTATAATGTATCATTTTTACAATCATGGAATTGTTATTTTTGAATATTCTTTGAACGTGAAACAAATAGTAACATTTGTTTCAAGTTTAACAAATGTCCAACTAAAGCATTTCAGAAAAAAAAAAAAAAAAAAAACATTTATTAATAACTTTTTGTTAAGAACCTTGCCAGATCATTCAGAGAATGTTCACTGTTACCTGGAAAAGATATTTCCTTACAGCCAATGTGAAACCTTTTTTACAAGCTGTTTTACCTCTACATTGATGCGTTTCTGTCAATAAGTGAAGAAAAATGTATGGCAGGGATTGATTTTATCATTTTGGAATTGATTATATGGGCGTTGCACACCAGAATGGATCCGGATGAGATACTAATCCTGAACTATTGCACTAGAGGACGGAATCAATCATATGTAGCATTTATTATGGCCATTACTAATGGAGTTCATCATTTGAGACGTGACCGATGTCACACTGCACTCGTGCGCACGTGAAAACCATCACGTTATGAACTCTCACAATGTCCCTTTACCTGGAGTTGAGCGCACAAACACGTAACTGTACACGTCATATGCTCTTTATTCTAATGAGAACAGAGACGCAGAAGTCCTTCACCCCACTGAGGGTCAAAAGGTCACTGCATTCACAGAGCAAAAGTAACATCTTCTGTCTTTCAGTGCTTTGAGGATATACGTTATAGACATGAAATTTAAGTGGTATTTCACATCTGTCTTCCTTTTGTTTGTGACGTACGTGACTTTTGACATCATCATCAAAGAGAGAGCCGCCATCCCCAAATCCAAGGGGAACAGATAAGTAGATGTTTTAGTGTGGACATCATTCAAACAGACACTTTAGATGAAGTGAGACTTTAGATGAAATATGACTATTTATGAAATACTGTAAAAACAAATAAGTGCTATATATATCACAGCACTATAGCACTTACACATTTTTTTACTACAAGACCCGGAAACCAGTTGTCCTTTCAGCAAGTCTGGTTCCGGCTTTAACAATTCTGTATTTTTTTAAGCCAGAACAAGTTAGCATGATAGCCACTTCCAGCTCTGGATTAAACACTTATGTATTTTTGTAGAACAAAACATGAAAATGAGTTAGCATGTTAGGTTCTGGTATTAGCACTTCCATACTTTTGTAGACCAAAATACAGAAACAAGTTAGCATGTTAGCCATTTCCAATTCCGGTATTAGCACTTCCCTGTTTATTTAGGCCAAAACACAGACACAAATTAGCAAGTTAGCACTTTCAACTCCAGTTTTAGCACTTCTATATTTTTGTCGGGCAAAACCTGGAAACAAGTTAGCATGTTAGTACCTCCGTTGCCAGTTTTAGCACTTCCATACTTTTACAGACTAAAACATAGCAAGTTCAAGCAATTCCGGTTTTAGCAATTTCATCCTTAACAGCTGGTTCGGTAACACTTTATTTTGATAGTCCACTTTAGACATTCTACTAACAGTAATTAACTTTGCAACTACGTCAACTAGTCATTAGAGTATTAATAGACTGTCTGCTTACCCTGGTGAAAAAACCAGCATATGCTGGTAGGTATGTTTTGATGCTGGAATGCTGGTTAGGTAGGTTTTGATGCTGGTTTGAGCTGGTCCTTCGCTGGTTTATGCTGGTCCTTAGCTGGTTTAAGCTGGTCCTTTGCTGGTTTTTGCTGGTCATGTTGCTGGTCAAGGACCAGCATAAACCAGCTAAGGACCAGCATAAACCAGCAAAGGACCAGCTTAAACCAGCATCAAAACCTACCTAACCAGCATCCCAGCATCAAAACATACCTACCATGCTGGTTTTTTCACCAGGGTAATATCTTCTAACACCCTTCTAAACTTTGCAAGTATATGTCAACTTATTCTACTAACCCTAAACCTAACCTAACAGTCTGCTCTGAGAGTCAGTAGATATGTAGTTGCAAATTAATGAGAACTGGTTGACATGTAGTTGCAAAGTTACTTATAGTTAGTAGAATGTCTAAAGTGGACTATCAAAATAAAGTCAGCAAGTTAGCACTTTCAATTCTGGGTTTTGCACTTCTATGTTTTTGTAGGCCAAATCCTGGAAACAAGTTAGCATGTTAGCACTTCCATTTCCAGGTTAATACTTTCATCCTTAACAGCTGGTTCTTAACAGCTGGTTTAGCACTTCTATGTTTTTGTAGAACAAAACCTGGAAACTATTGAGCATCCCTGGTGACAAAACCAGCATATGCTAGTAGGTATGTTTTGATGCTGGTTAGGTATGTTTTGATGCTGGTTTAAGCTGGTCTTTATCTGGTTCATGCTGGTCATTTGCTGGTTTAAGCTGGTCATTTGCAGGTTTATGCTGGTCATGTTGTTGTTTTTTTCACCAGGGATATTAGCACTTCCAGTTACAGTTTTAACACTTCCATACATTTGTAGACCAAAATATGGAAAGAAGCTAGCATCTTAGCCACTTCCAGTTCCATAATTACCAATTCCTGATTTATGTAAGCCAAAACCCAAAAACAAGTTAGCAACCCTGCTTAAAAACAGCTAAACCCAGCTTAGGCTGGTTTGTTTTGTCTTAGCTGGTTTAAGCTGGAAGTAGCTGGTTTTTGCTGGTCTCCCAGCCTGGCTAGTCTGGACAGGCTGGTTTTAGCTGGTTGTTCCAGCTGGTCTCCCAGCCTGACCAGCTAAGACCAATCTGGAAGTGGCCAAAACCCATCTAAAACCAGCCTGCTGACCAGCTATGACCTGATAAGACCAGCCTGGATGACCAGTTAAAGCCAGCCAACCTTAGACTGGTTTTAGCTATTTTGTCAGCAGGGAAGTTAGTATTTTCAACTCTGGATTTAGCACTTCTATATTTTTGTAGGCCAAAACCTGGAAACGAGTTAGCATGTTAGCACCTCCATTTCCAGGTTTAGCACTTTCATACTTTTACAGACCAAAACATGGAAAGAAGTTAGCATTTTAGCCAACTCTGGTTCTAGTATTAACACTTCTGTATTTATGTAGGCCAAAACCCGGAAACAAGTTAGCAAGTTAGCACTTTCAATTCTGGGTTTAGCACTTCTATATTTTTGTAGGCCAAAACCAGGAAACGAGTTAGCATGTTAGCACTTCCATTTCCAGGTTAACACTTTCATCCTTAACAGCTTGTTCGGATTTTAGCAATTTGAAACTATCGAGTATGTTAACACTTCCAGTTACAGTTTTAACACTTCCACACATTTGTAGACCAAAACATGGAAAGAAGCTAGCATCTTAGCCACTTCCGGTTCCAGTGTTAGCAATTACCAATTTATACAGGCCAAAACCCAGAAACAAGTTAGCAAGTTAGCATTTTTTAGCAGTTGTGTATTTTTGTAGGCCAAATCCTGGAAAGAAGCTAGCATACGTTTAGTTTTTGATTTCTGCTGATTAGATTTAGGCTTTTTTCACTCATTGTTTGTTATCTGCACTGCACTGCACTGACAAAGAAAATAAGGGGATTTGCCCAAAATAGTAGTAATAAACAGTAAGATATAATAAAAAAAATATGACAGACACAACGTACCTTCTGGGCTTCAAAGGCCTCACGGAGCTTCAGGTAGTTAGTTAAAGCTCTCATTGCGATTGGTAGCTTGCCAATGACCTTCAGATCGATGGGGCGTCTGTGTGCTGCAGTGATAAAGGTGTTCATCCACCAGTATGTGCTTTTGGACAGCAGGTTCACGAACGGCTGCAGGAACCGAACTCCCAGGTCCTGTAAATCCTCTGGGGGCTTCACTTCAGTGGGGTGTGCAAAACACATATAGCGCTGTTAAAAAAAAGAGAAAAGACTGTCATAAAATTGTACATGAAAGAAAAATCAATATTTCTAATCTCAACTTTGAAGAACAGAATTTAAAAACAATTAATTTCCTCTCATAAATCTCACAACATCAGATAGTTTAATGACAAAATAGAAAGGCAAACTATTTCTAGACTGTGAAACTTAATGGCTTCAGGCATTCTATAAATATTCTAGAAAGTTTAATTTAGTAAGTGAAGAGTTTAATTAACTAATTGTTCCAAGCATGCTTCATATCTAACTAGTTCACACTGTTACGAAAGTAAATTTGTTTGCTCAAAAATATTATATTATATTATATTATATTATATTATATTATATTATATTATATTATATTATATCAAGCATGCTTCATATCTAACTAGTTCACAATGTTACAAAAGTAAATTTGTTTGCTCAAAAATGTTTATATTATATTATATTATATATTCAGTTATGCTTCACATTCACACATGAATATGCAAACAGTGTAGTGCAGAGTTTTAATACATTTTAATTAATTTTTCTTTTTCATTTCAGTAACTGTCCTGTGATAGCTCAAAATTAGTACGGAGATATTGCACAGAAACATCCTCTATTGGAACATGCGATCCATTTTAAGTCAAAATCATAACAGCTCTCTGCACCACAACACTGCAATTAATATGAGATGCATTGCTATAATTAAACCAGTCATATTTACGTCCACACAACTTCAGTCTAATGGCTTCAGATAGCTTTGAAAATGGTGCACAAGTTGCAGTGACCAGTCATTTTTAGAAGCTCATAAGCACTCGTTTCCATTTACTTTTACTGGATGGAAAAGAGCAGCTTGGACATTCTATTGAATATCTCTTTTTATGTTTTACAGAGAAGAAACATCATCAGGATTTGAAACAACATGTTGGAGAGAATATACTCTGTATTCAGAAAGATCAGAAATTTAGAATCCAGACTAAAGATTGGATCAAATTCAGAACATCCCGAATTCCCTGCAGTCTGTCAGCAGACGTGATATGAATTTTGTATTTTGAGACTGCAATATATAACAAGACAATCACAGCCAGAGGCTGAAGAATAAAATAAATCAAAATGGAGAATGGAGAATCAATGGCCAGGAATACAAATCACGAAAACACAATAATTTACCCTCCTCAGGATGACGTTGATTTCCACGGCCAACAGCAGGCCATATAGCAGGGTCAGTAAGCCTGTGATCCCGAAGCGCAGCTGTCTCAGCCCGATGCCGTGCTCTGTGTACTTGGCAAACTTGATCGTTTTAGAGACAAACGCCAGAACCCAGTAAATGAGCAAAGCTGTGAAAGAAAAATAAATACAATGATATATGACATCACATTCTCAACACACGTTTGTACTAAAGGCATCGGTCTCTGCAGGTTTTGCACAGCAGGCGAAACTCTAAAATGGCCTCTCACTCCAGATGTTCAGAGATAGGATGATAAATACGGTTAGAGTCTCTTTAAAACGTCCTGCCGTCCTCAAAAATATTTTAGCTGATAAATGTGATTACAGGGCTGTGACTTCAATCTCTAGTCTGATTTGAGGTCGTTGTAACAAACAATTTTATTCCGGAAATAAAACTGTAGTTGAAAAATAGCATTGCGCCATCAAGGGTCATTAGTCTGTAGCACTGCAATGCAGTCATTTTTTAAAAATAAGGGAACTGTACGAATGTAGCAGAAACAATTCAATTATTATTTCAAAGGATGCATACTTATTATTAAAATTGCTGTAATTCCCATATTGGGAAAAATGCTGCTTTGCATCACTCTTTAGAAAGTGATCTGCATATGCACATAACAAAAAACTAAGTTCTTAAAGGGATAGTTCACCCAAAAATGAAAATCACTCCATGATTTACTCACCCTCTAGTCATTCTAGGTGTATGTGACTTTCTTCTTTCAGACGAATAGAATTAGAGTTATATTAAGAAAATATCCTGGCTCTTTTAAGCTTTATAATGGAAGTGAATGGCTGTTGAGATTTTGAAGCCCAATAAAGTGCATCCATCCATCATAAAAAGTGCTCCACACTTGTGCTCTGGTGGGTTAATAAAGGCCTCCTGAAGCAAACTGATGCATTTTTTAAGAAAAATATCAATATTTAAAGTTAACGCACGCACACCGTGTACATGCACCCGGAGCAGTGGGCAGCCATTTTTTATTATTGTATAAAAAGTCATCTCTAGCCTCCACTGGAATGCCACTCTCTCGTGAACACGCATAGGACAGTTAGCGGAAGAGAGATTCTAGAGATTCCGGTTTATACGTTTTTAAATATGGATTTTTTTTTTTTTTACACTAATGCATCGATTCATTTCAGAAGGCCTTTATTAACCCCCCGGAGCCACCCTGGAGCACTTTTTATGATGGATGGATGCACTTTATTTTGCTTCAAAATCTCGACACCCATTGACTGCCGTTTTTTTTAATAAAACTCAGATTGTATTCGTCTGAAAGAAGAAAGCCATATACACCTAGGTGGGCTTGAAGGTGAGTAAATCATGGAGTAATATTCATTTTTGAGTGAACTATTTCTTTAATAAGCAAAAAACACTATAAAGTCAAAACGCACTCATCAGTAGTTTGGGGAAGTTGGAGGTCTCTATGTTGTGGTAGTAGACGATTGATGTGATGGCAGCCATGAAGGCCAAACATGATGGCATATAGAGGTGCAAGTGGACCGACTGATTAAACCTGAGAAAGAGACAGAAAGAAACTATATTAGAAATGGAACAACCATTCCGGATAAAAATTAAATAAAATAATTCAATAAGAAATAATAGAATTTATTTTCCATTATTCATCTTCAAGATTATCATTTATACATAATTAATGAATTAATTAGATACTTTTATTTCACATGGACACATTAAACTGATCAAAAGTGAGAGCAAAAACATTTATAATGTAACAAAAATACTCTCCAACATTCCATCTCCAACATTGATAATAATAAGAAATGTTTTTGCAAGGATGCTGAAAATTCAGCTTTGCATCACAGGAATGAATTTCCTTTTACAATATATTTACATAGAAAACGGTTATTTTAACTTATTTTAAATGTAATATTAATGTAATATTTTACAGTACTATATATATATATATATATATATTTTTTTTTTTTAATATATATATATACAGTACTGTGCAAAAGTTTTAGGCCACTAGTATTTTCACCAACTGTAGTGTGTCAGTAAAAAATATTGGTTTACATTTCCAAACATTCTGTTCACCATTAATTGTAATAATCTATTGAGATTTTTGTTTGCACAAGGAGTCTGACAACAGCCTGTGCTCCACACAAAAATCTCACTGGATTATTACAATTAATGGCAAAATGAATGTTTAGAAATGTAAACTGATATTTCCTACTGATACACTACTACAGCAAAAGACTGACTTTAAGTGACTTTAAACCATTTTTTAGCTGATGAAAATACTAGTGGCCTAAGACTTTTGCACAGTTCTTTATATACTGTATATATATATATATATATTTTTATTATTATTATTTTATTTTATTTTTTTCAGAATTTTTGTGTATTTGAACCCTTTCCAACAATCAACAATGACTGTATGATTTTGAGATCCATCTTTTTACACCGGGGACAACTGAGGGACTCATATGCAACTATTACAGAAGGTCCAAACACTCACTGATGCTTCAGAAGGACAATTTATGCATTAAGAGCCAGAGGTGAAAACCTTTTGAATTTGAAGATCATGGTTAATTTAACTTATTTTGTCTTTCGGGAAACATGTAAGTATCTCTTGTAGCTTCTGAAGGGCAGTACTACATGAAAAAAAAAAAGATATTCAGGCAAAGTAAGAAAAACTTACACATCTGCATTTTGTTCAAAAGTTTTCACCCTCTGGCTCTTAATGCATCATTTTTCCTTCTGGAGCATCACTGAGCATTTGAACTTTCGGTAATAGTTGCATATGAGTCCCTCAGTTGTCCTCAGTGTGAAAAGATGGATCTCAAAATCATACAGTCATTGTTGGTAAGGGTTCAAGTACACAAAAATCCTGAAAAACCAAAGAATTTGTGGGACCTAATTTTTCTGAAGAACAGCAGGAAGTTTAACTGTTTAGGACAAACAAGGGACTCATAAACAACTATCACTAAACAAAAAAACAAACAAACAAAAAACACACACCTGTGGATCATTCAGGTAACAACACAGTATTAAGAATCAAGTGTATGTAAACTTTTGAACAGGGTAATTTTTATAAATTCAACTATTATTTTCTCTTTTGTACCATATGTAAACGTCTTTTATGTGAAATATCTTATTCAGATCAGTAGTAATAAAAAATACACTTTTTTAATTTACATTGCATTTTGCATGATCCCTTTTATTTTGGTAAAATAATTAACATTTTGCAGATTCTGCAAGTTGTTTGCACATTTTTGACTTCATCTATCTATCTATCTATCTATCTATCTATATATATATATATATATACACACACACACACACACACATGTTGGGTTTACATGTTTTATGGGGACATTCCATAGGCGTAATGGTTTTTATACTGTACAAACCGTATTTTCTATCGCCCTACACCTACCCTACAACTAAACCTAGCCCTCACAGGAGACTGTGCACACTTTTACTTTCTGAAAAAAAGTCATTGTGCATGATTTATAAGCCTGTTTCCTCATGGGGCCCTCACAAATGTCCCCACAAGGTCAAAATTTACTGGTATTACTATCCTTGTGGGGACATTTGGTCCCCATAACGTGATGAATACCAGGTGCACACACACACACATACACACAGTATATTGTTAAGACAAAAAATCCTAATAAAATATATCGGAATTTATTTTATAGGGTCAAATATGCCCTAGGCAGGTTCTTAACAGGTTTCATGGGGTTTCACACAGACTGACAGACAGACAGATAAATCGATGCATAAATCTCACCCGTCGGATACAATGCCCTCGGCTATTTCGCAGACGATGATGAAGAGCAGGATGAAGGTGAGGATCCAGCGGAGGTTGTGTCCAGGGAAGTGCAGCCAAGTGCTGTGATGGATGTGCACCTTGGAGCTCTGGCTCCCCCAACCTACAGTATAGTGATTAAAAATTACATTGCTTGCAGCAACATAATTCTTTCTGACAGGAAGTCATGTAAACTATCCTTGAGAAATAAATTGTTTGTCCATATATCATCATCCTTAGTAAAAATGCATCACATATAGACATTAGGCAGGTGCTTTTATGCAAACTAAGAAATTGTAACTTGTTATATGGGCAAATATAAAATGTTTCAATGAAAAAAGTGTCGCAAAATCGATGTCCTTTTCATAACACTAGGACAGATTTTGCTCTTGATATCCTAAAGAACCGGATATTAGGTATATAAAGATGCTGATTCAAAACAAACAGCAACATGTATTGCATATTAAAACTGATGTAGGCATTTTATGCATTCTGTTCCCTACAAAAATGTCCATTTGAGATGGGATTTGAAAGCATGATAGTAGTTGGTTCAGGTTAGTTCACTGTGACATTAGTGGGATTGTTTACCGGTGCTCTGACTCTTCTGGTATGGCGAATCGAATGGTGTTCTTCTTGTAACTGGACTCTCTGACAGTATGATGGCTTCAGCTGTACATTCCACCACTAAGGTCACATTGGTTTGTCTAAAATAAAAATGTTTCCCACAGTGGCTTGACAAACTCCTATCCTGGCCTCCCTGTGTGGTTTACCAAACGATATTTGTGGCAAATGCCTACTTGAGCGCAGATCAATTATGCAGTGTTTATCTTCGTAATGAATGAGCCAAATGTTCAAAAATGAATTTCAAAGAGCTCATTAATCATTTCCTGTCTGTTTCTCTGATCTTTTCACAAACAAAACACCAATATAAATGATGTAGTACACCTTCAAAAGTAAGTATACAGAAACCTGCATATCATGTCTATCTAATCTATCTATCCATCTATCTAGCCATCCATCCATTCGCCTGTCTGTCTATCCATCTACCCTTCCGTATGTCTATCCACTCTTCTATCTGTGAACATCTGTCTATCCAACCATCTGTCCATCTATCTGTCTGTGTCCAACTGTCTATCAATCTGCCTGTCTGTCCATCCATCTGTCTATCTATTTGTCTGTGTCCATTTGTCTATCCAACTGTCTGTCTATTCAATTGTCTATCCATCCATCCATCTAGCCACAGATCAATCTATCTGTATTTCTGTCTATCCAACTGTCTATCCATTCGTCTGTCTATCCACCTGTCTTTCTGTATATACCATCCAACTGTCTAGCTGCAGGTCAATCTATCTGTCCATCTGTCTATCCACCTGTCTGTCTGTCTATACTATCTATCTATCTATCTGTTTATCTGTATGTCTGTCTACTCGTCCGTCTATTCACCTGTCTGTCTGTTTATCCCACTGTCTATCTGCCTGTCTATCCAATCCGTCTATCCGTTCATCTGTCTATCCAACTGTCTGTCTCATCCATCCATCCATCCATCCATCCATCCATCTATTCGCTGTCTATCCATGCATCCTTCGATCTGTCTATCTGTCTATCTGTCCATCTGTCTATCCAACTGTCTGTCTATCTGCCTGTCTATCCATCCATCCATCTGTCTATCCTGTCTATCTTCTTGTCTGCTTGTCCATCCGTCTGTTTATCCAACTGTCTATCCATTCATCTGCCTATCCGCACATCCATCTGTCTGTCTATCCACCTGTCTATCCATCATCCATCCATTCATCTGTCTATCCACATGTCTATCTATCCATGTATCCTTCCGTCTGTCTATCTGCCTGTGTATCCATCCATCCATCTATCTGGCCATCTATCTATCTATCTATCCACCTGTCTATCTATCTAGCTATTTAACTGTATATCTGACAGTCTATCTATCATTCTATCCATCATCCGTCTTTCTGTCCGACTGTCTATGCCTCTGCTGTCTACCATCCGTCTTTCCGTTTGTCTATCAGAGATCGACGAAATAGATAAATACACAGACAGATGGATGGATAGACAGATAGTGTCTCCTTCCTATCCTTCCTGTCTATCCGCCAACCTGTCTGTGTATCTATCTAGTTTGTCTATCTCTGTCTGTCTGTACACCTGCCCGTCTATGTATCTATTTAGTCCATTTGCCTATCTATCCATCTATCCTTCATCTACCTGTCTATCTATCTTTCTGTCTACCATAATTCAACTTACAGTTCATAGTAAACTCACAGCGTGTTCAGTCACTCCAGCCATTTAGTATTGTGACACAAGCGTGCACTAGTTCTCACCTGTCTTTGACACTCACCGATGAAGAGGATAGGAAAAGTGATGAAAAGCAGGAAGACATGCGGCACCACCGTGAGGGCGTCCAGGAAGCAGCCGTTGTTGAGGACACCAGCGTCCACGTTGTACGCGGCCGAGTTGTTGTCGTTGCCGCAGAACGCCAAGGACATGGTGGTATCGGGTCTCTGAGGTGTTCCGGTAAAAGGAAGACCCAAACAGGAGGAAAAAAGAGGACAAGAAAGGGGTAAAAAGCTAGAAGAGACCCTCTCAGAGCATAATTTGTCCACAGAGGAGCCGTTACATCCTTGCTGTAGGTGGAGGATATCAGCAGAAGTGAATCACTGCACAGGTAGAGCACAAGAGCGGCTCCGCTTCTGCATGGGATGAGCACATCCAAACAGCTTCTCTCCGACAGGGGGACGCCTGCATCGGATTCCACCGGCAAAGCCACAGCTCACGGGCATGCTTTTAATAACTGCCTCAGCTTAATGCCATCAAAAACCAAAAAGCATCTCCATTCGTGCGCAAACACATGCATGTGTGCTCGGGATGCGATCTGGCCGTGCTGCGGTGATCAAGAGCTCAGAGTTGACCTTGTGGGAGGATAGCTGTATGGCGGAGTGTGTGCATGAGAGTGTGATGAGGGGAAAGAGAAGGAGGGAGAGAGAGACAGCATGATGGAAGACAGAGAGAGAGGAGCAGGAGGGAGGGGGGAGATAGCAGGAGAGGAGAGAATTGCATTGCGGGCGGCATTGAAAAACCAGCACGCACGTCACAGTGTGGTACACGCCTGGCATGAGACATCAAACATATACATGAGCGGTGAACTGACTCACAGTAAACAAAGATTGATCTGGTTGGAGTGTCAGGAAATTCAAAAGCCAAAGCAAACTTACAGTAGCTGAAGGACGAAAGGCTTTGTAACGAGGTCACACAGAAATAGTGGTTTACTAATATAGGTTGTTTAATGATGATGATATCTAGAAAACAGTGTGGCTAATAAAGTGTCAATATATAACAGTTTAGGGAGAATAAATTAAATTCATATTATTAATATTTACTAAAAATTAAAATTTGGAACAGAAATTGTATTATCTATCCACCTTTTTTCTTCAATGCGGAAGTAAGCCTGTAAGCAACTTATGATAATACATTAAAATAATATGGCAAGACACACCAATTTGCAATATCAAGCAGCAAAATGAGCTGTTCTGTGCAGCTAAAAATAGCTGGATGTGGATGAGACCCAAAGCCAGACCCATAAAATTTACAAATGGCCACGCCCATTCTTATGGGAAGAAAAGGTGGATAATCTGTCAGCAGATTTTGGAACCTTCAAAACAAACAAAAACAACAACAAAAAAACACAATAAGAATAAAGCAAAAAACTGACAAATGAAAACAAATAAAAAAAAACAGAAGAACAAAACACCAAAAATTGAAACAAAACAGAAATAGGAAAACAAAAAAGCAAATAAAAACAAAAAATGAAAAAAAAAAAACAACTAAAAAAAACAAAAACAAACACAAAACAAATGAGACCAAATAAAAGTAAAAGAACACAAAACAAGTGAAAATAAAACAAAAATCAAAAACAAACAAAAATAAAAAAACAGAGAGAAATCACGTAAATGAAAAAAAATCAAAAACAGAAAAACAAACAAAACAAATACAAAAAATAAAAAATGGTGAAAAGAAAAAATGAAAACAAAACAGAAAAGCAAAAACAGAGTTGTTTAATTTATATCAGACTATAAGACTATCACTACTACTAATTAAACTATTAGAAAACAAAACAAATGAGACCAAATAAAAGGGAAATAAAATGAAACAAAAACAGAAAAATAAATCAAACCAAAAACTAATGAAAACAAAACAAAACAAAACAAAACAAGACCACTACAAAAAAAAAAGAAAAACAAAAACAAAAACAGACAGAAAACAAATGAAAACAAATAAAAAACTGAAAAACAAAAACAAAACACAACAAATAGAAAGAGAAGAACTGGTGAAAACAAAAAAATGAAACAAAACAGAAATGCAAACAAAAACAGAGATGTTCAATTTATATTGGATTGGACTATCAGACTATCACTACTACTAACCAAACTACTAGAAAACCAAACACAAAACAAATGAGACCAAATAAAAGAAATAAACAAACAAAACAAAACAAAACAAAAAAACACAAAACAAATGAAAATAAAACAAAAAATGAAAACAAACAAAAAATGAAAAAACAAAAATAGACAGAAAACCTAATTAAAAACAGAACAAAACAAACAAAGCAAAAAATGATGAAAACAAAAAATTAAAACAAAACAGAAAAGGCAAACAAAACAGAGTTGTTCAATTTATATTGGATCGGACTTTCAGACTATCACTACTACTACTCTACACACATAAGTGGCTAAAATTACAAATATAAGGCTATGTCAGAATTTCTGTCTCAACCAAAGGGTGCACTTTGAAGAATTACACCTTTCTGTGTCTAGACAGGCTACCTGACCCATGCTGATACTAGATCTAGAGTGTATACGAACTGCAATCCATTCTCAAAAAACTAAAACAACCGAGTGTGCTGCGATAACCTTTTGACGTAGTGGTGAGAAGATAAGGTTGATGTATCACTCAGAGGTGTTAAGGAAGGTACAGACAGGTGTGGTGTGTTATAGATGTGCTATTTCAGAAAGGCAAAGTGCGAATTCACTCTCCTGCCTTCCAATAGAAACACGTGCATGCAAGCACGTCACAGTCCATTAAGAGAATGAATAAGGTGATCATCTGCAACCTGATTGAATGCTCTAGGAGCAGCAGATGCAGCAGAGCAACACTGCCACTTTATCACACTGTAATTCAATTCTCCCCAAAAAGCGTTTCCAGAAGATTAAATGAGTAGCATGACCCTATAATCTGCACTACAGGGCAGGTCAGATCAAAAGAGGGCCTAGAGATGTATCATTTCAGTCAATATATAATGTATTGGTATGTATTGTATTGTACTGTAGTTCTAGTTCCCATCAAGTGTCTTTAATAATCGCCTAGATTGAAGCTCCTTGTCATCAAATCTCTTTGTAGAGCTTTCATACACTCACACATCTTATGCAAACACAACAAAAGAGAAATGATTTCTGTGGAACGCTGGCTGTAGTATATCGATTTTTTGATCTTTTGGGCTTCACCCCATTGAAACAAGAGGATCCATTCTAAAACAACCGCGCATGCGCAGCATCTCCGTTCACTGAATTATATCGCATCTTGTCACAACCCTCTTAAAAAAGCGTTAAAATGGTAACGACGTCGACATTTACAATAAAACGACATTAGCTTTACATGTTTGTCACAGAAAACGCTTCACAAAAAGTTAAATCATCTTTATTTGATGTAGCTGCGAGTGTTGTACTGGAAAACGCGCGTATGGTTTTCCTAACAACTTCCTCACAGGAAAATCGAGTCGAAACGCAAAAAATAATATAAATATACACAATTACACACATAACGTAATGTTTGAAGGTTAATTAAAGGCTAACATGCAGGTAAAAGTCTACTATCATAAACTAATAGTCCTATTAATTAAAATAGCATACCGGTCTGTAGCGTGTGATCATCATCCTGAAATTCCAGTTGTTCCCAAAACCGCGACCTCATAAGATGATTCTCAGTCCAGTCCAGAGACCTCGCTGTTCAAAATAAGCGCCTAACTCACACGGGAATAGGTTAAGAATAAAACATAACTGACATTTCTCCGTGTCTTTGCCATAGGGTCCGAGTTTCTCCTCGGAGGAACTAACCAAGGTGCTGAAAGAAGCCGTTACAGAATCCGACAGTTTCAAATTCCCAAACATCGATTTGAAAGTTGGTCGAGGAATCCAGTTCATCCAGTTGTCACGTACACAAGCGCGACATGAGCGATCAATCACTGACGCAACAGAACAATGCGACTACGGCCAATCAATCACAGAATAAAAAAATACCGTAACCGATATGCCACTGCTATTGATTTTACAACGTACAACTGCGTTTAATGATAAACCAAGAGCATGAATTTATAATACAGTTTCCAATAAATGTAATCACTTTGGCTGGAATACATATTGTGTCGAGGCTGACATTAAAAGGACATAAAATACTGCCTTCCTACATGAAAGTGACCCACTAATCATTCGCTGAGCGTATATGGGCCAAATTCGACAGGTGCTGAAGATACTGCTTGTGAAAACTAGCCAATCAGGACGTCAGCTGAGAATATCGTCATCACAGCACAACATACCGCCTCCTGATGTCTCAAAACAAAGAGCTCAATTGATATACCATATCAGAAATCATACAAACATAAAACATACACATGTTAATGTTAACGCATGTGTGTTGCTTAGCAAACAACAACAACAAATATGTGGCCTAAAAAGTAAATTATGTATTTCTAAATCACAAATGCTTAATTTATAGCTAATGATGTGAATAATTGCATTTGCTAAAGGCCTATACACTACATATCTGAAAATTGCTAGGTCTACTAAGGAATGTCACTTCTAAAAATAAATATAATAAAAGTGACAAAAATAGGTTATAACAATAAGATTAGCCTGATAAGATTTTAAATAAGGACTGGTGTATCTCACATCCACGTATGAGGGAGAAGAAAAAGGTTTCACATTTAAAAAGGGAAAGGAATTTAACAGCAAAGATTCAAATTAGCAGGTTGCTATATATGAAACCTATAAATAAGCATGAAAAAGTATACGTCACTGGACTGGTTCACAGAATGTGAAAAAAGACATGGTGAAAATATGCTTTAAGGCACAATTACTATCTGCTGCGACCAGGAGGCCGTTACTGGTAGTGCAAGAACATGCACCTTCAAGCACAAAATATTGCTTATGCATCTGCATATCTGCCCAAACGGTTTCAATATTTTTGTCTCATGGTTTTCTGCTATGCTAGTGTTTCCACGCACAATACAGACAGACATTTATAACAACGTTGTCATGATTTGGTGATGTGTACAGGTCTTATTAAACAAAAGTGCATTTCCCAAAAAGCGTTATGGTCAAGTTCCGTCGTTACCAACATGCCAACATTTCACGTTTTGGTTTTTCATTAATGGTTCATTGATTCACTTGAGCAAATAAGCAAGCGTGTTGTACAATCTTTATATTTAATATATGCATATTGTCCATACCAAACATACACAATTTCCATTAGAACTACGTCTTCAGTTTGTTAAAAAAAAAACAAAAAACAAAAAAAAAACGCCGTTTTTAAGGATGCGTGCACATTTATCTCCAAAAACTCCATGGAGTGGTTTTCACAGACGTGCACATCATGTTTTAAGTGTTTTCCGTTTATGATGCCTCGCGGGCACATATTACCAGGCAGCGGGCTTCAGTTGCTTAGAGAAGTGTCTCAGGATCCGTCATTTCGGTGTGCTGCATTTATTCTGCTGTGCCAGTTGCGTCTGGCTTATAAAAATAAGTGATATTTTTTTAAAGATGTTAAGTCTCATTTTTTCAAATGCACCCTTTTCGTGAACACAAACGCTCCCCGTGACAATTAAATCAAAGAAGAGGAGATGACACATCCTGACAAGCACCTCTACCTTGTGTCTCATATTATCAATCACAGCCAATTAGCAGCGTCAGAAGGCGGGTGCTTGCATTCTGAATTTTCAGAAATTATTATTTCAAGAAATGTAAAGCACTTTGGCTCGTTTATGTGTCTCGTGTTCTGTGAGAGTATGGATGAAGGAGAGTGTATATCTGTGTTTTTCTTAATGTCTGAATGCGTTTCTTCATTTGCGCACATTGTTTTGAACTATACTGTTTAGCTGTGTGTTGCGCCATTATTTTATTTAAAAAGTTAATAATTTTATTCTATCGACAATATTTTTGTCTAGTATATATATTTTTTTATTAGATCAGACAACATTTTAAGCTGTCATATTGTCTTGTTACAACGTTTTTGTTGTTGTTTTGTTTTTTATTGAACAGAATGTCAACACATTTAAGAAAATTTAATTACAACAAATACAAAATAATTTCAAATGCTAGGGGGAGATATAAACAGAATCATAGGATTACATTAAAAAACGCATAAGCTTGCACCATTCAAACAGCTTTTTTTTTTTTCTTTGAGGGCAATATGGACTCAGTATAATGACTCACTTCCTTTTTAAATGCCATAAAACATGGATGTTTTTCCTGAAAACTTACATTAGTCATGTTACAACTTGCTCCTCAGATGTTACAATGTACCCCAGCTATAGGGCATGTTGTCATATTTCACTTCCATTCTTTTGACCTGAAACGTATACACTTAAATTATGAAACAAAGCGACATATTTGTACTAGACGTGTGTGAAATTAATGAGGATGAAAAAATAAATTATACCCTGAAGCCCATATGGATTTACGTAAACTGAGAAAGGAAAACAGTGTTAGGTTTTGCCCCACACTCCCCTACATGTTTTTTTTTTTGTTTTTTTAATCAATTTATTTAAACAAGCATGTTCAGCACAGTACAAACACACATACAAAAAGTCACAACAACCGATGACCCCTCCGAGTTTTGGATTTTTAAATTCAATTTTCAAAAGACTATATAACGGTGTATAATATTAGAAAAATTTCACAAATATTGTAGAATCTCAGAACAAAAGGTAACATCTTTGTACCTTATTTATGCAAAATGATACATATTAGCTTCTTGAAGGTACATATTAGTACTTTAAAAGTACATAGTCCCTAAAGTGAACATACAAAATTAGGTACACAATAGTGTCTTAAAACTGGCCCCTTTTTGGTGAATTTCACCATTTTGAAGCCAAAATATGTTGTTTCAGAAAATGTTAATTTATCAACATCAGATGTATAACATCATGTCAAATATTTATCATAAATATGATATAACTGTCACTCACTTGATCACCAATGGAAAACACTTGAATAAAAATAATTTTATTTCAGATATCAGACATCTAACTATTAAATGCACTTCTACTGTTTCTATACTAACAGAACCTGCTGAAAATGAAAGTCAAAATTCCAAACAGTATTTTTTCCTCTATCTGAAACTCACTAAAGCCTGCATGACTTTGTTGAACTCATGTGTGCTTCATCACACACATTTTTATATTGCAGTTGACAATGTTGATTCCTACACATTGTGTATTTTTTAAATCACAGATAAAACCACTGACTATTAATTTCTTTAGTAGAGTCACTTTCTTTAGTATTGCAACTGATCACAATTACATATTTAATTTTGACTCACAAAGCCTTTTCCCTCAGACTGTCACATAATGTGGAAGG
Organism: Labeo catla; assembly: GCA_012976165.1. Taxonomy (NCBI): domain Eukaryota; kingdom Metazoa; phylum Chordata; class Actinopteri; order Cypriniformes; family Cyprinidae; genus Labeo; species Labeo catla. The sequence continues at coordinate 586,597 of VONZ01000460.1, forward strand.
AACGGGCAAACGAAGATGACGGTTCAAGATAAAGTCTTTATTATAATCCACAGATAGTTTCCAAACCGGTAAATCCACAGGCTAGGTAGCATACAAACTGACATTGATGTTCACATAGATGAGACCAGACAACAAACACCGAACTGAATGCAGCTTATAAAGACAGGTGATAACGATGAACAATTAAGGCACAGGTGATACAAGGTTAACTAATGATGACTAAACGAGGACAGGAAACAGGAACGACCAAATATGGGCACACGAGGGAGAAACCAACATAAACAGTCCACAGGGGTGTGACACAGATATAGAAGAGTTTGGGTTAAATTAGAGTTACAAATGTGACAGAATTACAAATTACTCATAAAGCACATACTGTATAACCACATTCTACATCCCTAAATCATACCCAACAACTAAACTTAACAACTACCTTCCTAACCATTAATTAGGAATGACTGAGGCCAAAGCCTTAGTAGTTAGTTATAGCAAGAACTGGACCTTAAAATAAAATGTGACTGATTGTTTCAAAGCAGCTTCAGTAACAGGAAAGTAACAGAATCAATGATGCAAACTGAAAAAGAGGCAAGTCCAAATTCTGCTAGCGTTTTAGCTTCAGTGAGATCTTTGTTGGTTCAGTTCAGTCACTGCGTGAAGTTAATTTATTATGAAACAAGTTCAATTCTGCTATAAGCAGCTCTCCTGAAGACAGTAGTGTTGTTATTTAACTCGAGTCAGTTCAATAACAGTGTTGATACAATGTTGTAAAACTGTTCATTGACTATTTTTATTTACCTATGGTGGCCATTCCTCTTCTGCAAGTCCTCCTCACTCTTCTCAGTCTCTAAAGAAATTATGTGACTGAAAAGAACATCAAACAACAACAACAACAAACCAGAATGAGACAAGACTCATTATAACGATGAAAGCGGAAGCATTTCAGAAAAAAAGACACCGAGCTGACACCGTTGTACCCTGTGTCTGCAGATCAGCTTGAATTTGTTTGGAATTTAATTGGGCTTCTTTGTCCACCATTCAAACAATCTTTTGTTGTAATTTTTCATTAATTTTGCTCTTCTGTCCACGTCCAGGGAGGTTAGCTACAGTGCCATGGGCTGTAAACCTCTTGATGATATTGCACACAGTGGACACAGGAACATTAAGATCTCTGGAGATGGACTTGTAGTCTTGAGATTGTCCATGTTTTCCCACAGTTCTTTCTCTCAAATTCACAGACAACTCTTTACACTTCTTTCTTTTCTCCATGCTCAGTGTTACACACAATACAAAGGTTGAGTCAACGTTTCTCCATTTTAACTGGTTGTAAGTGTGATTACTATATTGCCCACACCTGTTACTTGCCACAGATGTGTCTAAATACAAGTTACAGGAGCATTACATGCTTGATAAGCAATTATTTCTTACAATTTTGACAAGGTGGCAATCATTTTGTCCAGTCCTTTTTTGAGTTCTGTGTGAAATTTTATCAAGTTTGACTTTTCTTTTCTGTTTTGTGTGTTGTTGCAGTGCAAACAAAAAGAATATGCATGTGAATACCAAAACATTTGCAACTGGAACAATTTTCTGAGATAAGTGTTGCATTTTCTGACAGAATTGCAAGGGTGTCAGTATTTTTGGCCATGACTGTAGCTTACTCCAGAATACCTATTTAATGGCAAACAGTGCTGGGGTAATACATTACAAGTTACTTGAGTTACATAAATGAGTTATACTTTTTTTAAGTAACTAGTGAAGTAATGCATTACTTTTTAATGTACAGAAAATATCGTATTTTTTCATATAAGTATGACCAGTTATTTTATTTTCCCATTTACTGGCTGACATCTTTCCTCTACCCATGTTGAGAGAAATTGTGAGTAAGTGCCATGGTGTTGTGTGCGCTGTGTGAACATGAAATTACTGTAGTTTTAGACTAAATGCCAACATGTATTTACATTACACTTGCACAAAAACAGATTCAGTATTCCTCAAAATGAATAAAAACAGTGAATTGCAAACTATGACACAAACCTGCAATAATTAAATATGTTAAACAACACAAATATCCTTAATGTATTTAATCCCATTTTATTATCCATACTTATAAATAAAAGTAACTTTAGATTAACATAACACTTACGTTTCTTCTTCTTTTTTTTTTTTTTTGTATGTGATTGAGAAGTGAGTTTTTTCCTATTTAAATTTCTTTCTGAGTCTTATTTATTTCACTTTTGGAGTAAAAAGGGTTTTCACATTTGTCAAAAATAAAACTTTTGTATTAAAAACAAACAAGCAAGCCTATATAAGAAAAAGTAACACACAAGTTGTCACGAATCTGGTCGGTGTCCCGCTGTCCGCTCATCACCAGATGTCACTCTCACCCTATCACACACTGACTGTTGCATTACACCCCGGACTACATTATCCATCAGCCACTGCTCCCACCACCTGCGCCCAATCAGGGGCTGTATAAAAGCCCCGGTCTTCCTGTTACACTTTGCCGAGTATTGAATTGTGTTATCATTCATACAAAGCGTTTCTCCGTGTTTCCCCGTGTCTTGTTTTCTGGTTTTGCCTTGTTGTTTTGTTTAGTCTGTCTATCGGAACTTTCGCCTGTCTGACCATTCTCCTGCCTTGCCCATCGGATAACGTATGCCGCTGATCGACCCTCGCCTGTTTATGGACTATTCTTCGTCTTGCTGCCTAAACACCTGTTTGCCACTGTTTGACCCTGCCTGCCTTTCGACCACGTCTTTGCCTCGTTGTATTAATAAAAGTTTGCAAATGGATCCGCTCGTCTCTTGTCCCACTGTTACAGAATACTCGGCCAACAAGGATCCAGCAGCTCAGAATACAGCCGCTCAGATCATGCGTCTTAAACAAGGTGAGCGGTCCATTGAGGAGTACATTTTGGACTTTATGTTAGCTAATCAGACTTTTATGAACGATCTTTGTCTGATGATATTCTTCCATGGAGGGCTTTCTGAACCCTACCGCTCTTCAATGCCACTTTACCAACCCCACTGGACTTTAACACAATACATAGACATTGCTCTTCAGATTTTTGGTTCATCGCTCACTGTGGGTGTCGCGAGGAAGCGACGCGACATCGCAGTAATGCCGGCCGCGCAACCCGCCCGTGTAATGGCGGCCGTGCCGGTGCGCGCTCACAAGATGGCGGCGACGGCGGAGCCCGTTCACAAAATAGCGGCGACTGCGGTGCCCGTTCACAAGATGGCGGTGGCGCCGGCGCGCGCTCACAAGATGGCGGCGAGAACAGAGCTCCGTCACGTCACAGCCGCCATACCAGAGCCATATAAAGTTGCAGCTGCATTTCCTGAGTCAAGTCAGGTTTCCAAGTCAAGTCAAGCTGCAGCTGCTGTCCCGGAGTCAAGTCAAGCTACGGCTGCCGTTCCAGTGTCAAGTCAAGCTACGGTTCTTGTTCCTGTGTCAAGTCAGGTTAAAGCTGTGTTTCCTGTGTCAAGTCAAGTCAGAGCTATCGCCCCTATCTCAAGTCAAGTTACAGCCATCTTTCCTGAGCCACTGCACAAGATGGCTGCCACGCCAGAGCCACTGCACAAGATGGCTGCCACGCCAGAGCCTCTCCACAAGATGGCCGCCATTCCTGAACCTGTGGTCAGCACCCGGACGCCACCTGTGGTCATGATGGCCCACGTGCTGGACTCACCCCTAATGACGGTATGGGCAGCTAAAATGGCGCTCCTTCATGCCGCGGCGGCTACCCCTGGGTCACGTCAAGACACAGAGTCAGGTCGAGACACAGAGTCAGGTCGAGACACAGAGTTAAGTCAAGACACAGAGTCAAGTCAAGACACAGAGTCAAGTCAAGCCAAAGCTGTCGTTCTCTATGAGTCAAGCCAAGACACAGCCGTCGTTCTCCATGAGTCAAGCCAAGTCACAGCTGTTCCCCACGAGTCAAGTCACGTTACAGTTGTTGTTCCTGAGCCAAGCCATGTTGTTCATGAGTCAAGTCCCGTTACAGCGGATCTCCATGAGCCAAGCCAGGTTACAGCAGATCCTCATGAGCCAAGTCAAGCTGCTGCTGTTATTCCAGAGCCAAGTCAAGCTTCAGCCGCTGCTCCAGAGTCAAGTCAGGCTACAGCTGTAGCCTCCAAGTCCAGTCAAGCTTCCAAGTCCAGTCAAGCTTCCAAGTCCAGCAACGTCGAGGCTGTCGTTCCTGCGTCAAGCAACGTCAAGGCTGTCGTACCTGCGTCAAGCAACGTCAAGGCTGTCGTTCCTGCGTCAAGCAATGTCAAGGCTGTCGTTCCTGAGCCAAGTAAAGTCATTGTTAACCTTCACAAGCCAGGTGAAGTCAGGGCCGCTCCTCCTGAGTCAAGCAAGGTCACAGCCGTGGTTCCTGAGTCAAGCAAAGTCACAGCCGTGGTTCCTGAGTCAAGTAAAGTCATTGATCTTCACAAGCCA